>JARYHS010009186.1:129988737-130222550 GCA_031002005.1 Vandiemenella viatica
TCATTACAGGCGGGACAGGACGGAGGCAAGGAATTTGATCATGGCCATGGCCTTTTGAAGGAAGCATCCCAGCATTTGCCTGGAGTGATTTGGGGATACCACTGAAAACCAAAATCTGGATGCCCTGACAGGGATTTGCACACGTCCTCCCAAATGAGAGGCCGAAGCGTTATCCACTCATTCACCACGCACGGTGAGAGACTGCTGAAAAGTTAGGATAGGCAATAATCATGGTTACCACTAGTACTAAGGGAGACCAATTTATCTTGAATCAAAATTCATATTTCAATTTTTTAAAGGTACTTTTCATGATGTTACATGAAATTGTAATTTTAATTTATAATATTATATTTGTTATATCTACAACCACTTGGCATCTAAGCAAAGATCAAATAGAGAAAAAATTAGTTTCTTTTTAATTTTCCCTCATCATATTGAGGTCATTGGAAAGTATTGGGGGCAAGAAACTGACTGTCCTTTTGAAGGTAATTCACCTGGATCGATTTCAAGAAACCCTGAGAAACCAAAGTCTGGATTGGCTGGATGGAGACTTGAACCTGCAATTTCTGTCTCGTGCCATCATTTACACAAGAACTTTATGTGCCATTAACCACAGCTAATACACCTTCGGTCACTCATTTCTTGTAACTATAATCATGAGACAGCATGTTAAAAATAAAAATCATTTTTTAATTCAGATTTTCTGTTGCCACCAGTCATGCCACATGTACCCAACAATTTCAGCAATACTATAAATGTCAAATATTTCCACAAGGTTGTTAAGATAAACTTCATCTCCTTTGTTA
This sequence comes from Vandiemenella viatica, assembly GCA_031002005.1. Classification (NCBI taxonomy): domain Eukaryota; kingdom Metazoa; phylum Arthropoda; class Insecta; order Orthoptera; family Morabidae; genus Vandiemenella; species Vandiemenella viatica. The sequence continues at coordinate 129,989,544 of JARYHS010009186.1, forward strand.
TAATATTGTTTAACGTAGAAACTGACTGAAAGATCAAGTAATTGTAGCATTCGTGGAGTGTGGGTGTTGAAACATCAAAATTGTTACTCTTGCTTTAAATGCTAAATCAAAAGTTTGAATGGAAATATGAGACTTGTGATTGAATATTATGAGCAGACATTCTTCCTCTGTTTAGTGCTTTTGGCAGATAATGTTACCAACTGCCCAGGTTCAGCTGACATAATAGGAATCTATTTTCCACCATTAGGTGAAAACTTTAGATAGTTTAAAACTGCATCATTAGCTTCATCACGATTCCAAATTTTTTGTGGAATATTAGCTAAAACAGGTGAGAAAATCTGGATCACTGGAGATTGCGATTCCGCTAAGAATTGTTGTCATAATACTGTGGCGGTCAAACACAAGACTCTGCTAGAAATACTTTACACATAACAGTGTCATGCTGATCCAGGCTATATTACAACCTAATTTCTGTTCGATAATAATGGTCCAGACTGTATTACAACAGAATTACTGCTTGAAAATTATGTCTTGCAATTGACTGCAGCAGTATTATGACATCAATGCTGAATGATGTTGTGGCAGAATCGCGATCTCCAGCGGACCCATAAAATCTTCGAAATAATAAAAAAATTGCTCACATTAGTGAGATTCATATTAGTTACACAAACAGGTTTTATAATTGTCAGAACTTCAGGAAGAAAGAAAAAAAAAATAGCATCACTCAATTTTTCCCAGCAAGGCTGTTTGCAGCATCAAACTTATAAGCTTATCTCATTTTTTCATCACTTAAATTAATTTTATTGACAGAAGTAATTTTCTAGACCAATTTTATTTCTTTTTCTCCTCTAATCATTTTCCTTTTTTTACTCTACACATTCTTTACCTGAGGCGTTATGATTTGAATTTAATTGCAAAGGAGCTCATGCACCAGTGCCAATTTCCCTTATCTATTTATCCCTTTCTTATTTCTTTTATTAGCCTATTATTATTAGCATCCTCTTATATAGGAATACTTATAGAACTTCCGCCACCCATCTACTTTTGTCATTTACAAATTTTAATTCCCTTCACCTTTTCGATAAATTATCACTCCCCACAATAATTTGTTCTAATCCGTGATACCCTTATCAATGACAGAAAATTTTCCCACTCTATTAATCATGAAAGTCTGTGTCAAGTGCCAGCTTGTATTCATTATCTTTTCCCTTCCTTGCACTACTAATTCTGTGACCAATATAATGATCATCAAGAATTCTAACAAATCTCACACTGAACATCTTACATGCCTCTCAAATCAAAACTAGTTTGTCCATAGGATTAAAGATTCAATTTTTCTTCTAATTGACTCAAAATTATTGGGGATTCTTGTACTCCCTGTTTTATTTTGTGGAACTGCAAAAGAAAAGATTATACATATATATTAGTCATCAATGTTTCAAGGTACATGACATTGTGACCCTATGCACACAATGGTGCAACTTTATAACTTATCAATTACAGGTTTGGCATGAGGATAAAACTAATTTACCATTTCACTCATTGACTTGCAATGTTTCAATGGGATTATAATTTTTGATTCTACTCACATTCATACTCAACTGAAAAAAAAAAAATTGGAAAATTCAAATTAAGTTACTTTTTGCGTAGACAAACTTATTTTCTACTTTGTAATAACAGACCAACTTTTTTTGGCTATGGCTTTATGCATTATCAACATCAATAGGAGGATTGGGAGCAAGAAATGGAAATGAATTCAGCCATGGCCTTTTAATGAACCATGGCAGTGATTTTGGTTCAACACGAAAAACAAAAATCTGGATGACCGAATGGGGATTTGAACCTCCGCCCAAGCTTTACAGGCCCCTCACCAGATTCTAATACTGCATTCTGGTGGGTAAAGTTCATCTATTAGAGCTGTTATTGCACAGATTGCAGCACCTGCAGAGAAACTACAGGGTAATAGAGTTACAAACAGTAAAATATTTTAGAGTAATTTAATATTACCTGACTGTAACTAAGCACCAAAGAATAAATGGGATCATCAGAAAACCGCCAAGTACGGCAAAGACTATCCCTTCCCATGTTCCCGAAATCCCATACATAGAAGCTCCAAAAACACAAAAAAAAACTGATGCAATGCATACAGGTGTAAGAAGTAACAAACACAACAGGTCAGCTATCATTCGTTTTGATCCAGTTTTATCACTCGTTTTCAACCACTGGAACATTTTTAAAAAAAAAACTGTAATTTTTAAACTATAGCTGCACCATAATGTCTAACTACATTCATTTTTAAATCAAAAATTACCAAGGCTAAACATTTTATATGCTCAAGACCTGCAACCATGTCAAAATATTTTATGCTGGCAAAGGATTATGTGCGGTGAAGCTATACAATAAACCTTTTGAGATGAGTAATAAACAAATAAAAGTCTCTGGAATCGTATGGTAAGAAAGCAATGGAGGAAGCAGTGTAGCCAACTCACGAAAACGAAAGTCGCTAGACATGGTCTCAAAACTCACTAGATTACTGGATTTTCAGAACTAAAAGATTCGCTAGAAATCGCTAAATAAAATAAAGGAAAATGGTTAGGTAAGTAATATAAAATATTTTAATAATTAGTATTTTCATTAAATTCAACATAATATTGTACCTATTAAAATTCAACATCAAATTATTCAGTCGGTATTTCTGCTTCATCATCTTGGTCTATCGTTGGAGTTAGCGTTGGACATGGAGGAAGGAATTCCCATGGAGGAAGGAATAATATGGAGACGACGCAAGAGACCTTTACCACGCATGGGAGTGAAGCAGGCCGGCGGAGGAGTGGGGGGGCATGGCCAGAGTGGTGGGGGCTTGACCGCTTCCCAACAAACACGGGGAATATGTACAAACACCTCAAGGGGACTCTAGGATAAACGTGACGCCGCAATCTGGTGATGGATTATTATGTAACTCGATGAGACAAATAAAAAATGAAGAATAAAATTTTTTGATATCCTGCTTAGTTTTCGAGATATTCTGTCTCAAATGTGAAATGGTTTTGGTTGAAATTCAGAAGAAAAAATTATTCAAAGTCAAATTTTATGATGAATTTTTATTTAAAAAGACGAGACAAATAAAAAATAAAGAGTAAAATTTTTCGATATTTCACCTAGTTCTCAAGATATACTATCTCAAAAGTGAGGTGTCTTGAGTTGAAATGCAGAAGAAAAATTTCGCAAAAGTCAAATTTAATGATGGATTCTTATGTAACACGACGAAAAAAACTCGATAATAAGGAATAAATGTTTTCGATATCTTGCTTTGTTTGGGGGATATACAACATCCAAATTGAGGGGTTTAGGTTTGGATGCAGGCTGGACCAAAAATTAATTCTGTCAAAGCCACAATGAATACATGGTTGACATGCAGAATGGATATTTCAGTTTTATTACTACCACTTGTGATTAGTCTGAAATGTGTCCTAGACCAGAAAAAAAGTAAGAGGACCCACTCTAGGGATGAGCAACGCAGACATTTTGTAGGCTGGTACCAGAAATAAAATGTTTATTCAGTCACCTTAATGAACATTCTCTTGATGAAGATGTGTTGTCTAATTTCACAGCCCTACTTATTAGGTCAATTGTAAAAAAATTATCTCTCAGTTAGATTTAGATACGGGGGGGGGGGGGGGGGGGAAAATGTTGTACAAAAAAAAGTGATTAAATTAGAAACACATTCCCCAAATTGATTTTGTTCAAAGGCCAATAACTTCTTTATTTATGAAACCCATTTTTATTTCTGCATGAACCTGTTTCGACATAAATAGATGAGAAAGATTTCAAAATCGGTAAAAATAGGTATAGACGTATTTACAAACAGAAACAAGTCTTATATGAAGCTTTAAAAATAACCTAAGTCAATGGCCTGAAATAGCTATTTAAAAAATTAATAAAACTCACAGCTTCTCACATAACAGTTAATTTCATCATCCATTGTCAGTATAATCAGCAACGTGACGAAAGAAATCGTAATAGTAATTTCACTGAATCGCGAAGTACAACACGCCCCTTTAAATCTCATTTTAAACACTCGTTAAAAAATAATGCTAGTCTATTATGTGCAAAATAGCAAGTTTGCTGATTTTCTACACTACACCAAGAAAAATTTGAGAACAAAGTCATACCATTGAGAGATATGACTAAATATTTATAGACGTCCTGCAAAGTTTGCGGTGTCTACCGCTCACTTCAACAACGATAATTACAATTCAACTTACTTATGAAATGATATTCCAGGTTCTTTCCTGTCTGGCCTATTTGTGCAACCGTACGCAACACAAGCTGGCATTTTTAAACACTTATACACAATACTAAATGAAATAATCACTGCATCTACCACAATGTGAACACCTTAATTGTTGGGAAGCGCCATATGGTCGCTGCCGGTGCTGCCACCATGCGGGAGAGTTTAGTGCTTGCTTCACCGATTTAGCGTCACTTCTCCTCCATATAATTCCTTCCTGGCGTTGCACTACTTGAAGACGTGGAAGGATGAGAATGAATCGTCAGTCTTTTAAAAGAGTGTTTGGATTCTTTGACAACTGCAGCAATCACACCAGCCAGAAGCTATTAAGAATTTTTACAGCCATCCTATTTCTCAATTAGTTTTTGATAATGTTTACTGTACTGAAAATCCTTTTTAATGCGGCATTTGAGTGAGGAAGTGATAGAGCGCATATGTCTAAATCAGATAACTCCAGAAACGTTTTTATTCCAGAAGCATTCTTGTATTTTCGAACTTCAGCCCAGAATTCAATGACATTGTTTGTTCGTTCCAATGAACATAATTAATATCATCATGCCTTTGCTGTAGGAGTTTGTCAATTTTTTCATCATCAAATCCGAGTTCTGAGGCAAGATCTACTATTTTGTTGTCTTTGCCCTTCGAAGAGTATTTTCCTCACTCAAAAGACAAATTTTCTCCAAAATAATGTATGCTGAATCTCTTACGCTAATTTAATAGTGAAGTCAATGCAACGTTTTCTGATTGCATTTATTACATTGGTGGGTATTGAGGTCTTTTGCACTTGAGATTTTAAAAAAAATCTCTAAATAGGGTGGCCTTCTATTTTGATGGACAGATAATCCTTGTCAGTTGTTGCCGCTGAAGGCATTAGTACCCTACTACAAATAGAGCGGAAGGACGTCATCAAAGAGTTCAGCTAGGCAATCGGATTTGAGTCTTCACTTTCAAAGCTATTCATTCCAATTTGAATATAATTCAAGACGTTCCTTTAAAAGGTTACATAAAAGGCGATTACTCTGATCGGCAGACATAAAATTAAGTATATCTGCTGTATAGCAGTTATCTCTATTCTTCAGAAAATGCATTTTTAATTTTTCGCATTGTGACAAAATCCTGGTCACAGCTTCTTTAGTGGACAGGTAACGAGTGCCACAAAACTTCACTATTTCCAACGGTTTTCATCACAAATATTTCTCTGTACTCATCACAAAAAAAAAACTTTGTGATTGTAAGCAGTTTACCAAGCAGTAGCAATTCCAGGAGCATCAGCGCTCTTCAGTGGTTCCAATGCTATAAATGCAACTATTTTGTGTGCAACTAAAATATCTAATGACTATGCCCAATAATTTTGATACACTGAGGTCAGTAGATTCATCTCAAAGAGCACAATATTTTTCAGAACCAAAGTCATCCAAAAGCATCTTTTTGAAATGAGAACCTAGGAAATTTTTAATTACCTCAGTGTATTTCGTTCTGTGCATTTTCATATTCATTACAGACTTCGAATCAGTAATATATTTTTTCAAAGCGACAGACAAGTGATCAATGTGTGTTTTGCAATAAACAAGGACAACGTTCCTTCAAGTTTAATGGAATCCATATTATCTTTAGATGCTGACAAAAATTAAAAAATTAAATCCGTTTTTTTTTTTGGGGGGGGGGGATTGTGTTATATTTTTTTTTTTTTTGTTTTTTTTTTTTTGTTTCACAGTGTTTCCTTAAATCATTAATTTTTTAGATTATTTCACAATGACAAAAGGTACAAAAAGCTCTTGTCGGTTCGTTTACTACAGGTTGTAACCACATTTTATACTCGTCTTTAGTTTCCCATTCTCTCCGATATTTTTGTGTGTAAACAGTCTTCTTTCTGAGTGGCAATTCCATAGAGGGCGATAGATACCACTTCACACACTTCAGAAACAGAAATTGATTTGGATAACTTTCGCGAACGCTTCGACACTAGCTAAATCTGACCTAACTAACTCATGCAAGCATTGCTAAACAAGGACGTGTAGATGAAAGTGATATGACTGCTTATGAGTTGTTGGTAATATAATTGATATTGTTAATAAGTGTGTGTACTGTTCCACATAAATAGCAACTAACATGATATAATATGTAGTCGCAAATTACAGTGAAACTTATCATGGTTACTGGTTGTAAGAAAATAACTGATTATTAGATGCTGGTAACAAGTGTATACACTGTTCCACATAATAAGTATTAATTAACTCGGGATTGTATTTGCAGATAACAGGAGATATTGGTTATACTAATGGGTTGTAGCTAACTTGTTGTCAATATATAATAACATTATCAATTATATAGTAATATTGACATTACAAATAAGTGTATGTACTGTTCCACATCCCCGAGATTATTCTCACATGGGATCAAAGTGACCATATCTATCTATCTATCTATCTATATCTACGTCAAAGATTATTTCTGTAATTGTCTTTAGGCTGAGATCCCTGGAAATGCATTATAATATTTACTTAAATTGCAATGAAGCACACGCTCCTGTGGCAATTTCCTTAAATACTAATCTTCCAGCCTTTTCTGCACCCACCTACATTTTCCCTCTACAAATTTCAAATTTAAATTCTTTCAATGTTTTTGGCAAATTATTCATCATTTCTCTTGGTAACTTATTCCAATTCCTGATACCCTTACCTAAAAAAGAAAATCTTCCTACACCCTTGTGCATGAAATCGAGTGTCAGCTTGTGGCAAAGATCATCATTTTCCTTCCATGCATTACATTCAAAATTTAAACCAAAATCATTCCATAACTAATCACCAATATACGCCGTGTACACTCCCATGACCTTCTTACCCTCTTCTTGTCTTCCAATGAATCCCATCCCAGCTCTTTTATCTGTTATTGATTGCGTTCTGCTATAGTTTCCAGAAACAAATCTAGCAGCCCTTCTTTGCACCCTGCCCAACTCCTGTATTTGTGACTCAAAATGTGGGTCCCATACTACACTACCATATTCAATCAATGGTCTGACCAAAGTTCTGTAACCGAATTTCTTTAGTTCTCTCGTACATCCCCTCATCACTCTCTCCAACAAGTGCAGAATTTTGAAACCTTTTCCTACTACCTGTCCAATGTGTTCTGCCCAGTTAAGCTTGTTATCAAATGTAATGCCAAGATATTTACATTTCAGGTATTCAACAAGCAATTCTATCCCCACCATAAAATCGTAATCAACCTTTAGTTTTTTTATTTGTATGTCTAATAAGCTGACTCTTCTTTGAATTTATGTTCATCCCATGTTTACTAATCCTGCCCTGATCACCCTACAGATGTTCACAGTACGTCATTGTTTTTATCCTTTTATATAGCACGGTTTGAACGTCATATTCTGGCAGTTCATTTTATTATTATTATTATTTTTTTTTTTTTTTTTTTTTTTTTTTTGCAGTTGGTTAATTATACGGAATTGTTATTACATAATGCTAGTGACCTTGATTTGGTAATGTTCTACATTTTTCACTTGCTGTTCACATAGCAATACAGTAGTAACTTCTACTGAATTAATGACGACGAAAGTATAGAACCAATAAAATTAAAAACAAATTAGGAATCACGAAAACTTTTGATATCCATGTAATATCAGTTTTATTCCTGGTCCAGGAATTCAGCACGATGCGTATGGAACTACTTTCATTAATTACTCTAATTAATACCTTCAGTAACATGGCGCTTATGAAAGCAGTTTAAATTGTAAAACTCATTTCAGAGTGAATTATGCAGTTAAATGTACTTCGGAAATCCCGATTTATTTACTTTAGTTTAAATGACAGAAAGTATATTATCAATAACGGATAACTGTCAGTTATTTGAATGATATATTTCGCGATTCGTACATTTCGTGTAAATTTTCTCTGAAATTTTAATAAACTTCATTGTTTCTCATTTTCTGCCAAAAAATTTATTAAGCTTTTTTTAACCTAGTACTTATAACTGATACAGGTAATATAACTAAAACATACAATACCCTTCTCCTTACATGAATTTTTGCATCTGGTTGTCGTAGATAAATAAAAAGCAATATGTAAATTTAAACGAACGTACTAATTGTAGCTTTGTGACATATAATTACCTCGCATTAATTTTTTTTTCCCCTGTTCTCCGTATTTCTAATATCTCTGCTCACAGCTATTTTGCGGCAATAATATCGTGGTTGAATTGCGAGTGTCACATCGCTTATACAGTAAATAGTCATATCCTTGATGATTTAAATCTAATAAAAAAGTTATCTTAAATCTCATTTAATAGCTAACACATGTATCAAAAACTAAGGGTATCATGTATAATGGTAGTGGGAATTTATTCTGGAAAAGCTTATAAGGAGAAACGAATAAGTCATTTTTAATGGTATCTATCGTTATATGAATACGTTACTCTGGTTATATTATCAGAGTATTTGGTTAGGATTTTACTTTGGATGACGGAGACTATAATTTCGAAAAAGGATAACTGTTATTTATTTGACTAATACATTTCGCATTACGTTTCTCCGAGTTTTTAATAAACTTCATTGTTTCTTATTCTCTGAATAAAAAAAACTCTTAGGTTATGATTTAACCCGGTCCTTAAGTTATAACTGATACAGATAAAATAGCGTAAATATTGAATCCCCTTCTCCTTACATGAATTTCTGCGTCTTGTTGTAAATAAACGAAAAGCAAGATGATGGAACTAATGTAATATGGTGGCTGCTGATTGGCGAGCGAAGGCTGGCACGTGACCGTTCTCTAGCCAATAGCTATAGACGACGTACGCAGACTCCAGATCAGTATTTTATATAAGGGGATTTTGTAATCTACAAACAATCTTAATTCATCAGAATAATGAATAGCATTGGTCCCAATACGCTACCCTTTGGCACTCTCATGTTTACTTCCACTTCTTTTGATACTGTATTTCCTACCGTAACTTTCTGTTTTCCACCTTTCAAAAATTCTTCTACCCAGCAAATCACTTTCTCATCCACTCCAATAGTTTTTAATTTATTTACTACCATTTTATAGCTCACTCTGTCAAAAGCCTTTCAAAGATCTAGTGCTACATTATCAATTTGACTTCCCTTGTCCATTTATTCCGAAATATCTTGCATATGTACCTCCAACTGTGATTCACATGAATATCCTTGCCTAAAGCCATGCCACCTACTTGAAAACCGTTTACGCTGCTCATATATACTTCTGATGTGGCTGCATATCAATCTCTCCATCAATTTACCTACCATTGATGTCAAGCTGATTAGCCCATAATTTTCGACTCTATTTCTCACCCATCCTTTATGTACCGGCACTACTATCCAACTTTTCCAATCCTCTCGCAAGCAGCATGTAACCAGACTCAATTTAAGTATTATTTGAAGATAGAGAACAATGTCACAACCTGCTATCTTTAAGATATTTGTAGTTACATTATCTGCACCAGCCCCTTTATGTTTTTTCAGCTTTCTTAGTTCCATCACGATATCCTCAGGATGATTTTCAAATTTTGTGGTTTGCTCATTTTTAATTGTTTTGTTAAGCTCGTTATCCGATTCAAACCCTTCCGTTTGTAATTCATTGTCTCTAATGCTCTCAACCAATTACTTAAAATTTCTGCCTTTTTAAAGTAGTCATGACTGTGCAGTGTTGCCAGTATATTCTTCATAACATTGCGAGGTAGAATATCACTAAAAATCACCAAATATATTTTTTAACGACAATATATTTAAGAACATTTCTATCGAACTTCAAAAGTCACTAAATCTAGCGACAAAACCGCTAAGGTGGCTACACTGATCTCAAGAAGCATATTCCCCCACATATTTTTGTTCAAGATTTTAAGACTTTAGTCATTTACGATGGGCAACCAAGAATTTGTGATTTTTACTATTCACAATAATAAGGGCGTGCAAGGCAAGAATAGGAAGAAAAGGGTTCTGCTGCTAGGTAGTAGCCATGGGAGAGGTGTAGGCCTTCTGCAGGATCAGTTAGGTACAGGTTACCAGGTCAGAGGTTTTTTTCAAAATTAGTGCAACATTAGGTCAGGTAATAGATGATATAGGTTCACTTTGTAGGAGTTTCACTAAGGACGATAGAGTAGTGATAGTGGGAGGGGCGGGGAATAGTATTGATAGAAACGCGAGTTATAGTATAGAGAATGACCTGAGGAAGGTGGTGAAGGAGGCACAGCATACCAGGGTGGAGCTGATGCAGGTCCTAAGACGCCATGACCGACCACAATTGAACTACGCTGTGAGGCGTGTAAATGTGGAAACGGAAGTGCTACTTGGGAAAGGCATTAGTTCTGTGTTGGGGGTTGTGCCTGTAAACACCATAGGTAGGTGGGGTTTCACTAGGCATGGCCTACACCTAAGTAGAAGGGGGAAGGGAGTACGTTCTGAGTTGTTAGCTAAATCAGTAAGGGAGCCCATTTCCAGTGATGATGGGGTCAGTACTGTGCCTTTTTTAGGTTAGGGGCTGCTGGTGAAGGGACGGAAACAGATGATCAAAGTGATACTGATTGTAGATCCACGATGAGAAAGATCATAGATGTTAAAGAAATAAATGAAGTTGCTGAAACAATAACTGGCTGGGGTAAATCTGGGAAAGAGGAGATAAATGCTGAAAAAATAAAGCCTGTAATAAGGGTGTTAATGGTAAACTGTAGAAGTATAATGAACAACGTAATCGAATTTGCAAACTTAATAGAGATACACGAACCACAAGTAATAATTGGGGTAGAGAGTTGGTTAAAAGAAGACGTACTAGACAGTGAGGTTTTTTCCTGATGGTTACAGAGTGTACCGCAGAGATAGAGGAGCAGTTGGTGGAGGAGTCTTCATACTAGTTAGCAAAAACTACCACAGTTCACTGGCATTCATAGATCAAAATCATGAGTTACTTGGGGTAGATTTCTGGGGTAATAAAAAAGAAAAAATCAGGGTGTTGGCTGCTTACCGCAGTGGAAGAATGATAGATGAAGATGAGGCTCTTGGGGAGAAATTAAATTCATACTCAGATTTCAGAGGTGATAATAGAATGGTAATTATTGATGGGGATTTAAATTTACCAGGTGGTAACTGGGAAGGAAATAAGATTAATAACACCCGGGAACAAAGATTTGCAAATACCTTAATAAGGGAAGGAGGATTTACACAAGTGGTAGAGCAAAACACTAGCGGGCAAAATATTTTGGATATATTCCTAATAAATCCCGAAGATAACCTCGTGGGGTGTCATGTAACGGAAGGAATAAGTGATTATGACGCAGTTCTGATGGATATTAGAGAATTCAGTGAACCAGCAGCCAAAACTGAAAGGGGAAATAGGTACAATTATAAAAAGGCACAGGTTTCAAATTTGAAGAGATATTTCAGAGAACAATTCAGCAAATGGAAGGAAGGCTTAGGTACAGTAGAGTCAAGGTGGGAAGAGTTCAAGGTGATAATAAGTAAGGGGGAAGAAAAATTTATTCCAAAGCAGAAATTAAAGAGAAGTAGAGAACCTATGTACTATAATAGGAAAGTGAGGAGGTTAAAGAGGTTGGTAAGAAAAGAACATAACAGAGTTAAGAGACAGCAGGGTAGTAGGGAATATTGAAAACAACTAAACAAGGACTTAATAACAGCAAAGAAAATGGTTAAAGATGGGTTTATGAAGAGTATTGTCAGTGCAGGAGGACCATTGACTGATGCATCTAGAAATTTCTATGGCTATATCAGGAAACTGAGGGGAAGGAAGGGTGTAGAGACACTTATAGATAAGGATGGAGAAGAAGTTACTGACGATTTGAAAAAGGCAGAGATTTTAAGTAACTGGTTCAGTTAAAGCATTAGGTACAATGAATCAGAAACAGAAGGGACTAATTCGGAGAACGAGCTTAACAACACAATTAGAAATGACGATAGTAAAAAATTTGATATCCATCCTGAGGAAATCATGAAGGAAATAAGAAAGCTGAAAAAAAAATAAAGGGGCTGGTGAAGATAATATTACTACAGATATCTTAAAGATAGCCGGATGTGACATTGTACCTTATCTTGAAATATTATTTAAATTGAGTCTGGATACTTGCTGCTTGCCACAAGACTGGAAAAGTGCGATAGTAGTACCGGTACATAAAGGAGGGGTGAGAAATAGAGTCGAAAATTACAGGCCAATCAGTTTGACTTCAGTGGTAGGTAAATTAATGGAAAGATTGATATGCAACCATATCAGAAAAATATGTGAGGAACGTAAGTGGTATTCAAGTAGGCAACATGGGTTCAGGCAAGGATATTCATGCGAATCTCAGTTGGTGGGATATATGCAAGATATTTCTGATGAAATGGACAAGGGAGGCCAAATTGATAGTGTAGCACTAGATCTTTCGAAGGCGTTTGACATAGTAAGCCATAAAATGGTAGTAAATAAGGTAAAAACCATTGGAGTGGATGAGAAAGTGATTTGCTGGGTAGAAGAATTTTTAAAAGGTAGAAAACAGAAAGTTGGTCTAGGAAATGCGGTATCAAAGGAAGTGGAAGTAAAAATGGGAGTGCCGCAGGGTAGCGTATTAGGACTATTGCTATTCATTATTCTAATGAATAATTATGTTGATTGTTTACTATCTGAAATTAGATTGTTTGCAGATGACATAATGCTGTATAAACGACGTTGGCGCATAGAAAGTGTGGTATGACATAGAGCCACATTCACGTGCGGTTTCTGGCCAACACAACAAGGCACGCATTACGCTGGCTTAGAAGGACACTCTGCAGGACAGGGGTCAGCGAATTCAAGTATTACGGCGAATTCTGAATTCAAGCTGGAAGAAAGACTAAACACAATAGCTGCCAGTTTGTAAAGGCAGATTTACGACCTTTCACTGCTCAGTATGGGGTCAGCCGCAGTTCTATGCCTTGACAGTGTTGACGGGTGAGATGTATATTGCGTGACCAATTGCAGATACGTGATAACGTCAAGACACGCCAGATTAGAGATTCTGTGTGTGCCCACTGCGGAAACTAGGAAAAACGAGTGATCACGAAAGAAATACGACAGTTTCCGAACAAAATCCTCCAACCCCGTCATAGGACCAGAGAGTGCTTGGAGGGGCGAATGTTTTGCCAATAGTATTTTAATATATAGAATAGTTTTTATTTTTTTTTGTATAATCTTGTTTCATGTCCGCCAATGAGGAAAGAGACAGGAACGCCTACATCGCCGATAGGACCAGAGAAAATCGGCTGGAGTAGGAGAAGCGGCATCCCGAAGTTTTAAAAGGTGCTGCGAGATGCTCTTCGAGGTCTTTTCGGGTCTTTCTGGTCGTCACTCTGGTTGATCTACTCTTGTGCTTCCGCACGAGAACGACCCAGAAAGCCGACAGCATATCATGCGATCGGTGGTGTCTGCATGTTGAGTCACAAGGTGACAAATAAATTCAGTGTGGGCTCGGAGTTTGCTGACTTCGCCAATGCCGGACAGACGGTAAAAGACAAACATTGCAGCAGTTAGTAATATTGTGTTTGCACTCTACCCAACATAACGCTCTGAGCGGAGAAGTCCGCACGATAAGAGTTCTCACTCTCCGATAGATAAACTGAGATATTAGCCGTGGCATTATTTTGTTTTTAACTTGATTCAGTAGTTTCTGTGATTGAAACGGACATTAGCTTGTATAAAATAGTCTCATTACGTGTCTTGCCGAAGACTGTAAATTGTCATTTTTATATATAAGAAAATCTGAACGGATATTTTGTCGTTTTGTATTGCTTAATTTAGTGGCCATTAATGTAGGGCAAAGGTGTTGTTTGTAAATAATTTTGATTGTGTATAATTATTAAATTTAAATCCACCTTATGTCTGTTGGCCTTCGCTCAGAGAATATATGGTCAGGTTATGACTTTTTCATCCTTATTATTGATTATAAATTATTTTGAGTACCCTTTTCAATCCATAATATACATACTCATATGCTTTTGGTAAAATTAAAATAAATTGTAATTATCATTCAGTACAGCGGTATACCGTACCCGCTTCAAAAGCATGGAGGAGGGAATATTCCTTCCTCCATGCCTTCTATGCGCCAACGTCAAGGTATGATATAGAGGCAAATTCATCATGTAAAATAGAAGGTGAAAACAAACCTAACTAAAAATAAGCAAAATAAACAAAGAATTAATACCCGGAAGATACAAGTACGAACGAAATATGTGGCAGAGAGTAAGTGAAAGGATACAGATAATCAGGGGCGGATCCAGGAGAGATGAAGCTAAGGGTCTCAAGCCCCCCCCCCCTCCCCCGCAAAAGCATCTAGGTCACCCCCGACGACATTGTATTTTTGGGAACCCCCTTTTTTGTTTTAGCTCCACCGTTCTTATAAGGGCGGCAATGTTGAAATTAGGTTTTCTGTCGTTGACGTTCCTGATCCCATACAGCCTACCCTCGCCCAAGTGAAGCCCCCCCCTCCCCCCTACTAACCAAAATTCTAGCACCCTCCAAACCAAAATCCTCGATCCGACCCTGCTGATAATGATTTCGCAATCGATGAAGATCATGTAAATAACAGTCTACAAACTATCGGTAGCGAAACATCAAAGCTAACTTTAAGATCAAAACAATCAATAGCATGGTCTGGGTGTGTGGAAAATGCTTTCTGAAAACGGATGATGTTGTAATATTCACAATCACACACCTCGTGGTACAAACCATAATTTTTCCGACGGTTAATATGAATATTGAATCGCTTTACTAACCTTCCTAAATTAAACTGTCTGAGACAATTTTTACACCAAAGTCAGGCTGATATTGCCCTTTTGCAGGAAGTGGTAGTTCAAGATTTAGTAATCGCTGATTTTGAAGGTTTTACTAATACGAAACCAATAAACAAAACTGGTGCGGTTATTTTGATCAAAGGTGGTCTGGCCTACAAGGGTGTTAAATATTTTGTTTCTGGGAGGGGAATCTCTCTGTATGTTAACGATATATGTGTCGTTAACATTTATGCACCATCAGGTACAAGTAAAAAAATGGAAAGAACTGCTTTCTTTAAAACAGAAATTCCATATTTATTTCGAAAAAAAAACCCATTTAGAATAATAATCGGAGGCAATTTCAATTGTGTTGTAGATCGTATTGATCAAAGTCCCATCGTTAAACTTTGTACAGAGCTAGGAATGATGGTGTCTGGTATTTTGCTGTATGATACCTTCAGGACATTACAAGGGAGTCAATTTTGTTTTACACACATAACTTCAACATCAAAAAGTAGATTGGAGAGAATATATGCTACCAAAAATCTCATTTATTTAAGTGGATAAAGTATATTTTCATATTTTTTTAAAAAATAAAGAACCTTACAAATTGGCGAATCGTGACTTGGACAATGTATAACAATATAATAGTTATAGAAAAGTACCAGTAACTTCGGAGTATACTATGCTGATAATGCAAGCAGAAAACCTGTTTTTTCATTTTTTTTAAAAAGTATTAAAGGAAAGATAAATTTTGAAAAATACTGGATAAGAGAGTTTTCAAGTTAACAAGAATAACGGGAATAGTTAAACAAATTGTGTAATGAAAAGCAATTGATAAAATGGAAAATAGTAATTGTTGAGATGATTAAATTTAAAACGCAGTGAAAAGTAAGAAGTATAACCTGTACTTTATTAAATTTGATAGATCTGTGTATCACTACGTCAGCAAAGAGATTATTACAATTTGTTGGTTTAATGCATATGTTTTCTTTGAAATATCGACTGTGCAAATGTTTTGTATAAATTCTGAAATAGGTACGATTTTGTAGTGATAATTAAAATTTCTGAAGTACTACATTGAAATAAAAATAAATATCACGTTCTCAATTACCAAGAGCGTAATTAGATATTGAAAGAATAAAAAAGTAAACTTTACAATAATAAATGTACAAAGATACTAGTAAGTAACTGTTACCGGTTTGATTAAAACATGACGGAAAGCAATAAGAAATTAAATCTGAGTGAATACATCATAATAAAGGAAGAAAATAATTTCAATAACAGTAATATAGCAATAAACAACTATAGCTTGACATTTTCGGAAGAAAGGGAGTTATTAGCGTCGCCGGAATGAGTAACGGTTACGCAGAAAGAAACAAAGGAACAGATAGCAGTAACGTTTTTTATTTGATTTTGAATCATATGGAACGCATCTTCTTCTTCTTCTGGTCCCTATCCGTTCCGGATGACGGCAACCATCTTGGCTGTCTCGTCTCTGCTGGCTGATGCTCGGATTAACTCCGTAGTTGTCTTGGAGGTCCATATTCTTAGATTTTTTAACCTGGAAGTTCTTCTTCTACCATTGAGTTTCTAAGGTCACGGAATGTCAAGAGACGTATATGATATCTTTGTTGAAAAAGAACAGTTGAAGAAGAAACAAGTTGAAGAAAAAAGGAAAAATGTAACGAGAGAAGGTGTGGATGAGAAAAGCTTAATGGAGAAGCTGCAAAAAATCCTGGCGGGATTTGTAATGGAGAATTTAAGCCCACGAGCAGAAGCTTAGTATAATGACAAAGTTAATGAAACATGAAAATTGTAATTGCTAATTGATTGTCATTTGAAAAATAGAAGATAATCAGACAAGTGGAAGATTTTTTATTTCATATTGAAGCGTTGGTATCGAATGAAAAACCAGCGACGGACATAGAGGTATAAATAAAGATCCTATTTGAACTAGTCTGACGCAGGAAACAGATGGAAAAGCATTACATTTAAATGGATAAAGTATATTTTCATATTTTCAAAAAAAAAAAAATAAAGAACCTTACAAACTGCTACCAAATTAATTGCTGTAGTACATTCATTAAGTTTGCTTCTCGTAGCGTTTTACAGTAAAAAAATATTAATAAATTTTGCAGCTAAAAAAAAACGTGGATTTACTTTTCAGTAACATGTTGCTAAAGAAAGAAACTTAAACAAAACTTTAAAAAAATTAAATTACTCATGGTCTCGGCTGTAACGAAGGATGCCAATTGTCATCCCGGCTTAGGATAAATTTCAATTTAATTAAAACTTTCACTCATGTTTTGGCTTGACCAAAGTTTAGGCATTGCGGCTTATTTGCTTTTTATATATTTTACTTACCACTTTCCTTAATGGTCTTTGTTCATATTCGCTGTAAGTGAGTTATTAGGTTATTTTAAGTGGACATCAGACCAAATGCGTTACCGAATCAACTATTCTGCCAATTCATTTCTTCGGAGTTGCTCTACTGTGATATGGAATGTGTATTAAGTTCTCTGGTCATTACAGATACTATAACCAATGATTATAATATGAGTGTTTGCCCAATCACAATAATATTTTTTTTTTTTTTAAAAAAAAAAAGTGATGCTTTCGAAGCAAACAGGAATTTTTTAAATTTTGCAGATGGAACTTTAAGGGTGAAATAAAAGTCAAGATTGTATTTAAACAATTATAGATTGCGCTATCGTCCCTGTTCGTTTTTAATACCTACCTCTATTAATACTTCTGAGTTCTTCAAGCTCAAGAGATTTTATTCATCCTGAAACAAAGGTCAAGTTTATATTCGGTCAAATAAGGTCTCGCTGTTATTGATAATGTTCCTGTTTTCACAAACAGCCTCTAGATCTTCAGTTTCCATGATGTGATCGTGTAAAATATGTCAATATAATTTATTTCGCTAACAAACACCAAACCAATCCAAACTAAAATGTGGCACTGTATTCCTTGCAGTTAAAAAGTTAGGTTATAAAAATATCAACATCAATCACCGATTGAATTTGAAACGAGTAGTGAGCGCCGGTTTTCAGTCGTAAACTTAAAAGTTATATTTTTAAATTTTGTTAACATCGTTAATTGACGATTAACGGAGTAACGGTTTTCTGCCCAGCTGTGCTTACGACATGGTGGCTTTCTTACGCGAAACCCAAAATCAAGCAAACTATCATAGCGTGTTGCCACAGAATTTTTTTTTTTTTTTGGCCAAATCACACAATGTAATATTATTTCAGGTATCTGAGGGGTATACAGAATAAAGGAAACTACACCGTCCAAGTTATGGTGATGATAAAAAATTCATAGCGAAAATAACAAAGCTTTCAAAATGGAAACTATTTTCTAATACCGACACGATCGGATAACTTAATCTGAGCCACAAAAAGAAAAAAAATCACAACTTATCACAAATATCAGCTCTCCAGAGGGAATTACCAACCGAAAGGATATCTCACTATGCATCTGGAATCACTTTTCAAATTTCTACAAAGTTTCACCTGCAAAAAGTGAAGATATGAACGCAGACCTAAATTTTCCTACTATTTCAATGGGCAACATTGAAAGAGAAAGCGTATCTGATCGTATTACCCTCGAAGAGGCAGAACTTGCTCCGATGGACGGAGAATTACGAAAGTCACCGGGTTTCGATGAATTTTATAGGTGTTATTGAAAGATCATTTCGATAAAAATGATTGGGATATTTAATGATATCTGGCACCTCGATTGCTTAGCTAATGCTTTCAATGAAGGTGTTCTGGTACTTATCGCGAAAAAACATACTGTTAATGACTTAAAGCAACTAAGAACAATAACTCTTCTAAATTCCGATTACAAGATTTTTGACGCGCATTGTCAAAAGAAGAATAGTTACTTTTTATGAAACATTTTTGATCCTTACTAATCAGGATTTACACCAGACCGTGGCATTCAACCATGGCGCAAAGAAAAGAGAGAGGACGACGCAAGGGACTTTCGCCACGCACTGAAGTACAGCCGGGAGGATAATAGTGGGGAGTGGAGGTCACCATATTTGAATTCCCAAGAAACGGGAAATATGTACAAACCTCGAAGGGGTTTCTATGTTAACCGTGGCGCCGCAGTTTCATGATGGACTATTATGTAACTCGACGAGACAAATAAAAAATAAAGATGAAAGATTTTTGATATCCTGCTTAGTTCTCGTGATATACTGTCTCAAAAGTGAGGTTTGTAGGTTGAAATGCAGAAGAAAATTTGACGATGGATTCTAATGCAACACGACGAGACAAAACGAAAGTAAAATATATATACATATATATATATATATATATTATAATAATTAGATATCTCGATTAGTTCTCGAGATATTCTGTTTCTACATTGAGGTGATTAGGTTAGGATGCGGCCTGGACCAAAACAGAATTTCACCAAAGCCACAATGAACTACACTTTGGACATGATGTTGGAGAGAATGTTTTATTTTATAATATCGCTTGTGGTTAGGTTGAAACGCGGCCTGGACCAGAATAAACACGTCTCCAAAGGCACAAGGAACTATAACTATAACTAATTTATTTAGTCGATATCTCGAGAAATAAGGGAGATATGTAAAAATTGAATCTTGATTTTCGATTTATCTCGTCAAGCTATGAAGAATTAATCATCAAATTGCGGCGGCACGGTTATGATAATGTTGCCCACCTCAAGACATTAAATTGATCGCGAACTAAATTTCGAGTAACAAAAACATTGTCAACATCAGGAGTCCTAGTTCACGTAGCATGAATTATCAAAATTAATTTCATCATATACTTTCAGTATGAATTGCAGTCGGATTAACGCAAGCGTAAAAATAGATTCACAGTATCACGATATAAACATAACTTACCTTCTGTGATTCATACTAATAGTAATAGTCAATTTCTGTTGGCTTACTTAGAAGATGTACTAGTAGTAGATGAATTACATATATTCACCAGCAGCATCAGTAAATTTAATTGTTACCATATATCAAAAGTCGGATGCTCAAACTAGACGTTCAACACTCGTTTAGAATAAAGTTAGCTTAGTATGTACAAAATGTAAAAAGTGTAAGATACTCTGGTTGTTTATACTACGCCAAAAATATTTGACAATATTGAAAGCTATGAATTGCCAGGCATTCTAAATTTATAATGATATGCTCTTCTCTTGCAGATATCTTATTAAACACTTCAAGAACAGAAATTACGATGTGACTAACTTATAAAATAATATTCGTGGTTATTTCATATCTGTTCTGTTTGTGAAACGGTGCGCAACACAAGCTGGCATTATAAAAACTTTTAAATATTAGTGAATGAAATGTTGAGGGCAGCAAACAATGTTTAAAGCGCGAGGTTTCGGGATAAGTAATACGGTCGCCGCACATGCGAAGTAGACTCCAAGAGTTTCCAGGAGGCTTCACATTTTTAGCGGTATTTTGTCTCCGTTCTTTTCTTCCCTCCATGCTATGTATAGTATTATAATATGAATAATATATCTTTGGTCGGAGTAGATATAAGTAATACTATAATCTCTAACCAGGGCCAGCGTTAGGGGAGGGGGGGGGGGGGGGGGTAAGCGGGTCAAATGTACCCGGGCCCGCCGGCTGAAGGGGGTGAAGGGGGCCCCGATCACCGGCTGCAGGAGCCCCCAGGCCTCGAAACCAAGAATCCGCCCATTGTTGCCCGGCTAGTTTGTAGAGCTAAGGTCGCCCAATTTACCCCGGTCCCGAAATTCCTAGCGCCAGCCCTGTCTCTAACACACACACACACACACACATACACACATACATATGTGGGTAAATTGGGGATCTCGGAAACGACACGAATCATTTGGATGAAATTTCATGTTTAAATAACGTTTTGTTTTTTAAGTTTTCCTAAATATGTGTCTTCCCAATAAAAACTCGATTTTACAAAATAATTAGCAATTCTTGTATTTGGTATCTCTAAAACGGCGCTAACGCTATCATGAAGACGTTTCAGATACCAGTAAGCTGGGCTGATGTTAGTTAAGTTCTCCTTTATTAAAGCAAGGAACTCATATATATTTAAACGAATAATTTTTGTACACTAGCTGACCCGTGGAAGTAGTATCGTGGTCAGTCACCGAATGGTAATGTAATAATGTGGAAATAAGTAAATGCAAGTATTTATTAATGAAAGGTATTTTATTTTGAAAAATGGTGATAAATATCACTTTTACTGTAAAAAATACTATATGATCAATTGTAAAACATTTAAAAAGTAGATGTTCAAAAAATATGGGCTTTGTCAGATGTCCTTATTTCATTCTTCTTTACTTTACAAAACTTCTTTGAAAACAATATAAGAATTATAATGTGATCACCGTTGAATTTTTAACCATTTGTGTCTTTAACACAAAAATAAATAAAAATGAATTTATCAACACTTGAAAAAGAACCTCATCTCGTAGAAGTTTCGGGTACCAGTAAGCCTTCTGAAGTTAGTTAAACTTTTTTTCAGTTAGAGCACGGAACTGTACCCCTCAAAATTCCTTGGACGCCGTCAAGCCTATTACTTAATCAAACTTTAGTCAAAATCTTGTATATTGAACAGAAATCGAAAGATGCCGAGCGGTGCCCAGGTACTTAAAACAAAAACCACCAAACAGTTCCTGACCAAACAGTATAAGTCCCATATTTTGGCATAATATTATAGTATTTATATAGGTGGTAACACAGTTAACTGAAGTACGCACAAAATAAAAAAAACGGTGAAGTGCTTTTGAGATACACGACTTTACTGATAGTGAAATTTAATATTAAAAGCATATTCAGTTACTAAATGGTTATAATTATGTGGACTAACTTTGGT
Source organism: Vandiemenella viatica (assembly GCA_031002005.1). Taxonomy (NCBI): domain Eukaryota; kingdom Metazoa; phylum Arthropoda; class Insecta; order Orthoptera; family Morabidae; genus Vandiemenella; species Vandiemenella viatica. Next base: position 130,011,445 of record JARYHS010009186.1, read on the forward strand.
GTTTGAGTGTCAAAGGTCATGGAACGCCAAACCTATAGAGAAAAAGATCTTTGGTGAGCAGTAGTAGCAGTAAAAGAAAATAATGGATAGAGGCAAATGTATTAAGACGGTCGAAGTTCTAACGTGATGACTGTAAAGGAAGTTAATATTTGAAAGTATGAGCCCAAGGCAGTGAAGAATAATAGCAAGAGGAAGTGTAATTAATTTATTCAGGTAGAGTCATCTATATACATAAAGAGATATAAAAGATAAGTAACTGGTAACTGTTAAATTGTAATTTACAATAAAAGATTTGAGTAGATATTTGCAAAAATAATTAAACTTATTTCAGAAGGTTTTTTTTTTCATCTGTGGTAGTAGATCCATAATCGAATACATAGATGGTAAATAAAAGACCAATCGAAGCAATTCGATACTGGAACAGGGAAGGTAAATATAATACTTGAATTATAATGGTGAAGGTTGCAATTACGAATATAAATATGTAATGGTACTAAAACAACTGAAATGCCCTACTTTTCAACACTAAGTACAGTGACACTTTTCTCCGTATAGTGGAAGCAAGAATACGACCGAGATCAATGTGACAGCAATTACCATCCACTTCCAATATGGACAAAGTACTGACACATTCCCACAAAAGCAAACGCAAATCGATCTTGGTGGTGGAAGCAGTAGCAATACCGGTAGTACACTGAGCGCTGCAGCCGATGTGGAATTTTGGCAATGATGAGTGAGAGAAGTTCTCAAAAGCCTTGATGATGGTACGATATCACAACAAAAAAATCATCGTTTTTGTAGGATTGATAATATCCACATTGAATAAGAACCGCAAAAACTACATACCAATCTGGAACACCGAATGGAAATATGAGACATCGAAATAATGGTCGCCGGGCAAAGTGGAGCCAAATGCTTAAAGAAATGAATTTCATCAAATCTAGCCTCAAATCATAGGCATCCTTGATAAAACTAGAAGCAGCCAAGGATACAGTAACATACCATCCGGTTTCTGAGACAAGAAAAACAATCAGTGTCATGGTATACCATATCACTTATTAGAAAATTGCAGGCTCATTAGACGGCTGAGTGGGTGTTACAAGCCACTTAAATTATCTACAATAGAATCCAACCCGTGATCGGTTAAATTATACCTACTGAACAGATGTGGTTCTGTCTCTCTACCTGCATTAATTAAGACTGTTTTCCAAGAATAAATGGAAAATCTATCTACAGTTATCGATATCACAAAAGCTTGCGACACAGTGTGGAAATATGGTTTAATTTTTAAACTACTGAAGCAATACCTTGGATAAAGATTGCGTACTTAGCAACTGCTGGTTTTATATTATTCTGAACGCAGAAGTGAGCAACCCCATTGTACTTCAACACGATGTGTCTTGGCATTGCTGCTTTTTAACATTTGCGAAGCAGTGGTGTCAAGCACAGTGGTCCAATGGTATAATTAGACTCCAAAATATCTGTCACACTAGACACGACACTTAACATTATGAAACACAATGAAAACACGGCGGACAAAGTGAACACCCGAAACGACCTGCTCCATATTATCGATGACACAGCTTGGGTCGGATCGGCGGTCATCCTGAGAATAGCTGCAGAGTTCCTAGTATACCCAACAGCCGAATACTGAGTATATATCTGGTTCTAAAGCGGTCTTCGAAAGTGTATAAACAGCTATCATATAAACAGCACAGTGCGTTTAATAATAATAATCTCCGACCCAGTGATTTTCAGTTCTGGCTGATAGTGCCCTTCATCAGCTGAGGCGAAAATAAGAGCTTCAGAAAGAACTAGAAGAGTGAGTAAAAAACTGATCCTCCAATACACACTAATATACACATAGCAAACAGAACAAGACAGAAATCTGTAACTATTACATATTGACAAAGCAATAGCCCTCAACATAAACTGAGGATGAAGAAACGATTATAGCCAAGACATAATAAACATTAACGTCGTAACATGAGAATACGAAGGACCCTTTCTATCGGCCTTATGCTAGCAAGACCTAATAAACCAAATTTCACAGACTTAGAAATGGGCGCAGAAGAGACAAACAGAAGTACTAGTTTTCTTATAAACATTAATCTCGTGGTCAGTACCAAACTAATCTGACGCGTTATTCGTTAAAGTATTATTAATTCTGATTTAAACACAAAAGGCAATACGGTCTGTCAGAGGTCAGATTATATCGACAGTAACCATCGTCTATAGACAAAGTGAGTACTAGTGCAAAAAATATGTAGAAAGTCATGAGACGACATAATTAAAGTAAAAATGCGAGCTGTAACCCGGCACCAAAACATTTGTACGGATTTCAAACATCAGGAGCTGCCTCACTTCAGCACCGGCTACATATCTTTTGATTACTCAAACGTTAGGTGTTTGTTTCGTAAACTATATCAACATCTATTAAGACAGTTAATATCTTGGTCAACAATGTCATAGTAGTTTCAGCAAATAATTCAGCAGCATAAATTAAATAATACCTACTTCCAGAGTATCTTAATTGATTTACTTTAGAAAATATGGTAATATGTTAGTCTAAAATTCCACTCATGTAAGGGATCTGTAAATAAATGTAGGAGAAAAAACCCTAATTTATTCTTCAAAGTAGTATACTAAGAAATCTTCGCGACAGTATTTGACTTTACTTGCTAGGTTTTCACAATTCTGCTTACTGACTTCGTAAATCGTAATCAACATGGTTGTAATGATACCCGACGGTCAGCCGGCCGACCTGTGCAGATGTATCGACACCTGATGAACACGACGGAGCTAGTCGTCGAAATATCGTGTTTTCAAAACACTATCCGGCGGTACACCCGTGAAGATTTCAGTTCAAGCATACGCCGGGAAAGTCTCCGTTCTAACATGTTTGTACTTATGACGTTCACTATGCTTTAACAAACTCTATAAAATTGGTCCGGAGGCATATTTTAAAATGTATTCCTATTTGGAAGAAAATGCGTAATACTCCTCAACACACAGTTAGTTACTTATCATATACATGGTTAAACTAACATTAAATAATCATCTAAACAACTAACAGTAGTTTACTGAACTAAGTAAATAACAAACGGCAAATGTGGGAGATGTAAAGGCATAAGAGTTTAGAACGTACCTGGCGTGTAGTTGTGAGTCGCATACTGACTGAAGGGGCAATACAGCGCAGTTGACATCCAGAATGTTTTCGTGGTCAAACTGCCGAAGCCATTTCGTGTGTGGTAACAAATCTGTTTTCCATCAGGGTAATCAGATTCATCGGCGCTCGGTTTGCTCATCAAAGGTCGATAGACGCTTTCCACTCCCGGCGTTCGTTTATAATTCAGATGTAATTTGTGAAATTTGTTTGCCCTGTATACCTACCGCACAGCATTAGTCTGTGTGGGTGCAGCATAGGTCCCAGCATAGATGCTTTATGTTAGAGTTTTGATCGCAGAAACGGAAGTAGTCAGCAAATTGGTGTTATCAAACGGAAAGAAATTTTATATGTTCCCGACAGCTTCATCGTGCAGGGATAACTATTAGAATTACGGCTTCTCAACGGACTACAGTGACAGAAACAAGAAAATCAAGCAAATGCTTTGGTTAATAAATGTAAGGAATTGTGTCTTGGAGACACATAAGAAACGGATACGAAAAAAAAAAATTATTTTCGTTCAGTGTTTCTAAAAGAGTTGCTAAAAATTAAGAAGTTGGTATGTTCTGGTGCTGGTGCAAACCTTCTGTACGGAATTTCGATCTTCTTTCATTTTTAAATTATGAAGAAATCCCAAGAAAAGCAATCGGCAATATAGAGGATTTAGAAATTGAAGCAAGTTTCTAACTGCTCCAAACTAACAGAACTGTTTGTAGAAATATGTTTATAAAAATAGATTTATTTAGTCGTTAGACAGTAGTAGTACTAAATATAAAACAGACAAAAAATTATTTTCATCAAAATTATTTAATTTTATCAAATTCTCCTCAAAGAGTTATTGCTTTGTCCAGTCACTGTCCTGATCCTTGGTTATTAAAGTACATTTTGACTGTATCCTTACACATTCCGCATCCTTCATAATAATTCCACGTCTTCGTAGTTGAAGGTAGTGTATATTTCCTGGTTTCAACATTTCGTATATGGGTTGATAAGTTACTGGTATAAGTCAGCTAAGATGCTATTTCGACATTACAGTTGAAAACTCAAAATCTTCATAGTTTCTACTTGATGCTAGAAATCTTAGCATAGCAGCCAATCTCTCATAGGGTGAGATTCTCCTTCTCACAGCAGTGTCTTTTCTGTATTTTTTGGGATTATTAATGATATCAACCTCAAAAAAGTATCTGTAACGAATCGTAAATAATTACGCCAATCTTCAGCTTAATGTCGTAATTCCTGAAGCAAATTCAAATGGGAAAACCTTTTCCCGTTTAGTAAACATCATCTAGGCCTTTTTTACTTTTTAATTTCATCAGACATAATAAAGTGGCGATTAAAAGAAATGTTTCATCCACAGTTTTAATTAAACTGAGCTAAAGATGGAAGTTAAAAACAGAAATGGACATGGGTTCTTAGTAACATTTACCTGACGTCTCGCGTCACCAAGTAAACCGCCAGTCAAGACGTTACGTGTAGACCAGCGTTTACAGCTTAAAGTGGAATCTGAACCACGGGAGCGTTCTGGCATACTTCACATTACACAACAAGCTGTGTCAGAGAGGAAGGTCGGGTTAGGGACTTTTCAAAGACTCCACCTAGATAGGGATTCGAACCGGGGACCGTTCGATCTACAGTCAGACACCTGAACCACTGAGCCACTGAGCCACCAGAACGCTTGCTGCCGCATAACAGTTAGGCGAATGTAGTCTGTAAGTAAACATAATCGTGGTATCTGCTGCTCATAAGCACAAGCTAACTTACCCAGTCTCTCAGTGCTTTGTTAGTACATCCGTTGTCGGTTACTATAGTCCAGTAACGATATTTAGTGGTCACTTGTGGCACCACATTTTAATGATTTGCGAAAATAAGGCCTGCTATTTTCCCCTGGTAGCTCTCAACAACAAACTACATTCTTCAACACGACTGATCCAAATTAAATTTTTTCTATTCATTCACCGTAGAAAAAGATTTATACACTGACGTAAGAAAGGAGTAAAAGTATTAACAATATAAGATCACATGGCCAAATGGGATAGCATATCGAGTGGAATTATAATATTACACCTCCGAAGGCAGCTTTCCGCATGCTCTCCAACGACACAAGTTGAGTCAAGCCTAAAGTAAAGATATAATAAAACAGAACATGCTGCGTCAAGAAATGAAATAGAGTTACAAGGAGACGAAAATTTTATTTTTTCTCCTTGGCGGCTCTATAATATGAAAATGGAGAGAGAATTCGAAGCACAGACTTCAAAATAATTGCCTCGAAGACTAAGGATTTTTTTTTTTTTTTTTGAATGGCATTCGGCTTACTAGCCATTCAGCCAGCAACTGTGTTTCTTTTATTCCTCAAGTCTGTATATAGAACCTGTTCGAGTTATTATTGATGATGACAAATGACAGGACAACACAGGACGGACACAACACTTAATTAAAACCACCCATTCACTTCAAGCATTTAATACATGAAGTATTACCAAAAATGATTGAGAACCCAATGTATTAAGAGGAAGACTTTTCCTATTGTTTATGACTTTACACCTCGTCGATGTCGGGGTTATTATAGACGGGTCAAGGAACGGGAAAGAATTTTGTTACTGTCATTTTGTTGAATCATCCCAGTCTCTCCTTGAGTGATTTCGATAAACCACACACACACACACAAAACCGGAATAAAATCAGGATGGTCGGATGGAATTTAAGCCTCCATGTGAAATCTAGATTTACGAGAGGTTTCACATTCTTAGACTGATCTGGTAGCTCAGTGGATAAAATTATCGATTTCAGAATTCAGGAAGCTGGGTTGAAGTACCGGTTTGGCCAGGAATTTTCGTTCATATGTGCACGCTAGAGCACTCCGTAATTTGGAGTCTGTATTAAACTATGGATTCAAACGGGAAAGAGCAGAATGTGGGACAATGTCACCACGTCGAAGGTTATACGAATTTACTTTCCCCCCCCCCCTAAGAAATACTGTGATCGCCCAGGTAGCGAATAACGCATACAAATTTCGTGTGGCCTTCAGAACTAAGTGATTGTCCAGCTCCTTGGTATGCCTAACCTAAGCAGTTAATCCTGTGACACTTTGATACTACTACGTCTTGACACTGAAGCGTCTGGTAGATCCCACGCCCAGATTGAATATGAACTCCAATATCAAATATAAATACTTGTAACCATTGTTTTTTTTTTAACGAAAATACGATATAATTTCAACAATATTATATCTCAAAACGTAGTAATACATTTGTGGGAACGTGTATTCGAATCCTTGGACAGATTAGAAATTTACAGCGTAATCTAGCAGATACGTGTAGCTACAAACAGAAGTACAACAAACACTCTCAGCATAACGGATGTACTATTTTCAGTCGTCCTAGTTCTTATATAAATTACATGGTCACACACCGGAACTTAAATATAAACTCAACCCAACCAGTGTAATCAGTATCCGAGGTGAGATCCATATCCCCGGGAACAGCAAGCGTTTCTTAACATGCAACATAACAGATAAAAGCATATTAATTAGTGGAGTATAACTGAGTGGCCAAAGTGCGGTGGGCCTGATGCATGAGTGGAGTTAATATACGTAACTATTTCCCTGCATGTAAAAATTATACAAATCGCAGTAGAATTGTGCTAGGACTTTCCCTCCGGGTAGTGACAGACACTAGGAGACAAACCCTGATTGCTTATATTTGCTACCTAATAATGCGATGGAATAATGCATTAGTTACTGTCGAATAGGATATTAGCCAAAACAATGTGTTAAAAGTTCTTATTAGGGATGTAACGGAGCTCTGTTTCTGCTTCAGAAAGTGCGGAATTTCCCCAAGGCTTGGGACTTCTGTTTCCGCTCTTGCATCTTTTAAAACGGAAGTTTAGCGAAACTAAAATTAAAACAAACTAATCGTAATCGATGTCACTGGTAGGCTTAACATCTTCTTTTTTTTAAAAAAAATAAGACTTTTTTTTTACTTATGGCTTTACGCCTCGTAGACGTCGATGTCATTAGAGGAGAGATAACACTGGGGACAGGGAACGAGAAGGAATTCGAATTCCCCAAGGCCTTTTGAAGGAAGCATCCCTACATTCGCCTGGAGTGATTTGGAGAAACCATGGAAAACCCAAATCTGGATGCTAAAATAGGAATTCGAACCCGCGTCCTCCCGAATGCGAGGCCAGAGCGTAAACCACTCACCCACCACGCTCGGTGAAAAATAAAATCCCAAGGTTCGGTTCTGATACTATTTTTGTTCGTAAAAAGAGTATGCTGCATCGAAAAAGAGTACTTTCACTTCAGCAGAAGATGGCGACGGAGTCTCAGATCGCCGAAAAATCGTATGGAAACGCCTTGATTACTCGGCTAGTCTCCCGAGAAGACTATATCAATTCTTAACGCCGAGTAAAACTTCGTTCTTATGAAGTACTTTTACTGTTCGGGTTTGAACACATAGTCTATTCTTCATTGCTTTTAGACACATTAAATAAATACTTATTCGTCCGAATCACTTCCACAGCATCTGAACAGTCTATATAAAAGCTTCTTTCAATAATTGCAGAAGTTACAGGTATGGATAAAAGAATAGAAATTATTTTAAACATATTCGGAAAATCTGCCATTTATGAAATATGTACTGTCATTTTTTAGAAGTTTGCAAATGCGACCGAGTGACAGACAAATCTCAAGGTTCGGTTCTGATACTATTTTTGTACGTAAAAAGTCAACCGGTGAGATGACAATGTTTCTTGGCTGAAAAAGAGTATTCTAAAGTACTCTAAGTGTGCGTTTATGTTGGAGCTGCGATAAACGATGAGAGCGACGATAAATGCGGCGACAAAAGCGGTGCACAATTTCTTTCTTCGTGTTGTGTTTATATTTGAGCTTCTATAGTAGCGTAGATTCGTGTTTTATATTGCAGGTAATTGTCAACCGGCCAAATATGGAGAAATCTAGCTTATTTCTTTCGAATGGGAGTTTCATGGCTACAGTTTCAGAAATTGTAAGAGAAATAGTTATGGAAAATACTTCAACCACTTCATATGATAATTCCAGAGGAACAGGGTTTAGAAAAAACAGCTGAAGATTACTACGATATTTGTAATTTTCCAAATTGCATGGGCGTTATCGACGGAAAATGCATCAGATTTACTTGTCCTGCACACTCTGGCTTGGTGTTCCATAATTACAAGAAGTTTTTCTATTATTCTACAAGGATTGGTTAATGCTAATTATAAATTTATAAATATTGAAGTTGGAGGTTATGGTAAACAGAATGACGATGGAACAGTTAGACCTGCTGCTCTATATGTCTCTTTAATATTCCAAATCTCTCTACCAAATTATGGAATCACTGAACCTCATGTTTTTATAGGTGACGAAATTTTTTCATTTTGAAATAATTTATTAGAGCCTTATGGGAAATATATTTAGATGAAACCACAGGTTAGTTCAATGATAGGTTATCAAGAACACAAAGAACCGTCGAATGTGCCTTTGACATAATTTATTCTAAATGAAGAATTTTAGCCACAACAATAGAAACTTCTGTAGACGTATCTGACAATATTATTAAGGCCATTTGTTTGCTAAATAACGTTATTATTGACAGAGAAAGTATTGAAAATCACCTTAAAGAAACTAGCACTCTAAATCATATGAATTTGACATCAAGAAATATTGAAAGGCCAAACCAAACTGCATAAAATACCCGCAGCTCATTTAAAATCTATTTTTGTTACAATGTGAAATAAATTAGTACGAATATCTACATTTTATGCATTTAAATAGATATTTATAATTTAAATTACTAGTAATAGAAAAATATTTTTTAAATAAATTATGTACCATTTCTCTTTGGCTTTATTAATATTATTTTTTTTTACTTTAATCTCAAGTTTATAATGTACACACATTAAAATAAGTTTAAATTACAGAAATCGTACTAATTAAAAAACATTATAATTATGTGTTGTATTTAGTGGTCATTTCATCCTACAATTTGTCTAGAACGAATCTGTTATGGTGCTTTTGTATTTACAGTCCCATCAAAGGGACCTAATAAAAATTTCATCTATCATACGGTCGACAGCCACCCTAGATAATAGCAAAGAAAATGGATGCAGCGATCATGGAGCAAAGAAAAGAGAGGACACCACGTAAGGGACCTTCTCCATACAACGACTTGAAGCCGAGAGGAGAGCGGTGGATGAGGAGGTCGCCATATTGGTAGGGCCAAGAAACACAGGGGATGTATATGGAACGGAAGAATTTCTTCATCTTTAAACTTCGCATTACTAAAAACGAAGTCTTAAGCGCCCCACACACTTACAGTTTATCTGAAGGCACTGGACTGTCAGTTTATCGTAGTTGGACACACACCTACAGTCGATATTAAGATCGTAGACTGCAGGCATTGCGTAACTGTCAGTGTGTGGACTGTTGAGATCGTGGCCTGAACTGCCAGCAGTCCACAGTTAACAATCTTTGAAGTTTACGATCTTAAGGCCAAAACGGACACACACTCGCAGTTGGACTGCAGTCACCGCGCCTGACATATACTTTTTTCTCTGCCTGCCGACAGGCCACAGATCTTTCGCGCTGTTTAATCTGTTTTGGACTGTCAAGAAAATGGACAACAAACCTCAATTCATTTCCACATTTATTGAATTATATCGGCAATTTCCATGTTTGTGGAAGGTAAAAGATGAGTCGTATGCAAATAAACAACTTAAAGAAGAGGCATACGGGAAATTATTGGAGTTTTACAAAACAGTGACCCCTACGGCAACAATAGATACAGTCAAGAAAAAGATTAACAATTTGAGATGCGCATTTCGTAAAGAACTGAAGAAAGTGAAAGCATCAAAAGTCTGGTTCATCCGCTGATAATACATATACGCCGTCACTTTGGTACTTCGATATGTTACTGTTTTCAATTGATCAAGAAGAAACTAGAAGCACTGTTTCGAGTGATGAAGCCTTCATGACGCCTTCGGTAAGTATCTGTTACTATCATTGTCTTTAGTAATATTATCATTTCTTCAGCTGAAAATATTGCATGAACTTTAAACGGATCTGTGGAAGGGAAATAATGATAATATCATTTTGTTACTTATCCACTTTGTTTACTTCACACATACTGAATATCTATTAAATTCAAATATACTCATTACATGTTTGAACTAATTAGATCTGTCAACGAAATTGTGTTGCCACGAAACAGCACCATCATTAACAAAGTAATGTTTATACTGTTCACGATTACGTTTTGCATCAACACATACATTTCTAACAGATCCACATTGTAAACCTGACAAACGATCATCCCCTCTGTCACCGTGAACTACTTGACCAGTCTGTAAATCTTCAACGTCCAACGAAGCTGAAGCTATATAGTTGCTTCTTTCTTTCTTTTTCAAAAAATTATGGAGGACGCATGCAGCTAAAACAATGTAATCTATTTTTTCTGGTTTCATATTTATTTCAGTGTGGAATACTCTGAAACGACTCGAAAGTATCGCAAAAGCATTCTCAACAACTCTACGAGCTCTGCTTAAGCGGTAGTTGAATATGCGCTCCTCAAGACTCAAATTTTTTTGAGGATATTGTAACATAACAGTAGCATTCCGCCGACCCGCAAGTAGCGCCGAAGTGAGCGCATGATTACATTGTTTAAAGTCAGTCGTTGTCGAGGTTTTGTAGCGGACGGCTCGCGTCGCGTAATGTGAGACGCTATACTAACTGTGCGGGTGTAGCAAGAAGTAAGAAGAAGAATGAACTAGTTTAACCATTGCGACGTATGTTTTAAATTGATTTGAACAGTGGGTTGAGATACCAGAACAGTGAAGTGTGGCATCGAAAGTAATATAGTGTGGACTGATTTGGATTAAAAAAAAACTTTCCTTTTGTTTCTAAGAATCTTGCAATCGACGGATTACGAAGTTTCAATAGCCTTATCATCTAAATTCTGATAGTGGCCAACTGGTTCGATGTGTACTTTATTCAAATAAATGTGTGGAGAACAGATTTTCATTACTTTTGAAGATTTCTCTTAGTTAGTTATCCTCACACTTTTATCGGACTGGTTTGGACCCTGTCTGGCGACCGGCGGCGACTACGAACTCATTTATCCAACTTCGGGTGCTGTATGTTAGTAATTAAAACTTTAGCAAGCACGAAGTTCGGTCTACAGTAAGTATCAGGTCAACCCCAAGAAAGGCAGGTAGTCTTACATGGCGACGAGTGACAGGACTGTGTGGTAGAAATCAGTACTAGGAGGAGAGACAATTTTTCTCAAATCCTAGGAAAACACACAAAGAAAAAAAAAAAGGAAAACTAGTGATATCAAGACGACGACAATCAAAACAGTGAGTGTCGACAATACCCAAAGGGGCGGAAGAACTCCCACTCGACGAAGGCAGCGCGGCTGGTCAAGGAGCAGCGGGGAAGACATTCTACATTGTTCGGCGCGGAGCTGGGCAGCCGAGACGACGAAGGCGGGAGAAAGAAGAATCGTCGTGCAGAGTCTCCGAAAGCTAAGAACGCGCTGTGCGCTGCTTGTTTGGCTATTTTTGAAGGCTTAAATCCTTTCCTAATTTTTTCTGATAATTTTCCTTTTTTTCTGTGAAATATCGAGGAAGAAAAATCGGACCAGATTTTTCTCTCCTAACTCGACAATACATTTTACTCTCCTTTGTCATCAGGGATGGCAGAAGCAGTTATTTAAATTCCACCTGTAGTTATGCCTATAGTGCAACCTTGTGTTTCCTTTTTTCTTTAAATGGCATGCTTAGCTAGATAGCTTGCAGCAGCTGGCGCTTCGTGTATAACGGCGTTGTTGTGGTCTGGTTGTCTGATTCGCGGGAAGCGAATTTACAATATTTTTTGGATCCAGTTTTCTGTGTAAAATTTATAATCATGCCGGGTACGGAAGGAGACGATAGTCTAAGTCTCGCTGAGGTGGTGGAAATCTTGAGAGCGGAAATGCGTTCACTAAAGTCAGATATGAATATAAATACTGAAACCCTAAATTCAAAATTTGCAAACTTAAATTTGGACCTCAAATCAAGTACTGAAATCCTCCATGATAAATTTGAACATTTAAATTCAGACCTTAAGTCAAGCACTGAAATCCTCCATGGTAAATTTGAAAAGTTAGATTCAGATCTTAAGTTAAGTACTCAAACCTTTGATTCCAAGCTCGATAATCTAAAAGCTGAGCTAAAGTCTGACGCGGAAATGTTACATTCTAGGTCTCTGAATGAACACAAATCCCAAATAGCAGAATTACGTAAGGATATGGAAGAGTATCGTGCTTTGTGTAATATGCGAGCAGAGGACTTAGCAACCCAGTTTTCCGATTTAAAACAAGAGTTAAAGGGTGAAACTAATAGTTTGCGCCAGGAAACCGACGCCTTGCAAGAACAATATGCGCAGTTGCAAGAAAAAAGCGATAGTCACTGCCACCGTATAAAGACGATTGAAGGACAGTTCCAAACATTGCAAGAAGGTACCCGACAGGGCTATGCGGAAGTGAAATTTGGGATGAAAGAGATAACTGCGGAGGTGGAACAGCTGGATGAGAAGTTGGAGAAATTAAAAGTGTCAACTGCCGTATTTGTGGATGAGAGAATGAAGGTACAGGCGCCGTTAATTATAAAGCAAGAAGTATTGAAACAAGTGCCGGGTGTAGTGAGAGAAGAATTCTGTAAATACAAAGAAACCGGAAAGGGCACCGTAATTCCTGTTCAATGCTACGACGAAAAGATTGATTGGGAAGAATTTTCGGACCGAAATGGCATCCATCCTGTAAAGTTTATTAAAAATTTCGAAAATTTTCCACCTTTTATGGCTGCTAGTGAGGAGAAGAAAATTAATATGGTAATAAAACATTTAAGAGCAGGACCCCGACTGTGGGCAGAGCAATTAGAGGAGGAATTTTCATCTTTCGAGCAGTTCAAAGAAGATTTCTTGAATCTTTACTGGTCGGCAGAGCGGCAGATCGCCGTAAAATCAGAATTAATGTGCGGTGACCGTTATGACCCGAGAAGAGGATCGCAAACCGATTTTTTCATGCGGTGCTATGCATCTTGCCGATACTTAGACCAGCCTCATAGTGAAGAAGAGTATGTACGAATGATTGCGGCTAGGTTACCGGAACAGACACAGCTAATACTTACTAGCCACAAGATCCGCTCCATAAAGGATGCTGTAGATATGCTGGGAAGATTAGATGTACAAGAGCAAAGAATGTACAGAACAAGATACCAGGGACAACATAACACTAATCATTTTCAAAATAACGGATTCAGACAGGAAAACCACCGAAGAGAAGGGAATAAAAATTTTCGGCAAGAACCGGAAAACTCAGGCCGGCAAGACGGAGTTCGAAAGGAAAATATAGAGGAAGGAAAATCTCATAGGCGGTTCCAGAATCATAACTACCGACCGCAAAATGAAGAACATAGGGTAGCAGTGGTTTCAGAAGACAATACCAGACATTTAAACTAGTGCCTGCCACTGAGAAGGCTTCGCCAGCGGCGGAGGCAGAAAAGAGGCCGAATACAGAGAAAATATTATTAGTAAAAGGAGAAAAAATAGGTTTGAGGCGGAAAAAGGATCAACCAGAAATATGTCTATATGATACAGTATTTAATAACGAAGTTGAAGAGGAACCGACAAGATACGAGAAAATTTTATTAACCAATACAAGTGAAGAATTGAAGGCGGATGAGGTAGAAGATGAAAATAAATTTGATCAGGAAATAGAAGTCGAAGAATCTGGGATCAGAGGAGAAGGCGAAGATGACATTTTTGAAATTGAAAACGAAAGAATTCAAGAACACATTTGGAGAGAACAAAGAAAATTACGCGAGGGTGAGATGATGTTAATAGGAATTGATGGTTCGGAAAATATGGATACAGGCGAGGTAAGCCTGGACGAGATTAAAGTTGTGCGGAAGTCTTATGTATTTCATGACGGCGCAGCCGGCGAGCGCGACGGCAGCCAACACACGCGTAACAGTCCAGGCGTAAACAGTGTTGGTACCTGTGCCAAAAATAATTTGAAGCACGCGGCAGCCGCTGGCGCGGTATACGAACAATGCGAAACATTTCTGTCAACTAAAGCGAGCTATGGAAAGGAAAGATCAATACCCACAGACTACGGAACTTGTAAAGAAGATGTCGGGAAGCTGAAGCAGTCACAGATGTATGAAGAAGAGAAAAGAATTGACAGGAAGTCAATAAAATGGAAGAGTAAAAGTAAGTCGCGGCGGGACGAAGATTTACCATATAGTGACAAGCAATTAACGGACATTACTAGTACTTGCTACTCAAATTTGAATAATGAAGAGAATCTAACGGCTCGAAAATCACAAGTCTTTTCAGTCTACAATAACGACCCGAGAGAAGATTTATTAGAAGAAGAAGGAATTTTAAGGAGAAAAGAAGCCCGTACACCTACTGTTTTGGTGAAATTTAAATCACGACAAGTAGAAGCCTTGATAGATTCTGGCGCGGACATATCCTGTGTGTCGGAAAGCCTATTTCAAATCCTTGTGAATGAACCTGACGCATGTTTACACTCGGTACAAGGAATGACAGTTACCGTTGCGAATGGGGGTAAAATTAAAAGAATCACCCAGCAAATTCGAGTAGATGGTGAGATTGGAGGACACAGGACTGAAATCAAAGCATTTGTTATCCCTAAATTAACCGTTGATCTAATTCTGGGAGTCGATTGGCTTGCCGAGAAAATGGTTAAACTGGACTGGGAAGAGAATAGTCTGCAATTTATTACGGAAGGAAAAAGAGTGAATATAAATTATGAAACCAAAATTTGTGAAGAAGGAAAGGAAGCGGTTCAAGTTAGAGTCATTTCAAGAGGAGAGGTGCAGGAGTTTATATGCTATGATGAGCCTAGTGAGGAAGAAGTGCAGCTGTCACAATTATTGGTCGAAAAGGACAGTGAGGATTTAATGTACTCGCAACAACAGCTCGAAAATGAAGAAGAAGCTCAAGTGCGGGTGCAGGAAATTATTAACGAGTTTCAAGAGATATTTTCAGATAAACCTGGCTTAATTAAAGGATATCAGTGCCACTTCAAGGTCAAGGACGACACTCCATTTACTGTTAACCTTATCCTATTCCCTTTGCGCTGAAAAGCAAGGCACAAGAGGAGATAGATCGTATGTTAGAATGGGGTGTGATCGAACGGTCAAATAGTGCATTTGTAAAACCCTTTGGTCGCAGTAACTAAAGCTGATAATCAATAAGACTAGTTTTGGACGCAAGGGCGCTTAATAAAATTCTGGTTACTGAAAGAGACCATCCATTACCAGTCGACGATATCTTGCAAAAAATTTCATGGTGTCAAATACATGAGTTCCTTGGATTTAACAGCATCCTATTGGCAAGTTACCCATTGATGAAGCTTCGAGGAAATATACCGCTTTCCGGTTTGAAGGCAAATGTTTTCATTTTCGTGTGTTGCCTTTCGGATTGAATAACGCTGTAGCCAATTTTATAAAGGGCACTTGATCAGGTGTTAGGAAGGCGATTGAGAGACAAAATCCACACCTATGTCGACGACATAATTATTGCGTCACGAACTTAGAAGAGCATCTTGAGACACTACGAGAAGTGCTTACTGCTTTGAAAAAGGGAGGAATGACTTTAAAAATTAAGAAATGTGTATTTTTGAGGAAAAGATTGAATTTCTTGGGGCATGTTATACTGCCTGAAGGGATAACCGTTGAAGACAAGAAGTAGAGGCGATCAATAAAATTCCCTAGACCAACTACTAAAACTCAATTAAAAAAGTTTCCTGGGATTGTGCGGTTATTACAGAAAGTTCATACCCGGACAGGCACTGAATAGTGTGCACCTCAGAGATCTTGGGAAGGCTAGGACCCCTTGGAATTGGACTGAAAGTTGTGAAGAGGATTTTAATAGGATTAAACGAGAGCTGTCACAAAAGATTGTGTTAGCACACCCGGACTGGAACTTAGACATGTGTGTGGCCACGGATGGGTCTCACTACGGACTCGGTGCACAGGTTTTTCAAGAGGTCAAGGTCGGAGGGAAAATTGAGCAGAGAACCATTGCATTTGCCAGTAGAATGTTGAATCAACATGAATTGTCCTATAATACCACAGAAAAAGAGACTCTTGCTATTATATGGTGTTTCCAGAAGTTTCGAGCACTATTTCTAGGAAGGAAAACCGTGATATACACAGATCATAAGGCATTATCTTTTTGATGAACTGCAGGTCGGTACACGGGAGGCTGACCCGGTGGGCCTTACTAATGCAGGAATTTGAGTTTGAAATTAGATACCGACCTGGTGCAGAAAATCTGGTAGCAGACTGCCTCTCACGTTTACCTGTCGGTTTAGTCGAAGGGAAGAATAATATTCAGCCAGCACAAGAAGCACACATTCATTATATTCATGGGGTGACAGGAGAAAATAAAGTTGTAAAATTACTGAAGAATATGAAGACCTTACAGGAGCAGGATGAAGTGATTAAAGGGGTAAAGGAAGAAATTTTAAAACCCAACTACCAGGGAAAATTATCAAAATATTATTGTGTTCATAGAGATGTAGTCTTTCAGCGAAATTCAGAAATAAGTAAGGACTGGAAATTGTGGATACCAGAAAAGTTTGTAGATAGCTTGATTAACCATCATCATTTGAGTTACGGTCACTTTGGGCCTGGTAAATGTCACCGAATCATTAAGGAACACTGTTATTTTGTTAATATGGCAAGGAGGATAGCAAAGCTACTGTCCACATGTGACCTATGTCAGAGGACGAAGGTGGATAATGTGTTGAGGAGAGGAGAGATGAAGTGTATTTTACCTGAAAACGTATTGGAGTTAGTAGCAGTTGACGTGTATGGCCCACTGCCTAAATCTAGAGGTGGAGTGACCCAGATACTGGTCGTAATTGATGTTTTTTCAAAATTTGTCAGATTGTACCCGTTGAAGAGGGCTACAGCCAAGCTGATGGCAAATAAAATTTTAAACGATTTCGTACCGAAGGTTGGAAAACCTAGGTGGGTTGTCTCAGATAACGCCCCTCAATTTTGTAGCAGTAAATGGACCGAGAGGTTGGAGCAAGTCGGGATAGAAGTAGTGCGAACTTCTTTATATCACCCTCAAAGTAATGTTTCTGAACGAGTAATGAGAGAAATAGGGAGGTGGTTTCGGTGTTACTGCACAGACAACCATCAGAGATGGGCCCTTGAAGTCGAGCACTTGGAGCATATACTTAATGACATACCACATGATTCTACCTCGGTAGTGCCGCGGGAAGTCATGTTCGGCGAGAAGGCACTCCGTATTGTAACGGAATTCGTAGATTTTCCTACAACTCGTCAAGTGAACCGTGAAGAGTTGATTAAGACAGTTCAACAGCAGATGAAGAAGAGAGCTCAGAGGAGGAAGAAGCGGCATGATCAAAGAGGGAAGGCAATCGACTATAAGCCGGGGTGATCTGGTACTGGCGCAGACTCATTATAAGTCCTCTAGCGTAAACAAAGAAATTAGGAAGTTTAAGTATTTATATGAAGGCCCGTATCGGATTGCTAGCTGCCCTAGGAAGAATTCCTATTTATTAGTGTACCCTGTTGGTCAAAATATCAGGGGTACTTTCAATGTTACTTCCCTTAAACCCTACAAAATGTTACCAGAAGACTTATCTGACTAAAAGAAGGGGACACCCTTTATCCTTATTTTTTTTTTTTTCTCTAATTTTTATTTGGCGTAGGCCGATTACCTCATCGCTGCGGCGAACAAATCTTTAATTTTTTTCCGGCTAAAGCCAATAAACTAAATCCACATTTCCACTCTCGTACCCTGCCTGAAAAAATGCCAAAGCAGCTGCAGCAACAACAGTAGGCTTTGTGTAGTGCAGTGTAGTGCGTGAAGTGCTTCGACAAAAGTCGTATAGAGGTTAATGACCTCTACCAGTGTCGCAACCGAGGACTCCACCCATAGAGCCTACGGTAGAAGCGGAAATATTATTTTTGTCGTGTTGTGTATATATGTTCTTTCTTTTCAGCTTTATTTTTGTGAGAGTTGACAATCTATTTGAGAACTGTGACCACGAAAACTATGACAATTTCATGTGGTCCCTTCGTGTATTTTTTTTTCTGTATATGTTTTCTTGATGTTGTTTGTGTGCCTGTTTTTTTTTTTTTTAATTTAAATATGTTAAATGGCTTTGTGTATCTTATGTTAGTAGGTTGGCCACACTTGAGAGTCTGAAACTTGGTATTTGTAAATTTTCTTTTTTTATTGTAATGATAATTCTTCAGTTTCTTTTGAAAAAAAAAAAAAACCTGAACAATTATCACAAATTGGTAGTTGGGGAATGTAACATAACAGTAGCATTCCGCCGACCCGCAAGTAGCGCCGAAGTGAGCGCATGATTACATTGTTTAAAGTCAGTCGTTGTCGAGGTTTTGTAGCGGACGGCTCGCGTCGCGTAAATGTGAGACGCTATACTAACTGTGCGGGTGTAGCAAGAAGTAAGAAGAAGAATGAACTAGTTTAACCATTGCGACGTATGTTTTAAATTGATTTGAACAGTGGGTTGAGATACCAGAACAGTGAAGTGTGGCATCGAAAGTAATATAGTGTGGACTGATTTGGATTAAAAACTTTCCTTTTGTTTCTAAGAATCTTGCAATCGACGGATTACGAAGTTTCAATAGCCTTATCATCTAAATTCTGATAGTGGCCAACTGGTTCGATGTGTACTTTATTCAAATAAATGTGTGGAGAACAGATTTTCATTACTTTTGAAGATTTCTCTTAGTTAGTTATCCTCACACTTTTATCGGACTGGTTTGGACCCTGTCTGGCGACCGGCGGCGACTACGAACTCATTTATCCAACTTCGGGTGCTGTATGTTAGTAATTAAAACTTTAGCAAGCACGAAGTTCGGTCTACAGTAAGTATCAGGTCAACCCCAAGAAAGGCAGGTAGTCTTACAATATGGTTTCAATATATTTTCATGTAATGCGAAAGCATCGTCAGCTACAAATACAAAATTTAGGTTTTTCGTATTCATATCAATAGTTGGCAAATTAAGCTGCTTATTGATAAGTTTTTTGTAGAAAGATGTGCACTCTATAACGCCCCCATCAGATACTCGGCCATTACACCCAACATTGACGTAAACAAACTCGTAGTCCGCATTAACAATGGCCATCAAAACAATGCTACAATATCCTTTGTTATA
This sequence comes from Vandiemenella viatica, assembly GCA_031002005.1. Lineage (NCBI taxonomy): Eukaryota > Metazoa > Arthropoda > Insecta > Orthoptera > Morabidae > Vandiemenella > Vandiemenella viatica. Next base: position 130,030,865 of record JARYHS010009186.1, read on the forward strand.
TCCTAGTTATAAACGTATGAACCACTGTTCGGCGGTTTCTTAATTCTGACATGTTTTCCGTCAATTGCGCCACCGCAATTAGGAAAATTCCATCTGTTTTCGAAGTCCTTTGCTACTGTTTGCCATTCTTCAACGGAATCTGGTAGCTGAAAACAAAATCATCAATTAGTTAGTAGTTCATTTAGTAGTACTGTGAATATACCTACAATATGTTTTGAAAATTTCTATGTCGCTCTACCTTAAATCTTACCTACACAACGGGTTATTAGGCTACTTAATCATAAAGTACCTACATAATTACATTCATACATAACATCAATAATGATTGAAATAATTATTTAAAAAATTCTTTCTAGGATGTTGAGGAAGACACACCATCCCAATCATTCACACCATCACCAGCAGAGTCAATGTTTGCAACTGGACCACTAGAAGAAGGGTCACCAATCTCTTCAGATGTTCCAAAGAAAAAAAATCCACGTAGGAAGGAGTCAAGGGTAGGACAGGAAGTTGCTATTAGGGAAGCCCTTAAAGCACTAAAGGAAGATGATGAGTTTGACGGGATTGGATTAAATGTTTCATGTAAATTACGACGCATGGATGATGAACAAAGAATGTACGCGGAGTTATTAATCAATAAAATTCTAATCCATGGGATTAAAGGAAGACTAAGAAGAAACAGATATCATGGGTCTCTCATTCGACCAGCCGCCTTCCAAACTACCACGTTCTCCGATGGCCTCTACGTCCCAGATAGTCATGACTACCAATGTTGAAAAGCATTCAAATTTGCAACCCATATATTTTTGTGAAAATGATCCTAAAAACCCTGACGCTTCAGAACTGTCACAGTTTTTGACATTTAAAAAATGCAATAACTAACTGTACATGGAAATGAACTATTGTGTCTATATTTTTATTATAAGTTACATTTTCTATATATTTCTATCGTTTCCGTGGTTTATTATAATGTAAAAAGTTACTGAATAATAAACAAAATAAAAATTATTCTTACCTGTATGTATAAATCCTTGAGAGTCTGGTAAATAAATTTGGCAGTTTCTGGTATTATCATACCAAGTGCTTGTGGTGAAATTCTCGAAGGAAACTTCAAATCTTCAAAACTCTGACCTGTAGCCAAAAATCTCAACGTGACTGTCAGTCTTTCTTCTGCAGTAATTGCTTGGCGCATTCGGGTGTCTGCCTTTGTGATGAATGGACTAACTAACTTAACAGTTCATTGAAATTTTCGTCACTCATTCTTAAGTAATTAATTAAGTCATCTGCATGTGATTGTCGTAGTTCACGCAACAATGTCATGTGGGAACGATTACTCCTTTCTTGTAACCACTGTTTCATCCAAAACCTCTTTTTGCGTCCTGGTGTTGAAAGTAATAACATATTATTCAAGATCGCAATCGCACACCGTTTTCTTCGTAATAAAATGCGACCCATTATGAACGTTAATTATGAAACAGTGAATTTGAAACGAACAACTACACTGTAACCGCGCGAGTTCATAAGTTTCGAACGACAGTCCGCTGGACTGAAGTTAAAAATCTTCAGTCCACTGGCCTGAAGTTCACGAACTCTAGTGTGTGGGCAGCACACAGTCCATGGCCTGTACAGACCACCACCTACAGGCAGTTGTCGTTTATGTGTGTGGTGCTTTGAGATTTCAGCCTACAGTTCTTCGTCACAGGCATCGGCCTGTAGTTCGCCTGTAAGTGTGTGGGGCGCTTTAAGGGGTCACATTTATACAGGGTGGTCCTGAATTCACGGTACAAACTTTAATGGTAGGTACAGGACATTGTAACAATGATTTATTGTATAGGAATGTATGGTCGCAAGTGACGCGGTGAGGCGCAAACAGGGGAAATAAAAGGAAAGAGAAATGGAGTGATCGGCTGGTAGTATTGCCGGTAGAGCCTTGGCCACCCCGATCTCCCGATTTATCGAGCGTCGATTAAATTTTATGGGGACATGTAAAGCATCTTGTTTATGAGACTCCAGTTGATTCAGATGAGGATCTCGTTGCTCGCATATTCGTAGCTGCTGCAGGTGTGCGTGAAATACCAGTGTACGCCAATAGCTCCACCGACGCTGTCAAACATGTATCGCTACTGGTGGACGCAATTTTGAACACTTAACTTAAATATGACACTTGTCAACAACGCTTTCAATAAGAGCTTTGTTTTTCGTTTCGGCTGTTATTTCCCCTGTTTACGCCATACCGCGTCACTTGCGACTATACATTCCTATACAATAAATTATAGTTACAATGTCCTGTACCTACCATTAAAGTTTGTACCATGAATTCGGGACCACCCTGTAAATACCCTAATTGATATAACCTACAAACATTAGAATTTAAGAAAAACAAGCTGTTAAATAATATTTGATAGGAATTTTGTATGCCGAAATAGAACTTTCTTTCTCCCTACTGTCGCAAAAAAAGAGTCATATTGCTATTATGGAAACATTGTATAAATCCCTAGTACTCTTAAGGACTGATAAAAAATTTACATGTTCTAGACATTTAATTCTAAATGTATGTTCTGATGGGAACTTACCTAGTGTGAATGAGCATAGTGGGTGAACGGTTTAGGTTCTGGCCTCGCTTTCGGGAGGATGTGGGTTCGAATCTCCGTGCGGCCACCCAGATTTGGGTTTTCGACTGTTTCCTCAAATCACTAACAAGGTGCTCGATAAATAACTAAAAACAAATAAATAATTTGTTCCTTATGCTATAAAATATTCTGCTACAAGCTGCATTTCAACCTAATCACAATTTGACTTAATATTGCCACTAAAAAGTCAAACGATGCAAACGCAACTAAACACATGAAACGTATTGCGAATTACATTTCGGATAACAACAAAAAAGACTTCATTACGATTCCTAGTTCGTATAACACAAATTATCACAATCATTTTCATCATACACTTTCATTACAATTTACAACAGGGCTAAAGCACGTAGAATAATGTGTTCGCTGCATCGCGATGTAAACTTGATCCACACGTGTAAAATAGTAAGATACAATGGCTCTCTGCATCAACAAATATTTGATAACACCGTCGTTCTATTGAGAGCTGTGCATAAACTTTTTAACAGGCATTGTAAATCTATAATGACAGGGCCTACTCTTGCAGACACCACATTACAAATACTTCAAGAACAATAATTACAACGTGACTTACCTATGGAATGTAATTCCAGGTTGCTTTTACTTGTTCTGTTTGTGCAACCAAAGGCACTTTGAAATATCAGAACATGAAATGTTCACAGCAAGGAAGGTAATGAAAACAGACCAATGCTTTAATATGGCCGCCGCGCATGCAGTCGGCTCCAGAGTTTACAGGCGGCTTCGCAGTTATAGCGACACCTTGTCTCTTTTCCTACCTCCATGGCAGCGATTAGCGTCGGTCTCATCGCTGCTCTGCTACTATGCATTGCTCTTCGCGCTGCTCCAGTATAAACACCTCCATTGTCAACAATGTTTCACTTTTCTTCGCTTTGCTAGTATCGTCGCTCTCATCGCTTATCGTAAAACAGGGTTTCTCCAACTTTTAGCTCCGTGTACCCCCTATAAAATTTCCTAGGCAATAGCGAACCTCCTTTAAAAAATTGCGTTTTTACTTTAAAAAAAAAAAAAACACGAGGATTTTTATTTTACAAAAGTAACACAGTGACAAATAGCACAATGTGATTGATGGGTTTGTTTCTTCCAGCAGGTTGAGTCAATTTTAGGAGAATTTTGCTCATGTTCAGTCTCAATTCATCATTGCGTGTTGGAAACTCCAGACAACTAGTCAGCCGCTAAAATGTAAATCTTACCGCGATCAACTCGCGATAGAAGCGTGCCAGTTATAATGCGCATTGTTTGGCGAAGCTGAACGTCCAATAACCGGGTGTTAGAGCTATTAAGCCACACGCTGGAGCAGTATTCAGGTGTGGAATAAATCAACTCTAGGGCTATTGTTCTTAATGTATTCGCATCAGCTTCCCATGAAGTTCGATCCAGACGCTGAAGTAAATTGTTCCGACTTTTAAGTTTGGCAGCTGTATTCTGAAGGTGCCTTTTGTAAGTTAGGAACCTGTCTAATGAGACTCTCACGTATTTTGGGATCCTGTTATACTTCAGCATCTGGTTTCTGAACAATATATTTGGCTGGTAGTTTGTTGCTGAGATGGAATGAAGCTATTTCTGTCTTCTACGGATTAGGTTGAAGGCGCAACCCTTCGAAGATAGGCATCCATTTCCTGAAGGTCATGAGCCAGGATTTCTCCAGCCTCTTCGAAGTTAGTTCTTTGCACAGTAATATTACATCTTAAGAATATTATTACATAAAGAAATTATTATATTGGTCTGTTGATTCTTACAGTTAGTTACAGAACTCCTGCACGCTTCTCGGGATAGATGACACTTAGCAGACTGAAAGTCAGATTGTAGGGAATGGAATGGTCTTTTGTTCAATGCTATACACTTTTCGATCTGGTGGCTCAGCTGTTTAAGGCGCATAACTGACTCACACGGCCCCCGGTTCGAATCTCATCTGGAATTTTTTGGATCTTAAAACTGACCTTCAACTCTGGCAAAGCTTTGCTTTGTTGATGTGAAGATGCTAGGATGCTGCATGGTTAAACTGTAGGTCCCCTATACCAGATAAGACTATCAGATTTATTTAGGCGGTTAAGATAAAGGCAGACAGGTTTTTGAGAACAAACGAAGGTAAGTACCATTATTTATCTACATAACGCACTCTACTTCAGGAATCGTAAGTTCGCCATATTATTGTTAAAAAACTTGTGACGTTTCGTGCTTACATCTAGGTAGCCAAACATATTACCGTGCTGAGTTATAAATCCTTCAGATACAAGGTATACTAATAAGTTTTGGCAAGGTCCTTTAACTTACAATCTCATTGCATATTTATGTCAGATATAGGGGCTAAGTAGTAAATATAAATCTTAATGCCTGAGTTATCGAATTTACATCAGGCATCCATCAGCTGCCATTACGTATGGGGCTACAACCAACATCGATACTTCGGGAAATTTTTATTGCGAGAGACAACTAAATGGTTTGTGTGTGATAGAAAAAGTTTAATACAGAATTTGTCAAATTATTGTCGAGCTATAGAACGAAGAAAATTCCTACAAAAGCGCTTTATAAATGGTTGTTGAAATTGAATGGTGAAATACAGAAATAAGATCGACATTTCGTAATTTTCGTTATCTCATGTTTCTCCACATGTGTCTAGAATTTTGTAATTCTACCAAGGCACAGATCGAGAAAAAAACAAAACATATCATGCCGACAGTATTAAAAAAGAATGTTGAATCCAAATCTTTTATGAATACAATACAATTATGTACTTCCTTACAGCATGTCGAGGAGGTAAACACGAATACATACTTTGGTGTACTGGCCAGTGGAAGCAGTGAAGCATTGCTTGTCGCCATCCCGTGTTAGCATGCCTGTCTCGTCCCAGGCATTCTACTCTCAGATACCGCCATGCCACTTTTCCCGCCACATTCCAAGCGACCTGCGCCTACCGCATATTAACAAAACCTTCAAGGATATAACCCTCATCTCGCTACTCTGCATACCATCTTTCCCACGGTATTTGCACTTCATTTCAATTAAATTTTCCTTCATTTTTTCCTAAAGACATTAGTCCTGCCAGAAGTTACTCTGAATGTTCAGCAAATTTAACTGTTTTTTTAAACATAATTTGACGTGTTCCCAATACGTATTCATGTGAAACTGTGGTAAATAATACAGCCAGAGAAATGATACACAATTAATGATTAAAAATATCACTGTTTATTACAAGGTGTATTCTAAAAAAATTTGATTTTACTCAAATTGAATCATAATGAAATTATTTCATGTCGTTTTCTATTTTTTTTCCTTATAAAAAAGTGGAGGTGTAGCTTTTAGAGGTGATTTTAAAGCCTGATGAGATAATAATTAAATTCTTAGGTTGAGAAGTGGAGTTACAAATAAAATATTTCTTCAGTTTTTCACAAAAGTGCTTATATTAGGTACTCAGAACCCCAATGGGCAATTGAACCAACGCACTTTTCAGACCGAGCGAGGTGGGTGAGCGGTAACGCTCTGGACTCGCATTCGGCAGGACGCTGGTTCGAATCAATGTCTGGGCATCCATATTTGGAATTTCCGTGGTTTCCCCAAATCATTCCAGGCGAATGCCGGGATGCTTTATTCAAAACGCTATGGCCGAATTCCTTCCCGTTACTTGTCTCCAGTCCTTTGCCGTCTCTGATGACCTCGACGTCGACGAGAACGAAGCAATTTTCAGAGCGAAATATATGAATGACACACTTGGAAGATAATGTATGGTAAAGTTAATCTTTAATACAGCCTTGACATGACATACCACGTACTATGGCACTAAAGCGTCCTCTAACATAGACTGATCAGTCAAAACATTATGACCACCTACTTACTAGCATGTTGGTCCAACTTTCGAACGCAATACATCAGCGATTCGGCGTAACATTGATTTTACAAGTTCTTGGTAGGCTTGCAGACGTATCTGACACCAGATTTCTACGCACAGGTCACGAAATTGCTCTAACGTACGGGCCAGCGGTTTGTGGGTGCGGCACGTGGGAACGAGCATCTCGGAAACGGAGAGGCTGGTCAGCTGTTCGCGTGCTACTGCAGTGAGCATCTATGGAAAGTGCTTGAAGGACGGTGAAACCACAAGTGGCTGACAATGTGGTGGACACCCACACCACATCACAGAACGTAGAGGTTGGAGGCTTGCCCGCTCTGTAAAACAGGATTGGGGGTGATCTGTGGCAGAATCGCGATTGTTGCGGTCTGAAACACTTCTGGAAGCCAAAGGATTGCACTCTCAGTGATTGAGTAGTACCACGAGACTCCGAGACACCTCTCAACAGGGCATGGCGCGACTCTTCTAGCTGAAGACTAACTGACTTTTCGGCGTTATCTGACAGGTGGCTGCAGTAGCAGAGCATCCACAGCAGAACACCGAGAGTGGTGGGTGAGCGGTTAGCGCTCTGGCCTCGCATTCGGGAGGACGGCGGTTCGAATCCCCGTCCGGGCATCCAGATTTGGGTTTTCTATGGTTTCCCCAAATCGCTCCAGGCGAATGCCAGAATGCTTCCGTCAAAAGGCTATGGCTGAATTCCTTCCTATTATTTATCCAGTCCTTTCCCGCCTCTAATGACCTCGACGTCGACGAGGCGTAAAGCTATAAGTTAAAAAAAAAAGACACACAGCAGAACCCGCAACGCCTGATTCTTTGACCACTGCAAGCTACGTAATCTTCTATTCGAAGTATGTCGATTTGCTTATCTGCTTACAGCCAAGTTCAAACACAATAACGGCCCCTTAAACAAAAATGAAGATCCTGTCTCCCGCTTTTCAGGAGCACAGTGTTTTTTTTTAAATATTCAATATAATTTAAAAAATCAATCACTAATGTGTTATAGTACAATTATTCCGGAGTAATGTATTTCACCAAGGATTCTTTTTATTTTTATTCCTTGTCCACTTAAATTTATACTGAACAATTATTTTTTAATAGTTGCTTAATGATATCTGTCTTTAATTATTCAATAATTAAAAATTATCCAACCTAATCAAAGAAATTTCTCTCTTAATTCTGAATTTTTCACATCGCTGTCATGTATTATTATTATTTTGTCAGCCGTTTTTAATCATGAACTAATGAAACCTTCTTAGATTCATGACATCTGATGATCACGAACAAGGATGCGAAGCGACGCTCCTGATTCAGTGGCGGCCCATTTGCCGGCAGGAACCTATCCTAAAGGGGGAAGCTTAAGTGTTGACATGTGGTGTTACTTATGATAGGTGTACTTCTGTTTGTGAAGTGTGTATTTTATGAAGAGGAAATATGGTACCGTGTTAGCATTCACCTAGGTGATTGCGGTAAACCGCATTCAGGACGTCCTGTACGTGGGAGCCAGCACTCGAGCCCGGTCCCGTTGTGCTTCCCCGATCCAGTTTGGTGGCGCCTCAACACACGCATCGGCACTGTCGGGTTGTCTCCAGCGACGATTGCTGCTGCTGCTTTACGTCTCTTTTTAACATCGAGGTCTTTAGAGACGGGAAAGGATGGGGGGCAAGGATGGGGGCAAGGAATGGGAAGGAATTCGGCCATGGCCTTTTGAAGGAAGCATCCCGGCATTTGCCTGGAGTGATTTGGGGAAACCATGGAAAACCCAAATCTGGATGCCCGGACGGGGATTCGAACCGCCGTCCTCCCGAATGCGAGGCGAGAACGATCAGCGACGAATGTGTGTTACAGTTTGTATATACAGTTTTATCCTATTATTACATAATTATGGGCATGAGATATTCTATAGCTAAAAGTTACTTACTATTTACATTTGTTACTCTGGTATGCAGCTGCGCATCTCCGTTTTCATATACAACGCATGTTTTGACTGTATATGAAAACGGAGATGGGCAGCTGCATACCAGAGTAACAAATGTAAATAGTAAGTAACTTTTAGCTATAGAATATCTCATGCCCATAATTATGTAATAATAGGATAAAACTGTATATAAAAACTGTAACACAGATTCGTCGCTGATGATGCCTCGATGAGAGGTGAAACGCGTACGACGCAGCAATGAATAAACTAAACAGTTGCATTGGCGTGTTCTTTCAACTAGTAATTAATTAAGCAACTGCGGAAACATGGCCTGCAACAACATCGCAAGGAAACAATTGTTACTTTGCTGTGACGCGAGGGCAAATGACTGCTATTTTCGAGAAATCCGTGCTGAATGATTAAAACCAAAATTTAATGACTTCGAGAATTTATAAGAACGTTTACGGCCCTGAAGATCGACACGCCTACCATTGGTGTCTTGGCTCTGTCCCGATTTTTATAAGTTCCTAACCTGACCTATTACCTATTTTAAAAACTTAAGTTCAACTTTTAAGCTCAATATATTCGGCAGGATTAGCGACTTGCGCTAAGTTATGAGAGAGGCCAAGTGCTCGGCAACTTCGAACGTTGTCATCAGTGCACTGAGATCGCAAAATCAATCCCGTTATCACCCCCATGTAATCCAGCTAATGATGTAATGATGAAGTCAGCTATTGTTAACTTTAAGGCAAACGGCATATAATACCGTGTTCAATGCCATAACAATTTTGTTAGGAAACATTGAAATCTTCAAACAAACGTTGAAAAAGTGCAAAAAAAACAAATAGGTTTAGTCACGTAATATTGTCGGAATTCGAGATTCATTCTCTTATTTTTTTTCAACAGCACGTTTGTATTACATGTTACATCGGCACTGAACGAACGCACATACTTTCTTCAAGCGAAATCCTGCTGTTTTCCATGGTTTCCCAAATCACTCCAGGCAAATGCCAGGATGCTTCCCTCAAAAGGCCATGGCCGAATTCCTTCCCATTCCTTGCCTCCCATCCTTTCCCGTCTCTAAAGACCTCGCTGTTAAGAGACGTTAAGCATTAAAAAAAAAAAAAAAATCCTCCTGCAATGGATGCGACCTGAACAGTCCTGAGTTTGATTACATCGATTTGTTCTTTGATTGCTTTGGTCAAGCACGTCAACTCATTGCAATAAGGAATTGTGCATAAACTACGTGGCTCGGTATAAAGGGGGGGGGGAGAGGAGCTGGCTGAAAAGCTACGTTGAGCTACCTGGGAGAGGGGGGGGGGGGTTTTCGAGCCAGTGCCACCTAGCTTTTCTTTTATATTATTTGTCACAGTTACAATGAGATACAAAACACACAGAAGAATGTAAATATTTATTTCCGTCATTTAATTATCCCCGTATGTAATTTACGATAGTCTGACAAGAGAAAACAGTATAAAATGTCTTCTGGAATCAATGTGGAAAAAAGCTACGTGATACGCGTGGGGGGAGGGGGGGTGGTAGAGATAAAAGCCACGTCGGGTTACGTAAGGGGAGGGGGGATTCGCAGGAGGCCAAAATGAAGCTACGTGGTTTATGGACGCTCCCTAAGGGACTTGAGGTGGCGAGAGCGATGGGAGTTCAATTCTCGCCACCTTTCATACAGGTAATCCCCATTTATTTCCGTGCTTTAGGTGGTTTTGCGTAATCAATTAGACGAATGTTGTGTAGGTCTACGGTTGCAATGATTTCCATATGCGAAATACAGGAACAAACACTAACGAAAGACTTACGTGCCCATCGAACAGAAGACGGTCATCATTGCTCAACCTTTAAAGGACAGCAGTCAGCAAAAAGTTAAATTGCAGAGCAGAGTAGACATAGCTCCAGAAAATGTCTTTATTACAATGGAAAGTGCAAAATTTGTACTCATTCCTTCGAATTAATCAAGTTATAAAACAAATAACAACAGACACCCTTTTGGATCTTAAAATGCGATGTTGCTATGATGCCTCTGAGTTCCAATTCATCCATTCATTCGGTCACTACTCTCTGTATTTTGCCTAACTGTCGAGAACCACGTGGAGTGGGAGGTAGCGCTGAGTGGAAACTACGACAACTACGACTGGGATGGCCGAGTAGGCCCACTTCATTCTCGCGGACAAGGCTTGCCTTTTTGGTGGAAATGTTATGGGTACTTGACCAAATGACAATGGCGTAAGGTGTTCCATGTTAATATACAGTGACATAGGCGGAACATCCTTCTTGCTGTTAGGCGAAGGTTCCAGAAGATTAATTTAATTTAATTAATTTCGATTGCAGTGTTCCAATGCAAATTTCCCTTCACCATCATTGTTTCCATTCCGTATACTTTTACCCACTTCGAATTTTAATTTTAAATTCTCTCAGCATTGTTGGTAGATTATACAACACTTTCCTTGATAATTTATTCTAATCCCTCTCTTACCTACGAAAAATTTCCCCCATTCTTACGCATGAAACCGAGTGTCAGCTTGTGGTTATGGTCATATTTTCGCTTTCATTCACTACTCTTAATTCTTCCACCAATATCTTACCAACGCCTCAGCACCAATAAATGCCTTGTATGCACCCAGCACTCACTTCACCCTCCTGTGTTCCAATGAACCTCATTCCATCTCATCAGTTACTGATTGTGTTTTGCCCACAGATATATCTATCATCCATTGTTTACACCTCCTACAATTCCTGTATGTTGATACCAAAAATGTGAGTCCTATTCTACATCACCATATTCAACCAACGGTCTGGCAAAAATTTTGTAGCTCAATTCCCTCACATCTGCGGGCATTCCATCATTAGTCTCTCCAAAACATATAATGAATTTTGAAACCTTTTTCTACCACCTTCCCAATGTGTCCTGCTCAGTTGAGTTTATTATCAAATGTTATGCTAAGATATTAACATTTCAAGCCTTCAAAACGTAATTCCTTGTCCACTCTACAATCATAAACAACATTTAGTTTTTTATCCTTGTACCTACCTTACTGATTCTTCTTTACATCTATCTTCATCCCATGCTAGATATACTGTCCAGACCATCCTGCAGCTGTCCACAATCTTTTTCCGTTTTGATAAAATTATATAACAGTATGTCATCTGTAACAACGTAACTTCTGACTGTAAATCATTAATACAATCATTCATTAGAACAATGGATAACAATGGTTGCAACACACTACCCTGTGGCACACGCATTTTCATTTCTACTATAATATTGCATTTCCTATCAGAACTCTCTGCTTTCTATCTTTTAATAATTATTCTACCCAGAAAATCACTTTTTCATCCATTCCAATGGTTTTGCCTTATTTACCACCAATTTATAGCTCACTCTGTAAAATTCCTTAGAAAGATCTAGTGCTATCCTATCAATTTGGCCTCCCTTGATCATCTCATCTGAAATATCTTGCATATAGCCCACTAACTGTGATTCCCAAAAATTTCCTTGCCTACAACCATGTTGTTGGTTTAAAAACCAGTTTCCTTCCTTACAGACATTTCTGTGATAGTTGGATATCAATCTCTCCATTACGTTTCCTACCACTGATGTCAAACTCGTCGACTTATATTTGCAGAAAGTTCAGACTTAATCTAAATAACATTTCGAAATAAGGTACAATGTCGTATCCTGCTATATTTAAGACATCTGTAATTATATTACCTACACCAACACTTATATGCTCATTCTGGAGAAGGCGAGTTCAAGTTCCCGTCCGGGCATCCAGATTTGTTTTTTCCATGGTTTCCCCAAATCACTCCAGATCAATGCCGAGATGCTTCCTTCAAAAAAGGTCATGGTCAAATTCCTTTCCATCCTAACCTGCCTCTAATGACCACGACGTCGACGAGGCGTAAAGCCATGAGCAAAAAAAACTCTTGTGCTTTTATAGCTTTCTTATTCTCAGGATGATTTTCAAATTTTTAGTGAAGTGTTGGTATTTTCTAAGCCAAGGGCCTGTTCCAGAGTAATATTGTGCAGGATCATGTTCTGATTTACTATCTTTTGTTACTAAAACTCCTGGAAATCGGAATGAAGGTAAACAAATGAACCTTGAGTACCACATTTGAATCAACAAGAGATACTTCGGCAATGTTTACACATATGACCGAACCCTAAACGGTGAAAGCCCAGCAGACGTCAATTTCATCAATTGGGTCAGAGCCCCAATAGTTCTGTATATCCGTATTATCCGTCCCACTTCCATATTCAATTTCCTAGAAGATTTGTTGGGCCAATGTTCCTAACGACTTTCTCCTATACTAGAAAAAAATGGAGATGACAAATTGGATACGCTTTGAACGGTTGTTCCATGTTGCAAAGAGGTTCAGCTCTGGTGATTTGAGCTCGATCTGTAGCCTACGATATTTATACCTTGATTTCAAATATTGATAATAAAGTTTTTAAAGCCGGGCACTGCATTAAGAATTAACTTCTCTACCGACATTCGGTGAAGATTACCTAGGTTTCTTTTATGCTTCCCTGCATAACTCATCTTCTCCCTTCTTTCGTCTCTCACTTGCAATTCTTTACACGGATCGCGGATATCACAACAGTAATCCGAGCATAAAATAACGCCTACGAACACCTTCACCCTGAGGAAGGCAACGGGAAACCACAACAGTTCATCGCTCCGGGTTGTTACTTGAGGTAAAACCCTTTATAGCAACCGCACACGTCCGCACTTTAACTTTGATGAGAAGTACAGCAAACTAGAGAACTGAACAAACAGGACACAAACTTGTTCACGAGGTGCGAGTGTGTCTATGTAAATTATGCATTCAAATCTTGGTTATACAGTTCTAATCCAGAGTAAATATCCTGACGGAACCTAGAATATATTTGTTCACTTTTATTATCTCTGTGAGTGGATAAAAGCAACAGTACATTGTTTTGAAGAAAATTAAAATGAGTAGTAATAGATTAGAAGTTGCGTAACTTAACCATATACACCGAACGTGGTGGGTGAGCGGTATCGCTCTGGCCTCGCATTCGGGAGGACGCGGATTCGAATCCCTGTCCGGGAATCCAGATTTGAGTTTTGCAAGCTTACCACAAATCACTACAGACGAATGACGGGATGCATCCTACAACAAGTCATGGGCGAATTCCTTCCCGTTCCTTGTCTTCAGTCCTATACCGCCTTTAATGACCTCGACGTCGACGAGGCGTAAAGCCGTAAGCAATATATGTTTAATTCTCGTTAATTTCTAGTGACAACAATTTTACGGTGTAGACTGGGCTACGACGGAAAAAAATATTTCAATTTGGATTTAATACTGTTAGAATTTTACGTTCTTTGTAGATTATGCTACAAAATGACCAACAAATAATAAATATCCTTTAAGCATATTGTGTTTATTCTTTTACTTATTCGTTGGTGTTGAATTTAAATGATTGCCACAAAACGCACTAAGAATGGTAAGTACGTTTATGTCATCAAATAGACTTCAGCGCAAAACAGCCCCCTGTAATAAAGTTTTCAGGGGTACAGACTAATTTTTTAAAATAATATACAGCATACAAGCGTTAAATAAACAAGTAATCATTGACTGGCTTGGTCCCAAAACGTCTGTACCCGTAAAACACCGTACTGTCGTATGCATACAGAACCAATTTACACAATAATTATATAGCATGGTGCTTCAGAAAGTTTGGATATGTGGTTTAGACGTTCATGTTTTGACTAAACAGAGTTGTAGATACAATGTGCAACAGATATCTTCTCAGTCGGTGTCAATGGTTTCTGGATTGTCACACGATAAAAACTGACATACCGGCTGGCACTCCGTGGCCTTTTTTTCCGGCGGACAGTGACATCTGAAATGTTTTTATCCTGCGACGCGGTGCCGAAAAACGGCGGCTATTACAATTTGCAAGCTGATGTGAGTTGTTTTAATCGTGTAGTTAATTAAAGGTTCATATTTATTAATACACTTCCGTGTATAACAAGCCTTTTCCGGGATAGGCAGTAGTCTGTTTCATGGTAAGTCCCATGTGATATTCAGATCGAAATAGATTGAACTGATACAATGCGAGTGTCAATATACGAAGAGGTACCACAAAAAAACCTGAATTATTTTTTAAAAGCTATATATATTTTCAAGTTTTTTACAAAACGATCTTATCCCCTTCAAAATACTCTCCATTACAACTAATACATTTGTCCCACCAGTGCTTCCACTGTTCGAAACATTTTCTGTAGTCATCTTTAGAAATGGCTGACAGCTCCTCCTTTGTTTTTTTCTTAACCTTTTCAGTGTTGTCAAATCGGTGTGCTTTCATGCCCCTTTTCATGAGTGGAAATAAGGAAAAGTCGCACGGAGCCAGGTCAGGCGAGTAAGGTGCGCGGGGCAGCGGAACCACATCATTTTTAGCCAAAAACTGCCTAACAGAGATAGCTGTGTGTGCAGGTGCATTGTCGTGGTGGAAGAACTATTCTCCTGTCTGCCACAAATCGGTCCTTCTTTGACGAATACTGTAGCGTAATCTTCTTAAAACTTCTAAATAAAAGGTTTGACTGACGGTCTGATGTAGGGGAACAAACTCTGAATGAACATTGTTTTCATGTTTGATTTGACGGCATTTTTTTGGACGTGGTGACAATTACATCTTCCATTGGCATGACTGTTGCTTTGTTTCTGGGTCGTAGCCATAGCACCATGACTCACCACCAGTAATGATCTTTGACAGAAAATCTGGATCAATTTCAAGCTTTTGTTTCAACTCGACGATCTTTTTGGTTGTCAGTCAGAGGTCGAGGAACAAACTTGGCAGCAGCCCTTTTCGTTCCGAAATCTTCGGTTAAAATTCGCTGAACCGAGCTCCAAGATAACCCACTAATCTCTGAAAACTGATCAATTGTTTGTCGACGGTCTGCGAGCACAAACTCTCGGATTTTTTCAACATTTTCGTCGATTCTGGCAGCTGATGAACGTCCAAAACGAGGTTTGTCATGTCGCCATTTTTAAACCGAGCGAACCACTCGTACACTTGAGTTTTTTCCCATAGCGTCATCTTTGTAAGCAACATTAAAACAGTTTCAGCAGCATTTTTACTGAGTAGAAAACAAAATTTCACAGGTGAACGTTGTTCACTAAAACTTGCCATCGTCAAAAACGAAACAATAACAAAACAGCGCTAGCAAAATCAATCACTGCAGATTAACAGAACAAGCCAGGTCGACAACACAGGCGGCACTGAACTGACAATGAGTTGCACTATAAACGCCTAGCGGCAGAAATGCGTACTACACAAGCTCCGCCCACGGCAATGCTATTCCGGTTATTTCTGGGTACCCTCTCGTATCATCACATTCCGTGGGATTCAACTGCCTTTTTCAAAGTATCAAAAACTTTCTCTTTTTTTCCACGAGACTTTATATAGAGCCAGAACAAAATGATTATACATTTCAAAGATGATAATGAAGAATTGCGCGCCTTCAGATGCCATACACGACACAAGAATTGCATTTGCATTTAAATCTCGTCCCCACGGTAGCAGAGTTTCGATTAGTCGCACATTCTACCTCTGTAATCGCTTATCCTAACCCTTTAATCCTATCGGGTAAAGGGGATCTGCAGTTTAACGTGGAATCCGAATCACGGAGACTTACGTGTAAGCTGAGAAGGTGTCAGGGACTTGAAGGCATGAGCATTAAACGCGTTGAGGTCAGAGGAGAAATGTTACATTTTCCTCTGCAGCAGATAGTAAACTTCAAAGTTTCCTTTTCATTTGCCTAATATTCATATTACATTTCATTTTCCATCTCTTTACACACGGCAACAGTTTTATGTATGTGACCTAGAGCAGAATACTAAGAACTGAATTCTTCATCGTTTATTAGTGAAACTTTAAATTAAAATCAGACAACTACGAAAAAATTTAATACAGGATTATATTTTCGTTGACACACGAAATGAGGTAGCACAAGATAAAGGGACAAAGACTCACCTCACTCAAAATTAACATTCTTAAATCTTCTACACTGTAGAAAATACTATGTATATAATATTCTGCTTATTAAATACGAGTTTCAGAGTTTAGTTAATTGTTTAAGCTATTTTATAAATTACTGAATTGTTACATGTGACAAAAATCTGTAAACAAGATGAAAGTATAAAACATATTACTCGTTCCAAATACCATATTCACTACAGTGGCAGTTCTGTGGTTTCAGTACCTACTTTAAAAGACTAAGGTAGTTAGAAAAATTATCGGCGTTTGACGCAGACAGTGATATTACACCAATTCTTTTTTTTTTTTTTTAACTGCTTAACGTCTCCTATAGCAACTAGGTCTTTAGAGACGGGAAAGGATGGGGGGCAAGGAATGGGAAGGAATTCAGCCATAGCCTTTTGAAAGAAGCATCCCGGCATTCACCTGGAGTGATTTGGGAAAACCATGGAAAACCCAAATCTGGATACCCGGACGGGGATTCGAACCGCCGTCCTCCCGAATGCGAGGCCAGAACGCTAGCCGTTACACCACCACGCTGGGTACCAATTCTTTTTGTAATCTGGTGAATCTGTCATAAGGGTACACACAAAACTGCAAGTCATTCTACCTCATAGGTTCTGTCCGAAACAGCTATGAATTTCCCTTAAAACCTACCTTGATAAAATTCTTCGTAAAAGAAGGATTAACGCCAAGTGTAAATATTGACACACCTCAACTTCGTTTTCAATAATTAAGATATGGGCTAGTTGAATTTAACATAGCTGTTCAAATCTTAACGGAAGAGGATGTCCTTAGCGAGCAACAACAGAAATCGCTGAATCAAATAAAAGACGACTTAGAGAAATTCCTGAGACTATAGCTGAGGTTTAGATTAATACACGAAAATGTTTTGTACAAGATGGTTGCCATGCTTGATAACATCAATTAAAAAACGCATTGTTATCAAAAGGGCTGATCAGTGACTGGCATTTTTTACAACACAAAAACAGTACGAACGTAGCTTTTCACAGCGTTGTAAATTAATAAAACTTTCTCTGGCTTCCAACTGTTTATAAATGTAATAACTCTGGGACGTTTCGAAGGCGTTGAAAATGAGGGCAGAAATAGACGCCTTAGAAACTTCCCAGAGTTGTGAGATTTATACACGGCTGGAAGCTCAAGAATTTATTAAGACAAAAACTGTTTTTCAGCGTAAATTGATAGCTATATAGTATAAAACCTTGATTCACCATTACACACAATCAAGGCAAACCGTGTCCAATGTGTAGACAGTAAGGCTCGGGGCTGACATCCTGGAGCACTCAGGTTCGATTCCCGATCACCGAGCGTGGTTAACGTTCTGGCTTCGCATTCGGGACGACGCGGATTCGAATCCCCATCCTCGCATCCAGATTTGGGTTTTCCATGGTTTCCCCAAATCACTCCAGGCGAATGCTGGAATGCTTCCTTCAAAAAGGCCATGGCCGAATTCCTTCCCATTCCTTGTCCCCAGTCCCATCCCGCCTATAGCCTTAGCCGTCGACGAGGCGTAAAGCAATAAGAAAAAAAAAAGATAAGAAAAAAAAAAAGGATTCCCTGTCCGGTCATCCAGATTTCACTTTTCTATGGATTCCAGAAATCACTCCAGACGAATGCCAGGCTTGTTTCTTCACATAGACCCTCCTTCCCGTTCCTTGACCCGAATCTTCTCCCGGTGATAGTGACCTTGTCATCGTAAAAGCCCTATTTAAAACTAAAAGCGAAGTATCCATCAACAAGAAACTGCTAGGATGCTAAAAGTATTTTGTTTCATTTCTGGACGATAGCACAATAACCGCAAGCAATATACCAATCCTTTAAGATTATTATGTTAAAAAAATTTCGACAACAGATTCAGTTTGTAAAAGAAAAATAAATCCTTTTTTATTAAAAAAAGTATCTGCTCACAAGTGCGTTTTAATACTGGAAAAAATTTAGGTATCTTGGCTATGAATCATTTGAAAACCCAACGTATATTCAACTTTCTTCGATTTATACTTCTTCCTAGGTCTCAGTATGTTCTTGTTTGGTCAAAGTGGGTGTGTGGTAACTTTCGGGTCTGCATTGCGGTTCGATCCTCAAGCCGCTCATCAAGACTATTGTATCCAATAATGTTCTGAATGACAGGATAGTTCCTTCATGAAATAGCATGACCGATTTACTTCTTACATTTTCTTCACACCCTTCTAATAACCTCAATGTATAGTCCTAACCAAGAAAGAATAGAGGTGATTGCAGCTGAAAGCGATATTTTGCGGACCTCACTCAAACCTCTTCATTTTAATGTCGTTGGAATGATGTTGAAAAATAACAATAATTTTGATAACAACTTTCGTTGTTTGACCGAAAAGTTTGTAAACCATCTTTCTATTAAATTCCTATTAAAGCTATTGCAGTTAAAATTTAGTTTATACTATGGGAAGATACGTTAATCAAGTAGCTTCTTCTTTTTTTCTACAGAGTATTGGCTGTAGTTCGGATTTAAGTTTTATTTCGATTTTACTTGGACGTCATCTAATTACGTTCACTACCATTCATTCTCTAGTGTATACGCCTATACGCCTAAAATAGTCAAATCTTCTGTTGGATTCTTTAATCAAGCCCGGTAGATGACCAATAACCTTCGGCCTGCATTCTGGAGAACGTGGGTTCAGATCCCTGTTCTAGCATCCAGAATTCGGCTTTCTAGGGTTTACCGAAATCATTCAGGCGAATGGATTGATGGCTCCTTCAAATGGTTATGGCCGAATTCCTTCTCGTTCCTTGATCCCACTCATTTTTTGTCTCTAATGACCTCGACGTCGACGAGGTTTAAAGTAAAAAAGTTACTTTTCTTTGTCTGATTAGTAATGATTGCTTCACTGCTTCAAAATTCTACGATGCATCTTCAAATGTTCGCTAGAATTGGGGGTTGTCATTGGTCTGTTGTGTAAACAATATTATGTATGATCGTACGATCATCCATATTGTTTGTTAATAGTAACTACACCTGTCCAAAAGCAAAAATCAAATTATACTTTTTAACGTGCAAAAGTGTGAATTATGTAAGTCAAAAAGCTTTCAAATCTTCTTCTTTCTTTAATGTGATATATATATATATATATATAGTGTACCAATAAAGAAGCATTTGAATTTGTTTTTGAACTTGAAATAATTACTCAGGCAACATTACAGGATACAGCTACTTTTTGTATCTTCAAAATATGGTTTTCTATCTCTGCGGCCATTTAGCCAGCTTAAATTTATCCACATTGTTTTAACTATTGTATCGTACTTTGCTCATGTAATTGTGGAACACTCTAGTGAGGGCGACACAAGACGAACAGAACACTTAATTAAAACCAGCCATTTCCGAGGTCGGACTGGAACCGGCGACCATTACAAATCGAGACCCCTACACTTGCAGGACCGGCTGGGGTGTGACTGGCCGAGGTACCTCTCTGCACTTCCTCTCATGACCTCGGCGCTAAATGTGGAGGTAGCTCCTTACCTAGGAGAAGTTTCCTCCAGGTAGTCTTTTGACAGTAGGTTGATTGTGCCTGGGGGGGCCGTTCGGAAATAGTTCCTGCAAATATCCCCGGCTTCAAAGATGATTGAATCCTGTTGTCTAGTCAGGATTCAGCTCCACTACCGATCGAGATACGCGTTAGTCTGGTTTGTTGGGGTGTAAAATGTAGAGAGAGAAAGATGGGTGATAAGGTTATAAAATGTACAGAGAGAGATGGGATGAAAAATGTAGAGAGAGACAGTTGGATGATGGTGTAAAAAGATGTATAGTGGAGAAGAGAGAGAGAAAGAGAGATGGGTGATGGGGTGAATAATGTAGAGAGAGAGAGGTGGGTAGATGTGGGTGTAAAATGTATAGAGGTGGGTGATAGGGTAAAAATGTAGGGAGACAGGTGGGTGATCTCGTGAAAAATGTAGTGATTGAGACAGAGAATGTATAGAGAGATTGATAGAGGTGAGTGATGGCATAAAGTGTTCAACGGCATGTAGTTTTCAAAAGCAGTAAACAAATGGAATCAAAATTGTATTTTTGCCCCCTCGTTTTTAAAATACACTGAAGTGCCAAAAGCTATGGTATAGGAAGATGCAAATATCCAGATGACGGTAGAACCACCGAAGAAGCTTATAAATATGTCAAGCAGTGTAGGGGCTTTCTTTTCCACTCTTGTAAGGCTTTCTTGCGTGATTTTGGCCGCACGACATGAATTGACAGACTTTGAACGCGGAATATTTCTCAATCCACGGTGTCAAGAATGTAAAGTGTATATCAGTGTATATGTGTTTTCCGCTTAATCTCCCACCATGGACAACGCAGTGGCCAACCACGTCTGCTTAATGACCATAACCAGTGAAGTCTGCGTCGAAGTGCCATTCTTTTTTTAAAAAATTATTGTACTTGGCATGTTGGACATACGGTCAGGATACGTTAAACTTATACTTCTTTATGTATATATAAAATCTTACCCAATACACATAAGTCCCTGTTCATATTACATACTCATAGTTATCGGATTACATAACAGAATTAGTAATTTAAATAGTATTAAGGCAATAAATATAAGAAGAGATTAAAGATTAAAAAAACTGCTACAAAAGAATTAATTTAGGGATTTAACAGTAAAATTATTATAATCTATTAGTTTGAGTAAATCATTTCAATTAAAATTTTAACAATAAAATAGTAAGAATTTAGTGTTCTGTAAACGATAACTGTTTACAATATTGAGAAGTAGCATCGGTTCCAGCCTGTTATATTTCTGTCTTGTTCCCTGTCACAAAGCGCACCATCCTTTGGTATACTGACGTTTCCTAGAGCAAGGAAATGGCTTACATTGACTGGGTAGCTTTAAGTCTTTCCAGAGAGTTTCTGATTTATCTATGAAATTCCTACATCCGACAAAGAGGTGGTTGGTATCAGCCTCAGACTTCCCGTCGCACTGACAGCGGGGAATTTGCTAAATGTATTTTGTGCAAGTGGTTTCTGAATCTACCGTGATTGAATTTTAACCTCGATATTATTGATACAGCTTTTTTGTGGTATATTTTTTAAGATACCACTGTACTGTTCGCATTTACGAATGTATCAGCCTTTAGTGTCTACGATATGAAGTCTTCGCGGGTACTCCGCCGTACGGTGTTGAATAAAACAACAACGAGGTTTGGGCGGCTAGCTCTGCCGCCAACTTCAGGTCTGATGATATACAGGGAACACCAGAGCTGCACTGGGCCTTCGTTTTCACTTTACTGTCATCCATTGTGTTGGTCAATGGATTGATATATATCGTTCCAAGCCTCAGTTGTTTTCTGGTGGATTATTGTAATTATGTCATTTCCTATTGGGTTGTTTGTTTGGGCTGCTAATTTTGCTAAAGAATCCACTCTTTTGTTGCCAAGAAGCCAAACATGTACCTTTAACCAGATAAAGGAGATGTTTATTCCTTGTTCATTTATGGTGGTCATCAAGTCAAATAAATTTTGACAGACAGGCAACACTGCGTCATAGAACAGGGACACTCAATGTGGGACCTACAACAAGCATGTCCGTACGGACATGGAGCGAAACTTGGCGTTGATGGGATATGGCAGCAGAAGACCGACGCGAATGCCTCTGTTAACAAAACAGTGCCTCTCCTGACCTCGTGAACATATAGGTTGAACCCTAGATAACTGGATAAAGGTTGCGTGATCAGATGAGCCACGATTCCAGTTGGTAAGATGGTTGGGTTAGAGTGTGTCGCAGATCCAACAAGGCCATGCACCAGGTTGCTAGAAAGGCCCTGTGTAAGTCGGTGGTGACACCATCCTGGCGTGGGCTGAGTTTACTTGGCACTGACTGGGACCTCTGGTCAACCTGATCGACTATTGAAATAATTATGTTTAGCTATTTGAAGCCCATTTTCAGCCATTCATGATCTTTACGATCCCAAACAACGATGGACTTTTCCAGGATGACAATGTGCCATATCATCAGGCCAAAATCGTTCGAAGTAGATTTGAGGAACATTCTGAACAGTTCTAGCAAATGGTTTGGCCACCTAGGTCGCCAAACATGAATTCAGTCGAATATATTTGGGACATGATCGAAAAGTCAGTTTGTGCAAAACATATTAAAGGGGCAATTTTTTTCTCATTTATGGGCTGCTGTAGGAGGAAGCATAAATGAATATTTCTTTAAGCGGACTTCCGACGAATTGTTGAGCCAACGCCACGTCAGGTTTTCGTCGGACAGTAGGGTATTACACACGATTTTAGGAGGTACCCGTTTATTCATGTCACCTCAGAGTATTTTTTATGCCCATACTTTTAAAAGCCATGTTTCTCCCGTCTCATTGCTCAGAATAAAAACATCGATTTACAGCGCAAATCTCTCTGCATAGCAACAATTAAGAAGAGCGATTTAGTACAGAAATATTAGACAGTGGGATGTGCCGAGACCAAGCATAGTTCTTTGGTACTGAAAGAATACATAAAGAGTTAATTTGAATTTGTAATTTATACACTTTGTGAATATAAACCCTATCGCAAACAAATAATTTAAAGGAAACTAAATTTATTATTGGTCAAAATATGAACATTAATATGGGGGCCTCCATTCATTCCGTGAGCTCAAAATAGAGGGGGAGAGGGTGTCCGGCAAAATCTCATTTGCGAGGAGGGGGCTGATGAAGATCGATCGTCGACTTTTTATTTCAGATTGGCGCCCTTAAAAGAGAAGAAAAGCTTCCTTTTTTTATATATAAAAACCTTTCAAAAACACGAGGTCAGTCTCACGTTATGGGAGAAATCTCACCGAATCTCACCAAGGGGGAGGGAGGCATATGATACACAGAAATCCTTTGCATGAAAAGGCGGGTCTGCCGAAGATTTATTTTCTTGCAATTTCGAATGCCCTATATAAGGAATTATTTTTGTAAATATACCGATAGAAATTTAACTACATTTAAGTCGATACGACACGTATTTCTAACAGGACGAAGTGAATTTTTATATGGAGTTGGATATACTTCAACAGCTAATTATTTATTTATTAAAGCTCCGTCGAAATGAACTTTTGGGCCAAGTTTTTTTCCTGCTGTAACGGCAGATCATTGGTATACACATAGTAATGGCGATATAAATCTCCTAAAACCTGACTTTTGAAAGAAATAGATCGAAAGATTTAAGATTTTTTTGGAATAGTAAATAATTTATTCGTTCCATGTAATAAGTGGTTCTTTTCATCAAGAACATTCAAGACAATACTTTTATACCAAGAGATGCAACACGCGTGGCTATATTTAAAAAGTGAAGCCCATCTTAACAAAGGTTACGAATATCCGATTTTAAGAATTTGCTGGCGAATCCTTCAGAGAAAAAAATTAAGTTTTGAATTGGGAGTTACACGTATCTGTGTGCTACATCTCCGTTTCGTTATTAATAGTCCTTTGAAGAGTCAAGCAAGAATGAACGAAGTTATTATGTATCCGAAAAACCTTGCATCTAAGAAAATACAGTCACTAGAGCTAAAGAAATAAATACGTATTTTATTGCGAAAAAAATGAACACGCATCCAGTATATAACCTAGTATTAAAAATACAAACAAATTTTAACAACATCCAGTGCTGCCAGCCACTTTGAATATCCGTAGATGGCCGCTAAAATTTTCGTAGATTGGATGACAAAAATCCGGAGACTCGCTAACTGAAAGATTGAAACAATACTTACTGAAGATAGAGTTAAAATTAAGAATACATTTTTATTTCCAGGTATTTAAAATTCGAATAAATATTCTACATTGAAAGTAAGAAATATCTCTGAACATGTTTCATACAGCGTCAGATTCATGACTGCTGCTGCTATGCCTACGCTTTTTTTTGGGGAGGGGGATGGGGGGAGGAGGACCATACATTTTCTTTGTTGACATTAAATTCAGCATATCTTCTGCAACAGGATATGTTAAAAACTTCGACCCCTTTGATTCTCGGATATTGGTTAGGCCTTCCCGAAAGGCACTGCTTTGTAAGCCGCGCCAATGAGCGTGTCACCGTGTATAAAGAGTGCTCCGATAGTTCTGTATTACCGTTTTTTTTACATCTATGAAATTTATAATCAAACAAAACATGAGCTTTATTTCAATCGTTGGTTCACACGAGCGGTTGCAAGGAAACGATTCACAATTATTGACCATTCTGCAATGCATTAACACTATATGCTCACACTTTAACAAAATACCAGTATAAGGAAAAATCAACAAAAAGTATCAAAAATCCTTAGATATTTTGATAAAATACGAAAATCCTAAATTTCATAAAAATCCGTAGATCTACGGATAAATCCGTAGAATTGGCAGCACTGCACACATCATACAAAACGTAAGTTTTGCTAGATAATTTGTGATAAAAACGCATCTGACCTCCCTAGATACTGTGCCACTAGTTTATCGGGTGACTGACCCACTGTCGCCAGGACTGTATTAATGAAACACAGCTAAGGCGGAGAGGGTCCAGACTGGTGATGACGTAGCGCCTGCGGCAGCCCCTTCGTGCCTAGCCGTCCATCGGGCAGCCGATAAATCGTTGTTCGCCCGGCTCGGCGCGGCCCGGCGCGTAGACACATTGTTGCCGCGGAGGCCGGACGGCGCATGCGCGGCAGTCGTGACGTCAGCGGGGAACCCGCGAGCGCCGCCGGCGGTGGGAGGGCGCGGTCCGAGCGCGCGCGCGCACACTCACACACATGCTCACGCACACACACACTTACACACGCTCAGTCGGAGTGGGGCCGCCGAACGAGACGGGACAGTCGGTGCAGCGCGCGCGCGGAGCAAGTAGTTAGTGTGAAAGTGGTGTGTGGTGTGTTTGTGTGCCGGTGGGACCGGGCGGGAGCATCAGCGACGGCGGGCCGTAGGATGTTGCGCAGCTGAGAGAGGGGCAGAGAGCAGAGAGACCGTGCACGGCAGTTACGGCGAGGGGGAGAGAAAGAAGAGGCAGGAACAGGGGAGAGCAGGCCAGGCCAGCCGCCACACATC
The DNA here is from genome assembly GCA_031002005.1 of Vandiemenella viatica. Taxonomy (NCBI): domain Eukaryota; kingdom Metazoa; phylum Arthropoda; class Insecta; order Orthoptera; family Morabidae; genus Vandiemenella; species Vandiemenella viatica. Next base: position 130,056,318 of record JARYHS010009186.1, read on the forward strand.
TTCTGACACCATGGGCTGTGCTATGTCCGCTGAAGAGCGCGCGGCGCTCGCGCGCAGCAAGCAAATCGAAAAGAACCTCAAGGAGGACGGGCTGCAGGCGGCCAAGGACATCAAGCTGCTGCTACTAGGTGAGTGGACTCGAGTGCAGTGTGCGGGTTCCGCGGACCAGCTGCGTTGGCTGGTCGCAATTTTTGCGAGGGGCGCCGGCCCGTTCCCCAGTCCGGCTGGCTGGATCGATATGTCGTACACACGCCCGGCGCCATATTGGGCCCGCCCGTGTAGCCCAGCGTTCAGGTTATGTTTCCCCATCTTCCCGTTACAGCCAGCGACACTTCTGCTACCACCGAATCAATTCTTCACACCACATGCTGTCACACATCAAGGAGGTGCGAGAAATGTAGTACCAACTGTTAATGTCATCGGCCACTCCCCCCACCCCTCTCCCCCTTCCACTCCATTGCCCGGGGTGAGCCGCACAGACTGAAAAATGAAAATCTGTGCGCGTGTGAGGGACACTGTTGCAGTTCCACACAATTTCCCGACCCCGCATGTTCCGTTTTTTCCCGCTGCCCAAACCGGATTGCTGGCTGCATTGCGTGCCGGCGAGTCTGGGTCATAAATCACTCCTGCTGCTAGCAATGGCTTCCGACTGAGTCAATGAGAGGGTCAGTGATCTCCCGTTACTTCGTGTCATTAACAGAAGATTTGGAACTCTTCATTCATCGATCATTTAAATTATTATAGCGGTGCAACTGTCGATTTCTGATGTATATCCACAAACAGGAGTTTCCGGAAACCTCTCTTTTTATCCGGTAATATAAATTCTTTTAACTTTTTTACGACATATGTCATTCAAGAGAGAATTTGGTAAACTCTAACAAATTTATTGACGTATCAATTGTTTAATTGAGGCTGCTGGATTGTCGGTTGTTTCACTGACGTTTAATTAAGCTAATTTATTTGGTTTTTGATGAAGCTCGAGATTATGTCAGTATAATAAACATAGATCAAAAAAATACTATAGCTTCTCTAACCTCAGTCGAATAGTTTCACGGCAGATTTATACTAGCATGTCAGTATGTCACAAGAACAGAGAGAAATTTCTTATTATTCAGTAGTCGATTCGCTGTTTCAAAATTTTCTGCATGATTAAGTGTGTTAATAACATTTACCTTTTTGGTTTCACCTACATTAATTACTAAAAGACACATTTAATTTAAATTCTCCTACTAATAACAGACTTGTGTTACTCATTCCGTAGGAAATATTACAGCAAAAGTATGAATGAAAAACAATTTCATGTGTATTAGGCACATGACTTTCACTTTTAGGTACGTATCACATCCCACTTTACCGCCAGACTAATTAAAAGATAAAGTATATAAATGCAATTAAAAATTGAATACCAGAATGTATGTGGTACCACTCGCCTCTTAAAATGAGAGGTTAGAATGTTGTAACATCTTTGGGAGCGTCAGTACGGTTAATTACATATATAATTGTGGTTTTATGTGTTGCATCGTTCGTTGCATATCGAAATAAACCCCTACAATTTCGGTTTTTGTTGTTGCAGAGAAGTGCATTGAAAGTTGTAGGGTTAGCAAGTCGAACACATTACCTGACTATCACTGGAAATGCTAATATTGCACGAATCCATACACGCTTTATTGAAATCTGAATAATATTAAGCAACTCTTGAACGAAGACAGAGCTTGTGTTTTAACGCGTTGACGACAAATATTTACTGAACGTAATCTCGGAGTGAGATACAGCGTTAGCTACAGCCATTCTAGGAAAAGAAAGGACCAAGCTTGTTGTTATTAACTGCAAGTTTTTCTTATATTATGCTACAACATCTCCGCCCATCACCCCCCCCCCCCCCTCCATCTTTCAGACGTTAAGAGATTTCGTTGTTAGTAGTTTTACGTTACTGAGTAACTGGAATTTCCATGAACATGCTGCGATGTCGCGAAATTGATGCCTCTTAAACTTTACTAAAGGTATCCGTTTAGCTCTGTAGCGACTGTGTGAAGACTGTTAAGTGATGCAACAAGAAAAGCTCCAAAGCTTCTTACGGTAGACGGATTAGCGTAGTGTTTTGTGTATTCGGGGCGATTTGGGGGGGCAACGGGTCTTTAAAAGAGCTTACTCACTAAATAATACAGCCAAACGATATATTGGGGGTTTAACACCTACAGCACACTCTTATGGCTGGAAGTGAGGGCTAAAAATAAATTTAAAAGAGATAGCTTCTGTTTCATCGGATGTAGTTTATTTACCTGGCGTTGCATTACTATAAATCAACTGTGAAGACGTTAGTAATAGTGAATGGTTAAAGTAGTTTACATCTGTAATACAATTTAATGTTTTGTAGATTTGTAAAAGGTTATATTTCTTACTTTCGCTTCACGCTGTTCTCGGAGAGGAATAGCTTCCCTACCTCGGTATTGCAATGAGGTTATATGCTGTAGATTACACTGACGATGACGTGCCATGAGGTTACTTGCTAATATGATGCGCATGCGCGTGTTACGTGCAGTTTATTCCGGAGGGCTGGCACCCCTGACGCAGGCCAGGTGGTGTTCTGGGGGCGTGACACCAACGAGTCATGGGGGCCTGCCTGCTGCATACATTTATTTTGCCGTACTCTCTCCTTCGCCTTGCACGATCAATACGCTAGCTTCAAACGTCACGTTGGCATTTAACTGCGCTAGGATCCTCACTGCATTCTGCTTGTTTTTATTTATCTAGTATTGGGCCATATGGTCGTGGGTGGCATGGAATAAGGGACAGGGTTAATCGAGATTAGGGTAAATAAATGTAGTACTTTACCACGGTGCTTCTAAACTTCTGTTATGTTTGATTTTTTTCTGCGCACTCAAAAACATCTATGATTGAGGTCACCTTTTTAAAAAAATTGTTTTCGTTAATCATTTGCTTGAAAAATTTGATACAATCCTGCTCTCTCTATACTGTGTTAAGGACTGCATTCCCACATTGCAATGTGTAGAGCTAACTCCACTTATCTGATTCGTATACTATCTCGTTATTTAATTAATTAACTTAATTACTGTTACTATCTTAATGATTGATTAGTTACTTACAGTGACGCGGTTTTCCATTTATTGGAAAATAACGTATTACAATCCATTTTTGAATCACATTTTTGCATGGCTCTACGCAGCAGAGATAATTTTTGCGTTTTTTAGTTATATATATAAACTAATTGGGAACATATACGTTTCTTATTTATTTATTTCTTATTTTTTTGCCAGAGAACCTTATGCTTCCAGTAACGTTGTTTCTCATTTCTGGTTATTGTAATTACCACTTTTTATGTACGTGTGATGATCTAGTACAAATCTCTCTTACAAGTTAAAAAATGTCTTTTATTATTTTCGTTTGTCGTACACTGTCACTAATCTTCATCATCACTTAAAACGAGTTTCTTCTTGTCTCTCTTATTTACCTGATCACGAAGCCCCTTTTTTCTTTGTAGTGATTCAACTCTGTTGAGGGTATTTTGAATTATATTGTCTTAGCACAAAATAATGGTGAAATATGTTATCAAATAACATATCGTTCGTATTCATAGTTGTGTCATGCATTTCATTAGGAAACGTAGTGAAAAAATGTATTAATGTAGTGTTACATTATAATAATGTGTTACAGAGTACGAAACTGAACAAAACCGGGAATTTAATATCTTTTTTTATATTTTAATTTATTGAAAGAACCACATCACCGCAGAAATGGGCATTAATGAAACATGGAAGCCTCCTTCCGACCAGCCTTAGCAAACCTACTGTTGCCCGTTATGAATGTTTGAACTACACGTTGTTTTTTTAAAATCGCATAAATGCCAAAAATATAAGCGGTTAGGCCTATTTAATAAAAGAATCGAACATGAAGAAACCAAATTAAAGGCCCTTGGTACACGCCGAATAATTTATTCTTATGTTATCAGTTACTGAATTGCGTGGTGCAATTCTCAGCATCACATACGTTTAGCAACCTCCTGTTTTAATTATCTGCTTTTTATAATTCAACACTCATATTTCTCCGTAGATATTCCTTGAATTGTTCACTAGATTAGGGAATTGACCATTCCTTTATGTCTCGTAATCATAATCATTATTGATAGTTTCGAACCGCTGGCTGAACACCTTTGGTGTCTGCTAATAAGATACACAATTTATCTCTTCTCTTTGTAAACAGTTTCGGAAATTTCCTTCTGAGACTCATATTAATGATATTGAAATAAAGTTCATTATCCTAGCGACAATCTTATTTTGTTATCATTTATGCTATAGTTTGTACCAGCTTCTTTTCTTTTTTTAAATAAAAATTCCACACCCAATTTTTGTTCATGCCATTCATTTATTTTTTATGTATCCTCTCTCTCCTGTTTCTAGAGGGTGTATTTAAATTCTTTCTCTTTTAATCTTTGTGCCACACTGAGATTTTTTCCTACTTCCCAGAATTCTTGGTCTACAAAATTTATTGTCGGTGGAGATGAACTGCATGCAACCTTGTCTCAACACTTTTTGATTCTTGATGCTCATCTGCACCTGTTTTACTGTAACAATCCTTCTGTCTCATTACTTTAGGTCTTAAATTTTTGAAATTTTAAGAATCTACTAATACTTAACATTTTTCGGAAGCTTTTCTTAAGTTCACCTTCGCACAAATGTACGACTGTTTTTATTGACCCTGCCTAACTAATAACACTTCTTTCTCAAACAAATTATGCTTTTCTTGATACTACACTAGTGAGTGACTTCAAACCGATGGCATATTTATCAGCTTCTGTTACTTCGGAATTGCGTTTGTTCAAACAGGTCCATATCTCTTCTGTTTCGTAATACTAATAATGTTTTAATTACTTCTTTCCCTAGACCAATTTGAGGGACTCATACTAACATCTTATGTCTTATTTGAGTCTGAATCTTCCAAAGTCCTGTCACGTCTTCAGTATTAACATAAATGTCATTTATGACCACATTACACATTAAATTTCCCAAATCATCGTAAAGGACGTCTGTATATTCTTGCATCATCATCTTGTTTGAGGTTAATGGATTTTCTTTTCCAACTTCAAAAACACTGTTTGATCTTCGTGTGTTCCACACCTTTCCATAATGAATATTAGTATTTACGTTTCACCCATTTTTCTTTTGCTTTCTCGTTTATTTCAGCCACAATGTAGTGCTGTTGTCTTTCTGCACACTTTGCTTATTACGTGATGGCTAGTTACACTATTCACTGATATTACTTACTGCCTGCTTGTGCAATAAATTTGACGTTTATAATGGAAGTTATCTTTTTTTTCAAGAAAGGAAATTATTGCTTTGTTTTTATCATTCAAACATCCTTGTCATATTCAGAAAAAGTCTATCGGCAAAATCGGCGGAATGTAAAGCGAATCGAGTGTAAGAATGAGAGCAAGAAGATTTAAAGAAGCTGCGAGTTTAAAATTCATTTCGAAATATCTCTCTGCTGTTGCCAGGTTACTATTTCTCAAGAGACTTGTGGTCTGTGTTAAGCAATACGACCTAACCTTGATTGCTTCTCTGTAGGACATACGAAGCATCGTCGTCGAATGCATGATATGGACTAGTACATTGATGATGATTATAATGTATATCGGAGAAATTTTAAACTTTTTTATTTTGCCTTTACATATTATATTTAGAGAAGATGGCTATTTATTTAGTTTAACGCTTTTGATTCTTAATTTTAGTTATAAATAAAGTACTCATGAGTATGAAACATAATAAAAAGCAAAGAACGTCCTAATTACAAAAAACTAATAAAATCATGGCAGTTACGTACTATTATAAAAGACCTTATACTATAAAACTTAATTGATCTAAAATTTGAGTAGAAACTACAAAAAAAAAAAAATACTGAATAAATATCTCGTTTTTTTTATATCGACTGGGTGTCTTAAAAAACTATATCTTCTATCGGCTTTTCTTTTCGTGGAACTGAACAACATGTGAAGTGCTATTTGTACAAAAACAAAAATCAAACTAACAACTTGCAATGCAGTAGAAATGATAAAAATTATAACAGGTTGAATATAAAAATTTGAACAGACGAAGAAGAAGAGAGAATTATGAAACTTAGGCAGTGAAATTACGAACTTTTGCTGAACCTAACATATCAAAAGCAGATGAGCAATCTTTAAAGGAATGCCCATCAAAAGGTGAAATCTTTTATCAATAATGTTGATCTAGATTTCACTAAGAAAATAATGCGTATGAAATACAGTTATTCATGGAAGTAAGGATAAGCTGTTGGCAGTACCAGAAAAAAGTAATTGTGAAATGTGTGCTAAGTAAAATGTGGAAAAAATGCATTCTGAAAGTAGTGGATAAAGAAAGAAAAACGTGTAAAACCAAGAAATAGGGTTGCTTTCACAATTAAAGATCTGAGGGATAGGTTGGTTATTAATACACGGCGGTAAGCGAAGATCAGAGTTATGACGGGCATCATAACACTTCCCTCATATATTAGAATAATCCGTACAGTTACATATACATATATACTCTCCAATCCCGAATAGTATTCCCGAAGAATTAATATAAGCATCAGCGTTGCACCTTATTCTCTAATCATATTTCTTCTCATTGCGGCTCAAATAGGTTGGTGGACGAAGTATTTCAACGCACTCGTAAGTGGGTGTACGCATATTTACCAAAAAGTTCAAACGAACCGTGCGTCATCTATCTACCAGCAAAACTTAAACAATATTTGTCATGTTTTTTTTTTCTTTAAAAAAAAAAACAAATATCTTTTTAATCGTAACATACTATGGCACTGCTCGCCTGAAAATAAATTGACTAGTCAAACAAATATTTCTAAAATCCATTTTTATTCACTAAAATATTGTAACCAGTCACTTAATTTGTGATGGAAATCATTCCGCATAAACGTATGATATTAACGACTGTTTAGCAAGATAAAAAAGTTAGGTGAAGCAATTGTAGGCACTGCTCACATAATCTGAAATTAAGATTCAAGTAAACAGGACAGCATTGTTGGACAAAAATGAGGAAATGGACAATAGGTTCAAGGCGACGCATAATAAACAGTGTGAATAATGAGACCATCATCTGGCAACAGGAAATACACAGACGTTGTAAATTATAAATTGAATTACGTTATTTTCTATCTATGTAATTGCCGAAACGATTATTTAGAATAAATTTTCCTCTTCTAGGATTTCCTTTCCAGTAACGTCTTAAGAAGTTTAATATTTTTGTGTAGAATACATGTTTGTAAGGAATATTTGAGGATGTTTTCGAAAACGACTGCCTAAACGTTGTAGATTATGAGTAATTTAAATCGGGAGACAACCAACTGATTTTCATCAATACTATATAACAAATTTGTATAAAATGTGTCTCTACATTAAATTTATTTCAAAAAGAGTCACTGCAATGTGCATTGCTGATGATAGCGAAAATTCGAAATCTTTGTCCGTTTGTATGTATGTCCGCGCATTATGCAAAACCTAATGAATAGATTTTAACAAAACTGCATATAGTGATAGGTTTTATCACACGACTGTTTTTATCGAGATTAGCAATGTACTTATCGATGGTACAGAGGCAAAAACAGTGCAAAACAATATTTTTTTAAGTTGACTGTTTGCGCAAAAATTGTTTAATATATGTTAACAAAACTGCCTATGTCACCGGGCAACATCTAGGACAATTTTCATTGAGATTGGCAATATAGTTTCCATTGATTTTTTTTTTTTTTTTTTTGGAACTGCTTTACGTCTCTTTTTAACATCGAGGTCTTTAGAGACGGGAAAGGATGGGGGGCAAGGATGGGGGCAAGGAATGGGAAGGAATTCGGCCATGGCCTTTTGAAGGAAGCATCCCGGCAGTTGCCTGGAGTGATTTGGGGAAACCATGGAAAACCCAAATCTGGATGCCGGACGGGGATTCGAACCGCCGTCCTCCCGAATGCGAGGCGAGAACGCTAACCGTTACACCGCCCCGCTCGGTAGTTTCCATTGATACAGAGGACAAAACGGTACCTTTAAAATGTTTGTCCATATGAGCGGACATCTCACAAATATTCATAAACGAATTTCAGTGAAACTTAACACAGTGGTAGCTTATGTCATCGGTTAACTTTTATGATACATTCTATCTAGATCAGCAACACAGTTGACGATTCAGATACGAAACCATAAACTTTGGAATTTTTGACTGTGTGCGAGAACCTCATGCATAAACTAATAAACTGATTTTCGGGAAAAAGGTAGGATAGTTTTATCCAGATTTGTACCATATTTCATCCATGATACATGGGGCAAAACCACAAAATTTTGAAATTTTTTTGTATGTGTGAGCACGGTTCAAACAAAAAATTTAAACGAAACTTTACATAATGATAGCTTAAGTTTTGGTTCGATGTGAAACCCACACTCTGAGAAACATAAAATTTAATTGTTCCGTAATAAAATCTATCCAATTCATATTGTCTTGCGCAAACCTTTTCGCAATCGAAATGTTTACCACGGTTAGTCTTTTATATGAGATGACAATGCGTTTAAATCGTACATACTATAACAGATCGACTTTTTGCGATTGTGTTTTTTGTATCATAGGTTATATGAATACAGATAAAACAATCTGTTCGAACACACGCCACACAACATTATTTCAAATATTACGTAAAGAGAAGCTTTGTGAACAATATCGAAGTGGTCATTTAACACCATAAAATCTTCCCAATTAGTGACAGTTTCAAGGAATGGTAGGAACAAATAATACTCGTTCTGCACCTACTCCATATGCTCAGTTCCGTTCATCCTTTATCTTACTTGACATACCAGTTAGAGTCTTCTATCTCCTGCGAGATTAGCTGTTTATACCAGATTATGTTTCTTTGCACATAACTGTTTATACTCCATTGCTCTTATCTTTATTTTGCTTAACGAAAATAAGGCTTCGTGATCAAAATCTCAACTGCACCAGTCTTCAGCTTATCGTGTATTTATTTCAAGTTTTATGTTTGTATTTAAAGTTTGAGCTTTCAAAACAATCTATGAATTAGTCAGAATAATTCTTAACGGCAAACACAAAATCTTTTACTGTTTCATATTCGGAGAATGCTATTATGACCTTACAATACAAAAGAAGGACAACTTCGCTCGTAGTAGGCATTACAGCTGAAACGACACAGCTGAACCACGTTAAAATGACGCAGTTTCTTTTATCGCCTTTTACTATGTATTTATTTCCTTTGCGGCTAGATACCTACGTTTATTACTGAGAGTAATGCTATCATCCACTTGTTTTTGCTAAAAGTTATTAAAATTCTGAAAAAAGAAATATAACAACGAAAGCTTCTCAGTGTATTAACTATTTTATGTGCGCTTAGGAGCACTATATCGAAATTTTGCTTCTAAGACGTTCCGGCCCAAGAGCTTTTATGGCGAAAAAAATGTGATAATAGGATAATGTTTCAACATAAAAGCACAATTATTTCTACACTTATGCTATATTGTATTGTGTTGAAATGATTCTAAGAACTGGACAAAGAATATACTGTCAGCCACTAAACAAGAACAGAATCTCCCATTCACGTATTTGATAACGTAAAACACGGTACTAGGCTCCTTGGCTTTTGTAGATCTATAAGGTTAAATACTAGTTCCCTATGTATTAAGTTATTTTCGGTCAGAACTGGAGCACTAAGTATCGTTCTTCGATAAAAATTTAATTAAAGAATTCTTCATTCTTTTTCGGCATAACTATTTTTAACATACGCTTATTCGTATGCGCTAGAAAGTTCTATCATCAGAGGAAGGATCTATTTGTTTTCTTCTTAAGTCTGTAAATCTTATGCTGGGCGTCCTAGAAATTTTTAAAAGAAAAACGTTAAAAATGACAATGTACCACAATGTCACAGACGCATTGCTGGTTTTCTACTTGATATTAACTGATGTTATAATTGTCAATTAAGATTCTTTGCACATTATTAATTCAGGAAACAACAATGTGCTTTATACCCTTGCTTTATACGAAGTTTCATACTTATGGCGCAATGTAGACACAATTGAGGAGAAATGAATTTCATCAACTGCTAAAACATCTGTAATACTATGCTTGCAATGAATGAGGCCAACCAATTTTCGGTTTATGGACTAATTAAATTTGATTCTCTTAATTTATGATTTATTAGTATGTTTTTAAGTATTTCCTCAATTAATATATTTTCATTTTAAACCGTATACAGAATTTGTCTTCTCGCAATCAGTACGTAGGTACAAGTGTTGAGGAAATCAGACGATGAACACTCATAATTTCATAAAATATCATCTGGCGCCTGTAGGTTTCATTTTTTAGTTGGTTTTCCATCACATAATAGTGCTTGTTGGCTGTTATTTAATGGACGAGCTGTATAACGCTGCCTACTATCCCCATAGCTGAGTAATGTGATCTTGTTTACCCTGAATCTGTTTGGGGGAGTTTCCCCTGTAGTGATCTCGTCCACATCAGCCACCCAAGTCAACAAGTATTAGCACAAGAGGAGCATCGACTGATGCCTTTTTAATGACCTCGTAATGTAGGGGTGTGTTGGCTAATAAAACCCACCCTTAAGTGCGGCTGCTGTGTTGTACTAGCAGGGAAGAGGCAGCGCATTGCGATGTTGCCAGATCTGTCGGTTGTACTAAAACAGATGATGCCTACACCCAAGTATGATCTCATGGAATCCCAGCAGACTTGGTTCCTGGAACAAGAATAAATTGTACACAGCTTCCATGTTTTTAAATTAAAATATTTAAATTTTCGGAGGATAGTTTTACATGAAATCCACTGCGAGACCAAGACGCTCTGGAACAACATTAGTGTTTGGAGGTGTTATGATGGTATCATATTTCCTGTACGACAACTGTTGAACGCTGTGACATTGCATCGCAACGTAACGGTACAGATTCGATGGTTCTGGTGGTATACAATAGTCTGAAACTTTTTTGTTTCTTTCATCACTTGTCTATTAGTTTGCTGCTGTCCCGACGGTGGTATATCTGTCACAATGTAACAATTTCAGTGCGCACACTCAGTATCTGTTCAGCATTCTACAAGCTTTGTCTTCCTCAGAACTTCATCTTTGGCTATATCCTCTACTGTCAAATTAATCAATACGATTTCTCATATGTCCAAACCATTCTATCTGGTCTTTCTGTAAGGTTGTTCTCTGACTCCTTCCTTGATATAACATTTGTATGACGTGTTCATTTGGTACTTTACTGAACCGCTTAATTCCGTATACATTTCCATAATGCTATTCTTTATATGCTCCATTTGTTTTTCATTCATTCTCTCTCGTGTCTAATCTTCACTTGCATCAAGTATGCTGTTTCATACACATAGCTTTAGGAAATTTATCCTGAATATTAATCCAGTTTTTGGTATTAAAATACACTAAAGAAGCAAATTATGGAAGAATGTATTTGGAAAAATTCATCATACTTATTAATATTAGTCGATTCTTACACCATTCCTTCTCGTCAAACTAAGAACAATAATAACGAAATCTGAGAAACAGTGTTATAGATGAGGAACAAATACTTCCATTACCTCTTACCCTTAAGGAATCGAAGGGGTAAGATGGAAGACTACGAAAGGTTAAGTGCCGTCTACTTGCAGTTATGTCTTTGAAGTTACGGGAGCAATGATCAATTACAGTCTACACTGAAGGATCTCAGTATCATAGAACTGGGATAGAAAACACCAGAAAGCAGAATCAGTTCTTCTGTTGGTACCGTTTAGTTAAGGGGATACAACTGATCTAGGTTAAACTATTATGGCCATCGGGTCGTCGTGTCTGGCACAAGCTACGTATATATTGTATTGTCCGTCTCTATTAATTTTGTACAAAGGTTAACATCAACGAAATGTATTACAGGTTTAATTGAATTTATTCTCGTCCCAAGATAATTTTCCATTTCCTCCCCCCCTCCTCCCTTTCGGTATAATAATAAAAGCCTGAGAAGTAAGTACATAATGTAGTGTTGTTTTCTTTGTGATTTGAAACGACTTCGTTATGATTTTGTTGTTAATGCTGCCTATATTTAACTTTCACTCACGTTTGCCTTAATCAGTCCTAGGTGGTTAGTATAGATCTACACTGGTGTGAAACACTCGAGCTTGGAGTTTTTTTTTTTATGACGAAAATAGGAACCCTCCTGTAAGTTTTGACGATATGTCTTAAATTTGAGATAGAAAGTACCTTAAAGCCCAAAAATAAGTAAATTCTCTGTATTTCATTCAATCAATAGTGTGAATGACTATGGGTTGGAGGATTGGGTTTCAAATCTTGCTGGCGTAAAACGGCAGGAGAGCGGTGGCTTTCATACCAACTCCATTCTAGCGCGTTGCTTTTTCACTGATGCTTCATGGCTTATCGAAAAGATCATGACAAGGTATGCACACACTTTCTCTCCAACTAGGAAAAAAGTGCTAACTGCATCTTATCCAATTGATGTTTCCCACGCTATATTTTATTGTATAATGGAACTATTTATATTGAATTGGATGTTTTGGATGGATATGATAACTGCCTCGAAGCCTACGGAAGAGGGACATTAAGCAAAAGTGCTTTCCGGTTGGTTTGGTTATTCGAGTGTGTGGAAACCGAAACGAGGCTCGAGAAATTGCTGAATCGCTAGTATCTCGGCTGGCGTATCCGCGCTTGGCTCATTGCCAGTGCCATTCACTCCACACGATGACAGGAATAACCTTGGATAAGCTCTGTGCAGACTTTACTTTAAGGGAAATGTCCTGGTCTTTCACTACGCCAAGAATCTGTTCTTACCGAAATCAGGTAACCTGTCGTATTTATCACCTTTGTTCTGTTAGTTAGAAAACTGCATGTTGCAGTTTTCAGAATCGATTAGCTGTTATCACAGTAATGTGAATACATCCCTCTCAACGAAATATATAACGTAATGAAACAGCCATATACAGTAAGTGTCTCAAGCTTAAAAATAAGCAAAACACAAGGAGCTGCTAAATTTGATTTTTTTTTTTTTTTTTTTTTAAAATATATAAATGGCATTTGGAAATATTAGCCATACAGCCAGCTCAATTTGTTTGTTTCTCTTACAATGTACAGATTTCTTATAAGTGTAATTATTTTCTCTCTTGTGTAACGACGACACAAGGCGAACACAACATTTAATCAAAACCACCCATGCCCTAGGCCGGACTCGAACCGGTGACCCCTGCAACGTGAAGCAAGCACGCTACCTCTTTCATTATAATCAGATCATTGTTATCCCAGTTATCAGTATAACAATACAATGTAGTAGGCTACGTTATGAATGTTTCGTGGTTTAGATTCCGCGATCAGATGTTGATCCAATTATTACAGTGGTGGAATGCGCGGCAAATTGTGTCACCAGTTCGTTAAGGTAATAAGATGTTACACTTTTTTATCTTTTTTGCTCTAATTAGTGTGCTAGGTACTATTAAGATCGATATAACTTAAGCAATGGTACGGCTGTTGCCACTTTTCTGTGGACCGTGTAAGCTTTGTTTTTCACGTCCACAAATAAACTTTGACAGATTAAGGGCATATGAATTTTTTTTTTTTTTTTTTTTGGAATCGTATTCTGTCATGCTCTTTGAGGGGGCATCCATTAATTAATGAGGTGGGGGGGGGGGGGTTCCGGGAAATCTCTCCCAACCTCACCAAGAGGGAGGGGGGGGGGGGTCGACGGAAATCTCACAAGAGGTTTTGAAATTTAAAAAGAAAGGTCCACAAATGATGGGAATATCGACTTAAGGGCCAGAAACGACTCCGAAACCGACTTTAGGGGGGTGGTGGTATAACCGTCCTCGGAAGCATGAGAGCTAAAAAAAAGTTCTAAAAAAACTACGAGGCCGATTAGCAGCGGAGGGGGGGGGGATCCGATCAAATCTCACAAGAAAAGGGGGGAGGGGAGTCCGGAATTCCAGAAAAACACCTCACGTAAATAATGAACTCCCCCAAGCACTGAGCTATTGGGTAGTCAATCGTGAAGTTTCATGTTACATGTTGAGATTATTGCCGGCATTTTCATATTCGCAAAGGTCTGCCACGATTGCGTACCATGTTAAAATAGTGTCAGTGGATCCCAAACTTAGCAGATTGCACTGATGTAAAAAATGTCGCAAATTTCTTAAGCCAAATTTTTCCGTTTTTTTCCCCATATTCTTTCTTTAATATCTCCTCAACTTTCGTCACTATGCAAGTGTTCAAGATTCAGGCGGAATGCAAAAACGGGCCTCTGCTGTTATTAAATAATACCTACTTTAGCTGTGACTTTCTTTCTTTTTACAGATGAGTTATAATTAAATATTGAGTACAGCCCCCGACTATCAAGACGAACGAGTTGATAATCATAATATGATTAGCTTAAAACATCCTTCAAAGCTGTGGAATAGGAGTTATGTTCTTAATTTATCACAGAACAGAAAACACCATGTGAAAATCGAGTGTAGGGGATTAGATAGTAGCACGAAGTCAAGAAAGAAACAGATCGTATCGTGAGAAGTTAAATCGAGAATAGTAATATGGATTTCGTTCCATCAGATTGCCACAAGTAGCAGGAAGAAGAGAGTTGATAGGCGACTGCGTCATACGCAAGTGGACCCGTCATGTTGCTTGTTACAGGCATGCTGGCGCCCGTTTTAGCCCTGCCACTTGCACACTGTCACCCATATTTGACCAGCTATTTACCTGTTAAGTAATGTATTAATTAAAGATATTTACCATTAGGAACCTAAGATACGACTGTATTATCTGGGTGATCCGGATCCACTGTTCGATGCTGGAATTTCAAAGCACCATGCGCTCACCCTGTTACATTGTACACGGAATAGATGTAAATTGTAGAATTTTACACTAACGATGCAATGTTGTTGCAGGCCATGTTTCCGCAATTACTTAATTAATTACCGGTTGAAAGATAACGCCAATGCAACTGCAACAATAAATAAATTAAACAGTTGCATTGGCGTTATCTTTCAACTTATAATTTTACACTAACTTTTTTTTTTTAAATCACTATTTTTTCAACATAACAGAAAAGAATTTTTTACTCTTTATTATGTTAATTTATAAACATATCATTCTACAATATCCGTAACATTTACGGAATTTTTCGTATTGTTCCCTCCCAGTTTGGTTGGGCTCTAGCCAGAATAAGTACATTTTTTTTGCCACAGGCTCCAAAATTGCTCAGTCAATAAGTCATTCGCCGACAAGATTTTCATTGTACTTCAATCCCAGATATGGTGATAGGATGCAAAATGAATGGTAAAATGTGGTCATTCACTATATATATATTGAAACTTTATAGTGGAGTACGTAACAACAGATTAGTGCTATTAGGTGTGATGAAACCCTATATTCAGAACACGTTATCTATACTTGTGTTATACAATTAACTTACTGACAAGAACTGCCAGCTGTCATGTTAAACAGATTCAACTTGCAGGACTGTTGTTCTCATACCTATGGTAAAGTAAATTCGTGTGATTTTACGACCTGGTGACAAGAGTTTTTATTTGATGCGTTTAAAGTCTTTCATGGCCGGACCCACAATGCTGTCGTTACAAGTTGAACATTACGTCTTTCTAAGCAAAAATGTTCCTTATAGAACATGCTTCATGCCGAGTAGAATGTGAAGATAGTGAATTAAAACTACGTTGTCAACAATACGCGACAACAGTAACAGTTATATTTCATCCTCCGCGTTTTCTGGTAGTATTCACATAAGACGCGCCATCTTTCTTGCAGATTTTATCACCACCCTGCACGATGTGATTGTGAGACCACCAGTTTATCGCACGGATGATAATTCGCTGAACAGTAGTGCCCAATTCTTTAATGGTGTTTTTTTTTTCTACTGTTACACCTAAATAGTTCAGCAGGCATTTAACACCGTTAGGAGATGCACTCACTACCTTGCACTATTTGCAATCTTTATGTATAAAAATTCAACCCAAAACTCGAAAAGTTGTCTGTCTACTGACTTAAAATTTTTGGAGAATGTGATGGGCGGCAGGAAGAAGGTTTCTAAAAAACAAAAATCCAAAAACCACCTCCTCTCCCCCCTTACATCTTTTTTGTACATACCCACATATTTTATCCGATTTCGGTGGAACATTGCACACATTTACTTTAAAACAAACATAAGAATACTGTCAACATTTGGTTTGTAAATCCTCACCCACTTATGCGAAAAAATTTCTTTCTTTGCTTTCATTTCACTGCATAGCCACAGCAAGAAAAACAGCGTATTAAATTGAATGATGTGTTTCCTCGGTGAATCTATGTTCGCTAGTATATATATATATATATATATATATATATATATATATTTTGCTTAACTATTCATTTCATATCAGGCTGAGCATCAGCGAAGCGTGGCCGTGTTGAGCTAGTTTAGTATAAGTTTTCATTTAGTGCATGGGGACACAGTGAGGGTGGTTAAGTCTTCACCAAGTTAGATTGTTGGAATTCCGATGGTGGATTGAAATTTTCATAACCAGTACTTGTTCAGAACATCTGAAACTGAACGATCGAAGGTATTACGGCTATTTCACTCTTGAAACTAACCAAGTCGCGTCATCTTTCCGAAGACACATAAGACTGCGTACCACTCATCCAAGTAAGTACCTACCGAAGGGGGGGGGGGGGGAGAAAGAAAGAGAGAGAGAGAGAGAGAGAGAGAGAGCAGTATTAAATCCAGGCAACTCTCGCTACATCTTTTACTCAACATAGCTGAATGTTACACCTCAGGCAGATGGGTTTGTGTATGCGCAGTAAACTTATAGTTTACTTCACCGCATGTTTTCACGACAGAATTGTAAAGGTAATATGAAGGTAATTTAGCTGACGTTAGTTACATCGCTAGGCTGAATTACTTACATATTTATCTGCGAATTACATCATTTAACGACATAGTGCTACAAGATGAAACCAAGTGATGCTGAAATCAGCTCACTACTTTTAACTGCATACAATCGAATTAAGATTGCCAGTCCATCAGAGTTCAGAATTGATCATGTTAAGATCAGAGTTTTTAAGGGAAAGTTTGATGATGACTACCTTAGGACCCAATATGTGACAATTATGTATCGCAAACTGTGTGTGTATTATGCCTGCAATGGAAACCTTCCCGCAAATCATTGATTAGATTGGAAGGTATGAACTTATGTATTTTAACAAGACTTGATGAATAAGATAACCGCAGTGCTCAAAGACGTATAACTAACCTGACAAGATGTAACACCTACAGCTGTGATCGCTTATTTATTGGAGAATGGAATATGTACAGAAAAATGCTGTTTCCTTCTATGAGTAGAATGGGACTTCCAATGAAATTAATAAAGTTACTACAAAGGATTATTAAGTTTATAGAGCGTGAGGTCGGAATTACTAGTGACCTCATATTATTAGATGATATTACTAGAAACTGTAAGTGGGAAGATTTACTATCAACAGTCTTATTCTACCTGTATTACTTTGTGGATTAGATAGAATTGTCACGAGGCAACATTTTTATGAACTGAAATCAGCTCTATCAAATAAAATAAGATCCAGAGTAATGCAAGTATCTGAAATCGGAAAAACATGAAGAAAAGAATGGACTTGATCGTAAATAGCAATAAAACAGAAGTTATGATAAATGTAATCCATGAATCAAGAGTGAATTTCTTAACTTTAAAAACAGAATTGAAAATGCTGGATGGGGTTGGAAAACATCGCTTTTTTTTTTTTTTTTTTAGGAAATGTAATTAAACATGACTTTAATTGCAGAAGATAGTATTCAAGCGGGGAATAACGGTTATTTTGCTTATCTTCAAATCTTTAAAAGCGGCTCACATCAAGAAATCTTCATATAGGCTACATTATTATATTCTGAAAGGCCAAAACATTATGATCATCTGCTCCAAGTTTTGAACACATTACAGCAGCTTTTCGGCGTGGCATGCATTCGACAAGTTATTGGTGGGTTTTGGGAGATATCTGGCACCAGATATCTAGGCATAGGTCAAGCAATTCCTTAAATTACCGGTCGGTGGTTTGCGGGCGCGTACCAGAGGTGTTCTGTCGGGGATGAGATCAGGCGAATTTGGTGGCCAACGCCAAAACCAATGTAGAACGATTCTGGTCTTGTTGCACAGACAGTAGATGCCATCAGTCGAGGAATACATGAGGCACGAAGGAATTCATATGGTCCGTAATAATTATCACGTAGTCCACAGCTGTCATGGCGCATTCGGTCACTACCACAGAAGTCCAGGTGAATGTCCCTCATAGCATAATACTATCAACACCGGCATGAGTCATTCAGGTTTCTTTTTTATTATTATTATTATTTTCAATTACGGCTTTAGGCCTCGTCAACGACTAAGGTCATTAGAGGCCTGGAGTGATTCGGAGAAACCATGGAAAACCCAAATCAGGATGCCAGGACGGGGATTCGAACCCGCGTCCTCCCGAATGCGAGGGCAGAACGTTAACCGTTCACCCACCACGCTCGACCATTCAGGTTTCAAGCAGCCGTTCGGGGAGGGGGGGGGGGGGGACACGACCATTATCCCTGATGGAACAAGAAACGTGATTCAAGCGATACGTTTCCATTGATCTGGTCAATCTCGATGATCTCGTGCCTATTGCAGTCGTAATTGAGGATGTCGTTGGGTCAACATGGGAACACGACGGGACCATCCGCTGAAGAATCCCATGTTCAACAATGTGCGATGAACGAAACACTTGCACGCGTATCAGCATTGTACTCTGCCGCCAAATATGCCACAGATGGCCCACTATCATGTTTTACAGAGCGGGCAAGCCTCCTCCGTCTTCCACGATCTGTTAGGGGGCGTCCATAAATTACGTGAGGTGAAATAGGGGGGAGGGGTCCAGCGAAATTTCACCAAATCTCTCCAAAGGGGAGGAAGGGGTCAACGGAAATCTCACGTGAGATTTTGTAAAAATTTTCTTCTGTAAAGCTAAAAAAAAAAGTCTACAAATGACGCGAAAGTCGATTTTAGGGGAGTATTTCGTCGAAAAGTGTGGGGTGACTGGTGAGACCTAAAAAAAAAGTTGCGAGGGCGATCTCTAGGGGGGGGGGGGCGCCCATGGGATCCCGATCTCACCAGAGGGGGACCCAGATCTCACCAAGTCTCACCAGAGGGGGGGGGGGGGTTCCCAAAATCCGGAAAAATACCTCACGTAATTTATGGATGCCCCCTTATGAGACTTCCACCACCTTATCACCCACTCGTGGTTTCACCGTCCTCCAACTACTTTCCATAAATGCTCTCTAAAGCAGCACGCTAACAGCCTAATAGCTTCCCCGTTTCTGAGATGCTCGTTCCCAGGAATAGGGTCATAACAATTTTCCCGTTGCCAAAGTCATTTATGTGCATTTCCAACACGTATCGACGTCAGAATAAGTTCCCAAGCGTCTCTTCTGCTCTCATACACTTTCCTAACCGCATGACGTACCCGCAACGTCACCAACCGGCATTCATTCGCGTGGTAGGCAATGCTTTTACTGATCAGTATATATTTTTTACTATATAGCGCGATAGTTCCCGTCCCTCTGTAATTCTTCTAAGTCCCTTCAAACTCTACACCAATTCTTAATATTTTGCGATCCGTTAGGATTAACAACATATCTAATTTGTATTTCAACTAGATTAGGTCAAGCTGTCACGATCTTTGACCCTAAAAACCAACTCTTTGTGTCTACAAAATAATTTTTTTTAAAATGTAAACTGTTTTTAAGGAATTTTTGGCTTAAATTGAGACTGAAATTTTATATGAAATAATAATATTTTTTTGCATCAAGTCACGCGACAGAGAAGTGACCTCCTCCGCTCTTTTACTGTAAGACCATTTAGTTTCACTACCTGATCAATCGCGTACCTTCTCCGTATCGTACTATTCTTATCCCTTTCAAACTTCCTGTTCCGAACGCTGTGTTCTCTGTTCCGTAGACTTTGAGTACTAGTTTCATACTGGGCAATTTTCATGTCGCTCATAATTTTGTATCCAGTTCAACAAAAAACGGATGTTAGTTTCATTGTCTTTCATAGCATTGATCTTTTCTACTTGTAATAGAGTGTATCAACTTTATTGTATGAGGTAAATGCATTGTAGGAGAGAAATCTTTCAGTATGGTAGAGAGAGACTGGCGGCGAGCCTAGTAGGTGGGTTGTTAAGTTATGGAATATCCGTGTTTGAATCGCGACCACAGAAAATTCAGCTATACACGATTTTTGACAATTGCTCCACCTCTTTGCCTGAATTGTTTATTAATATAGGACACAGCCGATTCAAGTTCTTGCCTTTAGCGAAACAGCTATCGACGAGCTCTTAATGTCCAGGACGAGAAGACTCTCGCGGTTTGAAAAATCTGTAAAACCTGACATTGAAACTTCTGACCCTTAATCATGCACCGCCAATCCAGAATTTCATAAAAAATGTGCATTTTTTAATTGAAATGTTTTTCTCTATTATTTCCTTTATTCGTGTCAGTAGCACAAAATAAAAGAAAATCAGTTTAATTACAAATATTTAAGGTTACTATTTACCTAATAATTAAACAGCACTTGTCCAAAATTTGGCAGTGTTAATGGCATGGTCATTGGATGTTACCAGGCCCAGTTCTGAGCAGGCGAATGAGCACTCAGATCGTTTTTTTTTTTTTTTTTTTGCTTCTGGTTTTTCGGCTCGTCGAGCTAGAGGTCATTAAAGATGAGAGATGGGGGACAAGGACCGGGAAGGAATTCGGCCATGGAGTGATTTCGGGAAACCGAAATCTCGTTAGCAGGAAGGGGATTTGAATTCGCGTCCTCCTGAATAACAGGTGCGAGCGTTACCGGAGAGCATTTTAACAGATGTTTTGTTGTCTGCTGTTCGCCACATTCACATAAGCCTTACTTCTTCAAATTGTCCTTGGATCTTCCAATGCCAGATTGCAATCTGTTTAACGACTTAAAGTGATCCAGATTTCTTCATGCCAGGAGGTAGTTTTTCTTTAAATTTTATTCGTTCGGATGGTGATCAGTTTGCACAATTTTCAACAGTTAGAGAAAGGATTTGATGGCTGGATATAAAATATTGTTAGTGCAGTTTCTACTGCTTGTTAGTTTTAAATTACCAGTCATAGTCACAGATTCACAAATCCAATCGGTTCATTGCTGATAAAATATCAAACACTGTTTAGTAGTTTTCTGAAACGAAACATGGACCTCTCCTCACGCAAGCAGGAACTGTGGCTATACAGGCTTCTGAGAAGGTCTCTTCGTCCTTGATCGTGCCTTAAAAAACAGTATGCTGACTTTACACGCGCTCTCCTTAAGGCAAAGATTACGTTCGATAAGAGCGGGCGGGGCGGCTGCATTGTGGCTGCACGTCGCTCTTCTCTCGCGGCCGCCGGGGGTACGCTCTGACATGTTGGCAACACTGTGGCGCTACGGTCGCAGTTATCGACTCGCTACTCTGCGCCGCACTGCACAACAGTATCTTTGGTCGTTCAGACTTTTCGCTGTGCTCAACTGTCTTATTGTGATCAAGTTGAAGTTGACGCAGTGTTCTCGAATTTCTGATTCTTTCCTTTATACATCTCAAGCCCATGATTATTGTGTTCCAAAAATTTCATTCTATCTCAGATTACTTACAAAATAGGCCAGCCTCTGTACTGGATGTATCTACGGCTCTCCTATTCTTTATTTCGAGAACTGTTAATTTGATCCTTACCATTCTTTCACTTTTTACATTACTTGAAACTGTGTAAAAGTTATTTTCTAACTAGAGTAAAATTGTTTTCCGGAAGAATGTTTTGAATATTGCTGACCGTAGGTGCAGTCAGAAATAAAAAACTGGATAGTTAGTAATCACTTGGATGAGTGTTTTATTTTCAATACGGAAGAAGAAAAGAGATATACGGGTAGATCAACGAAGGTTTGGGTGTGAAACTAATGGTTTTTAAAATAATGAAAGCCTTGTGACAATCGGCATATAGCGAAAATAGCTGTTTTGTATTGTTTAAAAAAATTAATGAATTAGCAGTATGATTTAATTTAAATATGTTTTTATGATTCATATGTTTACAACGGCTTATAGGTAAATAGAGGCATGGTGTTTCGCTATAACCCATTTTCTCCCATTCGGTGTCTACTGTTGTGGAACTACTTGGAAACTTCCGAGTTTAAAATTTCTTGCAACCCGTGGTTGTAATATGAAGGCAGCTTTCACTGCACTCTGGCAGCAAGTTTTCTGTACTACTTGACGCAGACAATTGTTTTCTATAATATTTTGTGGTTGCGTTACCGTTGTTGGTGTTAGATTTGTCCGATTATCTTTCGCAGCGCCTCATTGCTTATTCTTCATCTTCCTTTTAACCTCGCTTGTATAAATAGTAGACATCTTTAAGCCTCCCTCCCCCTAACCCAAACTAAAATCTACCTGGAATGACAATCATTTTAAATACATTTACACCATCATAATAGTTCACATGCACAGCTGCGTGGAATTACAAAATTAAAACTTTCAGGAAGTTTACTTTTATGGGAGATACTTTAAAATTGGATTCTGGGAGGTTCAAATGATGCAACATCGTGTAGTTTTTATAGAAAAATAGTTAAACGTTAATGGTTTGCGAACATTTGTCGCATACTTGCTATAAATCTGCATAACATCGGATTATGAGAAAATGATACATGGATATTCCTTACTAATTCCAGCATGCAGTTATTGAAATTATTGCTTTGTATAAGTACGAATTTAGTTGAAATATTTAAGGTATAAAGCGAATTATTGTACTAGATGATTGAAGCTTTTGGTACAAATTTGATATTCAAATTATTACATAAACATCACAACATGTATTCGGTTGATAAGTTGTTTATGTGAAATTTGGCAATAATTAAATAATTATTATCTACGTTTCTTATCGACAAAATGTTACACTCAATTGACATTAACAATAAAATTTAAACTCTATGAGAAAATGATACATGGATATTCCTTACTAATTCCAGCATGCAGTTATTGAAATTATTGCTTTGTATAAGTACGAATTTAGTTGAAATATTTAAGGTATAAAGCGAATTATTGTACTAGATGATTGAAGCTTTTGGTACAAATTTGATATTCAAATTATTACATAAACATCACAACATGTATTCGGTTGATAAGTTGTTTATGTGAAATTTGGCAATAATTAAATAATTATTATCTACGTTTCTTATCGACAAAATGTTACACTCAATTGACATTAACAATAAAATTTAAACTCTACCTGTCACATCTTAACTTAAACTTACATTATTTATGCGATCGCAGGAAATCATAATCTGTTCTGAACTTCAGATCTTTTTATTTATACTGTTGCATAGTTTTAAAGCTACAGAACTGATTTTGGCAGAGTTTTCACAGTATAAAACCATAGATTTTTACTTTAAATCTTGAGTAGTTTTATTACTCTGCACCAGCTGGTGCCGGAGCTCAAAATTAAAATCTGTTCTGAACTTTAAACCTTTTACATATAATCTGGCATAATTTAAAAACTGTTTAACAAATTTTAAAAGGGTTTTCACAACATAAAACCTAAGAGTTGAGTTTAAATCTGAGGTTCATGTCATCCCAGATCCTTAATTGGGGACGTAGCGGAAAATTAAAGTCTGATCTAAACTTTAATATCGGAATAAATGCGACGCTATGATATCCCCATCTATCGGTCCTTTCCAGAAATATCGGGTAGCCCTATAGATGACGATAGTGTAGCAAAGCCGCCGAGTTAGTAAATACTACTGGCAGTGTAGGAAAATATTTGCATTAATGATGATAATTTACAAGGCAACGACAAACTACCGAGAAGTTGTCTAGTCAACAAGAACGACGTAAGCTCAAAAGCTATTTGTTTTAATATAAAATGCGGATCACGAACGTTATTCGCATTGAAAACCAAGCTTCACAAATCCGAAGGGCTGATTAAGGATCTGTAAATGTTTCGGTTGTCTCAGATTCCAACGTGGGCCATCTTCGTTTATAAAAACAAATCCTATAATTTTAAGAACGTATTTTTTTTCCCTACAGTTCCTTACCTACTCTGATGATTTTGTAGTGAATCCCAATAAAAATAAATGAGAGTGACACAGAGGGAAAGTGAGTGATATTCATCTTAGTGTTTTGTATAACGACATATTCAAACACTGGTCACTCACTGTGTCAAACTTCGCTGACAACTTTCACAACTTTAAATCTTTTCCGTTCTGGTTTGTTGTGAAGACTGACTGCTGCAAAGTCAGGATTTCTTTTCGTTGTAACTTTTGATCGGGCTTAGAACCATTAGTTATTTTTACCGTCAAATGTGTCTATAATGATGAGCAGTACTTTTTAATTTTGAAAAAGGGAAGTATGTTAAATTTTAGCAGCCATGCATTTGAGAAGCGCAGCGTTGTTGAATGAAAACAATTTTGGTATGTAATAATACTACTGCGGATGAATGGTACAGAATGCGATATCCTTATAAGTTATAACGACCGGGATCGTCAAATAAATGTCAATGAATTCGTGACTAGTGTAAGTAGTATTAGTGACACAAATCAAACGTTATGATCCTATCCCTTTACTTGTGATAATTCTCGTACTGACATTTCTTGTCAGTCTGCAGGATGTTACACAGCTTCACTGACCAATGCAGTTTCCTAGCTCTCTCACTGGCACAGCAAGTGTTTGATATAATTGATGTCGGGCCTCTCGAGAATAATGAATGCAAAATTTTATTCTAATCATCATCTAATAATATTTTCGACCTGATATTTACCGAGCGTGGTGGGTGACCGGTAACGTTTTGGCCTCGCATTCGGTAAATCGCGGTTTCTAATACCCGTCCGGCATCTAGAGTTGGGTTTTCTATGGTTTCTCCAAATCACTCCAGGTGGATGCCGGGATCTTACCTTTAAATGTCCATGGCCGAATTCTTTCTCGTTCCTTGCATCCAGTCCTTTCCCTCCTCTAATGACGTCGACGAGGCATGCAACGGTTGATGCCCTTAATGCAACCGAATCTGTTGGGTGAACAATACGGAACGACCGGTTTCGATGATTCTCGATTAGATTCTCTATACCATATCGAAGTCATAACCAGCGAATGACCATACGGTTCCTTTCTAAAGTGCAGTGCAGATTTGCTTCCATACACTTGTCAACAGTGACAATCATCAGTAGTAATTTTCCCGCCGACGATTTGTGAAACAAAACACAAAATTCTTCATCAGTATAGGTGTATTGATGTTCATCTTTTCTTCGTTTAATAGAGACGTAAACATAATTCCCCAACGCAAACCTTAATTTTTTTATTTGTTGTATTTTGTTCTTTACCTCTTTTTTCATTCGTTCCTCACCTTAAATGTTCTGATTTCGCGAGTGTACTTTTTGATGCTTTATCGCCAAAAGTTTTTATAGTTAAATTCGCGCATTCAACATTCTCCATTTCATGCCGAAATGAAGCCTAACTTTTGTTTACAGCTTGTTGCGAAAGTTGTCGCAAAACAATATTTAGATCGTCTCCATTGCCAGATGCGGAAACGTTTGGACCCTGAAGTGTGTTATCGTTAAAGTGCAGAAATTTATTTTTCGATATCTAAAAACTGCAATACAAAGAATCGAACGATTTAAAATATTATTACAATTAAGGAAATGAATTTAAAGCATATGATAAAATTATGCTTACTTATTAGTGCAATCTAGACTGATGGTACTTTGAATTACATAGCAATTTAGTTCGTAATGTAGCGTGGACCACAGTGAAACTAAACCATCGCAAACAGAATATTGCCAATTTCCGTGTCGTTTATATCGCTATTACTGTGGTCCAGGCTGTATTACAATCTAAACGCAAACTGACATTGTCGAAATCATATTTTATAATTATTTCCTTAGCATTTAGGTTGTAATGCAGCCTGGACTAAAGTGAAACGTAACCATAGCACATGATATTGCGGATTCCCAATTTTCATATCGTATCTACCACTATTACTGTGGTCCAGTCTGCTACAACCTAAACGCTAATTGTTGTTGATGAAATTATATTATATAAATATTTTATTTCGTAAAAGTGGGGGGGAAAGGGGGGAAGGAATAAGGAAAGGAAATGAGTTTACGAACTTTTGAACTTTCACTACACGTAAGCCGTTAATGTGCACTTTACCTAGGTAAAGTGCCGAAAACTCGTGATACCGCACTTTAACGGAGCAAATCAGTAATCTGCAGATTAGATAGGTAATGTGCACTTTAACGGCTTTCGAACTTTAGCCGTAACAAGAGCATTAAGAGAGAGGTATGTCAATCGTCTCGTCTAAGAGTAAGGTCCCGGGAAGTGCACACAACGTTATTAAGAGGCACAACTCGCTAACCAGACTTCATTCTTCCTTGGATCTCCCCCTTTGAGCCTTTGATACGCACCCACAGCTAGGGGAGGGAGTCGTGCTTTCATCCAGTGTAAACTGGCGAGCGCTAGTCCTATTGTGCCTGCACCATTGACGCGCCAAAGCATCCTTCCCCGGCTCACATTTCGAGACATATCTTCATAGCAGACGGTAAAGCGTTTTCCACGTGCCTGCTTCGCTATAATACGACCTCTCGTTTATCGTTACATCATCACTACCTCACGTAACCAAGTCAAGGTCGACCACTGACGGTGGAAAATGGAAGTACGTGATCTTTCGAGGAGGGCGTTTTCCAGCTAATTGCCGTTTTAGGGGGCGTCCATAAATTACGTGAGAGGAAAGGAGGAGGGGTCCGGCGAAATGTCACCAAGGGGGAGGGGGGGTCAACGAAAATCACACGTAAGGTTTTGTAATTTTTGTGGACTGTAGAGATTTAAAAAAAAAAAAAGTCTGCAAATGACGCTAAAGTCGATTTTAGGGGGTTATTTCATCGAAAAGTGGGGTCTTAAACGGCTTTCAAAGGGTAAGACCTACAAGAAAAAGGAAAAAAAAAGGTCTCAAAAAGTTGCGAGGGCGATTTGTATGGGGGGGGGGGGTTGGCACACGGTCCGGATGTCACTAGAAAGGGTGGGGGGAGGTCGGACCAGATCTCACGAAGTCTCACAATAGAGGGGGGGGGGGGGGCCGGAAATCAGGAAAAACACCTCACACCTCATGTAATTTATGGATGCCCACTGAGACAACGTTTGGGAACATAAATTGTTACAAATTTTCAAAATTAGTATCGTAGTTATCAGACGCTAAGTGCTATTAGGTTTATGTCAATCTGCTCTTCGAGAATTGAAAAACCGTGGTTTGTGGGAGAAATTCGAAATTAAAGCTGGGATGTTGCCTTAATGTAAATCATGCACGACGTTTCTGCCCTTCATTGCCTATAAAAGTGCTGTTTCTAGTTACATAAAGGAATAATCTAACAAGTATAAAATTAAAACTTACCATCTTATGATTTTCTAAATTTTACACAGTGTTGAGATTCACGAGAAGAACCGCAAGACATACGTTGCTGGACCCTGTCTGCAACAAATCCATGACAGTTAAATTTGAAATAACCCCTATTATTGGTTATGTCCAGCAATATAGGAAAAAGTGTGTTCAGGATAGAAATAGAATGAGTGGAAGTAGAGTACAAAGACAACTGTATCCTCAGATGGAAACTTCTATCAGCTAAGAACGAAGGGACCATCATATATCACTGACATGGATGATGGTGAATAGAATGATTATTCAGCAAGGTCCAGTTAAGTGACAGAGAAATCACGTCTTTGGAATCTATCAGTTTGCAGCATTATATTGCCTAATTAAATGTTTTTTATGCTTGGGAACCCTCTTTTTTTCTAGTTATAGACTTACTCTGTCACTTTAAAAATGAAAATTAAGGTGCGTTGACTGCGGAGACCCTTCGTTAGGAGTGTTGGGTGCACTGTGTGTTCAGACACACTTGAACTCTGACCAGCATTAAAGTTTGATGTTTTAGTTCCGCCATAGTTCACCACCTGTACTATTTTACCAGTCTTCCCAACTTCGACAACTGTAATGAGGGGTGGGCGCCCAATCCCTCGACGTTTAGACGTGGTTTTACCCTGGTTTCGCCACTTGTTGAAGACACCCACCACAACACTCCTCGAACACCCGACATGTCATGCAATGCCCTCGGTCAAACTAGGATGGATCACGCGTCTTCCCCATTCTAAACACTGATAACACGCTTACTGATACTACATGCACCGTGCGGGTGTCTGATTAGTAGTCATCCCTCGTCAGGTGACGCTGCTATCGCCAGGACGGGTTTATATGGATAGTAGGTAGGTAGTCATTATGTTCTAGCTGATCAATTAGATTTATTATGTTATGACTGTATAATACAATCCGTCCCAAATCTTAATAATTTACACATAGGTAAAAAATTAAGCCCTTATATGTTAGTGGTCCGTAGACTTATTTGACTGGTCCTCTGTTCATAAAAGGTTGAGAAACGCTGTCTTATTTATTCAGTGCGCCAGAAATTGAACAATAGGAATTGAAACTCCTCGTAAAATGTTTACAGTTAAGGTAGCATAATTTTAATCTGATTTACCGTAAAGTAAATACTGTCGCCATTCGTTCTTTTTACGGAATGAGGAGGAAATATAATACATATGATTTTTTTGAAAACTGATTGTGTAGCCGTATTTTCATCGCTCATTTGAGTGGTTCTTGGTATGTTAAAACATCCATGTTTGCTGTCCGTAAACAGTCTTACTTCTTCGCTGGATATACTTTTACTGTAGATAAACCTAATTTGAGACTTAAGAGGTTCTGTGCATGCAGTGGGGAGGCATCTTTACAAAAATGATTTAATTCAGACTTGAATTTTCGATTGCTTACCACTGCGGTCTCAAAAAAAAATGCTAAACAGGAGTGGTGTGATGAATTTAAAAAGGCGAGGTTTGCATGTGATTCAGTGAACATAGACTATGGATCGCCATTTCTTGGTTAGCTTCTCCTACAGAGACGCTACACTGAATCCGACACACCCCTTACGAACTATGACAGTGAATCTCAAAACAAGGATAACTATGGAACTTCATCCATTCTTCCAGGGTGGCCTCGTTTCTTGCCGCGTTTCTGGAAGAGCCGTATACTAAGCGTCCCTGTCCCAAGCCGATTCCAACCTTCTTTTATTGTTTTACGCCTCGTCGACGGCTGAGGTCATTAGAGGCGGGATGGGACTGGGGACAAGGAACGGGAAGGAATTCGGCCATGGCCTTTTTGAAGGAAGCATCCCTGCATTCGCCTGCAGTGATTTGGGGAAACCATGGAAAACCCAAATTTGGAACCCGCGTCCTTCCGAGTGCGAGGCCAGAACGTTAACCGTTCACCCACCACGCTCGGTGCCGATTCAAAATTTGTTGCTGGATGTAATATGTACGATCACCCCACAAACCTTCTCTTATGTACAGTTTTTCGTGAAGCATATTGCGTTGCATGTTTCTCATTTTTTTTTATTCTTCGTTCTTAGAGTTTATTACGTCAACTGTAGAGCTTTATAGTGTGATGATCGTTGGGAAGAAAATAGGGTATGGGGCATATGGAGGAAACATACTGTATTAGCCTGATTTTTTTTTTTCCAGGAAGCTCATTATCATCATCACTTGACATTGCCTCTTCTGCGGATTGTGTGGTACCTACTCCCCCATTTCTAACGGCATCTCCGATTTTCCTCCTCCACTACTTGTCTCCAATGAAATCTCCTGGCATGTATTTATTTCTGCGCCTTGTCCGTCCACTTTATCCGTGGTCTTCCTACAGTATTCTTTCCATCGCTCTAACGTCTGCTGTCGGCCCTCCTTCATTCTCATGACATGCCCCCAGCATTGCAATCTTTTCTTCTAATGATCTCCCCGATGTTTTAATTTTTGATTCTATCCTTCATTGTGAACTTTCCTTAGGACTCTCTTGATCCTCTTTGCCTGCATTTGCTTCGACCATGTCTAGGCTTCAGAACATTGTGTCTATATTGGAAGGTAGTACACTTTGTAGACCTTAAGTAGGTTTACAATTGTTAACAAATGTATTGAGAAACTTTAACTGCTTCTATGATGCGGTCCTTCCTCTACCGACGTTTCGACCGTGGTCTCTGTTCTTCTTCAGGGCTCAAGCCACCTGCTGAGTCTCTAGTAGATAGACTCAGAAGATGTTTTGACCACTGAAGATGATCCCGAAACTACGGTTGAAACTACAGAAGCGAAAGGAGAGCATCATAAACGATAGGAAATTCTCGCTAAACATTTGATAGCATTATGTCATCTGCAAAAACTGCTAAATATTTTATAGGTTAAAGAATTGTCCACTCTTTCTTACTCACGAAACCACTGAATTGAAAATCATATGGATGAACAGGGTCGTGGGACCTCTACAATATTTAGCACTCTCCGCACGATTGTTCCGTCATAATATTGATGAGAGTAGGAGCAGCTCGCATCAAAGCGAATCTTTTGAAGTAAGGTCTCTTTGTGAGTTAGGTAAAATCCTGGTGAGAAATACATTTTTAACCGTAAACTAAGCAATCTTATATATATATAAAAATAGACGTGTTTTTTACTATATTTCACTTTTCAGCCAACACTACCTAGCACAGATCACTGATGTTTGTGTGTGGAAGTAGCATGGAGTTTCCTGTCGTGCACAACGTTGGCCGAATGCCGATAGCTGTGGGGATGTGGGAGATATAATGATTAAAGTTGGCAAGTGCAGGGCGTTTTCATATTTCGACCAAAAATTCCTATCTCCGTATACTTCTCTTTCCTGCCACAACTACATAACATAGACCTTTGGTGTTTGTGTGTGGTAGTAGAATCGTCTTTCCTGTCGTGCACTATGGTTGTTAGATGTCGGTAGCTATGGGGGTGTGGGAGATATGGGGGTAGAAAGTGGTCGATCTGTGGCAATTTCATACTTCTGCCAAAGACAAAAGTGTCATGGTGTATCACTTTTCAGCGAAAACTATAGATCACAGATAACCGGCGTTTGTGTGTAGTAGTAGCACAGAGTCACCTTTCGATCACAACAGCGGCCGATTTTCAGAAACTGTGGTACTGTGGTAGATATGGTGGTTGTAAGTGGCCGTCCAAGGATATTTTCGTATTTCGACTGTCTCCGCATATGTCACTTATCTGCCACAACTACATAGCGTAGAGCATTGGTGTTTGTGTTTGGTACTAGAATCGTATCTCATGTAGTGCACTATGGTTGTTAGATGTCGGTAGCTATGGGGGTGTGGGAGAAATGGGTGTTGAAAGTGGTCGATCTGTGGCAATTTCATACTTCTGCCAAAGACAAAAGTGTCATGGTGTATCACTTTTCAGCGAAAACTATAGATCACAGATAACTGGCGTTTGTGTGCAATAGTAGCACATAGTCACCTTTCGATCACAACAGCGGCCGATTTTCAGAAACTGTGGTACTGTGGTAGATATGGTGGTTGTAAGTGGCCGACCAAGGATATTTTCGTATTTCGACTGCCTCCGCATATGTCACTTTTCTGCCACAACTACATAGCATAGAGCATTGGTGTTTGTGTTTGGTAGTAGAATCCTATCTCATGTAGTGCACTATGGTTGTTAGATGTCGGTAGCTATGGGGGTGTGGGAGAAATGGGGGGTGAAAGTGGTCGATCTGTGGCAATTTCATACTTCTGCCAAAGACAAAAGTGTCATGGTGTATCACTTTTCAGCGAAAACTATAGATCACAGATAACTGGCGTTTGTGTGTAGCAGTAGCACAGAGTCACCTTTCGATCACAACAGCGGCCGATTTTCAGAAACTGTGGTACTGTGGTAGATATGGTGGTTGTAAGTGGCCGACCAAGGATATTTTCGTATTTTGACTGTCTTCGCATATGTCACTTTTCTGCCACAACTACATAACATAGAGCATTGGTGTTTGTGTTCGGTAGTTGAATCGTTTCTCATGTAGTGCACTATGGTTGTTAGATGTCGGTAGCTATGGGGGTGTGGGAGAAATGGGGGTTGAAAGTGGTCGACCTGTGGCAATTTCATACTTCTGCCAAAGACAAAAGTGTCATGGTGTATCACTTTTCAGCGAAAACTATAGATCACAGATAACTGGCGTTTGTGTGTAGCAGTAGCACAGAGTCACCTTCCGATCACAACAGCGGCTAATTATCAGAAACTGTGGTACTGTGGTAGATATGGTGGTTGCAAGTGGCCGACCAAGGATATTTTCGTATTTCGACTGTCTCCGCATATGTCACTTTTATGCCACAACTACATAGCATAGAGCATTGATGTTTGTGTTTGGTAGTAGAATCGTATCTCATGTAGTGCACTATTGTTGTTAGATGTCGGTAGCTATTGGGGTGTGGGAGAAATGGGGGTTGAAAGTGGTCGATCTGTGGCAATTTCATACTTCTGCCAAAGACAAAAGTGTCATGGTGTATCACTTTTCAGCGAAAACTATAGATCACAGATAACTGGCGTTTGTGTGTAGTAGTAGCACATAGTCACCTTTCGATCACAACAGCGGCCGATTTTCAGAAACTGTGGTACTGTGGTAGATATGGTGGTTGTAAGTGGCCGACCAAGGATATTTTCGTATTTCGACTGCCTCCGCATATGTCACTTTTCTGCCACAACTACATAGCATAGAGCATTGGTGTTTGTGTTTGGTAGTAGAATCGTATCTCATGTAGTGCACTGTTGTTGTTAGATGTCGGTAGCTATGGGGGTGTGGGAGAAATGTGGGTTGAAAGTGGTCGATCTGTGGCAATTTCATACTTCTGCCAAAGACAAAAGTGTCATGGTGTATCACTTTTCAGCGAAAACTATCGATCACAGATCTCTGGCGTTTGTGTGTGGTAGTATCACAGAGTAACCTTTCGATCACAACAGCGCCCGAATTTCTAAAACTGTGGTTGTGTGGGATATATGGTGGTTGTAAGTGGCCGACCAAGGATATTTTCATATTTTGACGAAAGGCATGTGTCTCCGCAGATTTCTGTTTTCTGCCACGACTACATAGCATAGAGCATTGGTGTTTATGTGTGGTGGTAGAATCGTGTCTGTTGTCGTGCACTATGGTTGTTAGATGTCTGTAGCTATGGGGTTGTGGAAGATATGGGGGATGTAAATGGTCGACCTGCGGCAATTTCATATTTCTGCCAAAGACGCATGTGTCACGGTGTATCACTTTTGAGTGAAAACTATCAATCGCAGATTACCGGCGTTTTTGTGTGGTAGTAACACAGAGTCACCCATCGATCACAACGTTGCCCGAAATTCGGTAACTGTGGGAGTGTGTGAGATATGGTGTTTGAAATTGGTCGATCATGAATATTTTCGTATTTCATCCAAAGACTTGTGTGTATCCGTAAATTTTACTTTGCTGCCGGAACTACATAGCGCAGAAGACTGGTATTTGTGTGTGGTAATAGTATCCAGTCTCCCATCGTGCACTATGGTGGTTAGATGTCTACAGCTGTGAATATGAATACATTACAATCACGAACGAAGTTGTGGATACCAGCTACTATATTATAATTGTGGAAGTAAGTTTCTGTCTTTTTGTTACGTTTTGACGACTAAATGGTTATATCAATATTGATGGAATTTAACAATGAGATAGTGTAGGAAGGACACAGGACATTTTTTCGATATGAATAACAGTTTTAGTCACGAAATTTTAAGAACTTATCGAAAGATGAAAGACAGACAGATTCGTGTGTTAGTCTGTAATGTTACGTTGGTTGCTCAGTAGCGCAGTCTGTTAGTGTTTGATTTGTTAATAAATTTCGATAATAAACAAAACTTATTATTTAGTATAGAAGTCAATTTGCTCTGCACTGTACTATTCATTTGTGTCTGTATAAAAGTTTCTGGCACCAATTTGCCTTACGGACGTAAACCTGGCCTAAGGTGCAGGTCTAGAAGACAATGTGCTGCTATTAGATTATAAGATTCAGATGCTCAGGTTGAAGAAAGAAGAAAAAAACCAAGCTGAAATATAGCTGCCATCAGTTAACACCCCCCCTTCCCCCCCACACACACAAATCCCCACACCTTCGCTTACTTTTCTGTTTTTAAATATGTTGTAAATTGATTCTCTTCATGAGACAGATTAGACGATAGGATGATATAATGATGGCTTTCCATCATTTTATGTCGACTCGGTGTTGTTTGGGACAAATCTTACGTTACTAACAGTTTTCTATATCCAATTCTGGCAATGAAACTCCAAGTCCACGCGTACGAAGTCGCGGGTAACAGCTAGTTAAAATAAAATATAAAGAACTGTTCACTTTTATGCGAGAAAAGTGTTTTATCCTTTGTAGAGAAGGTCTGTGATGATGACTGGACTCGAAGAAGAACCGACACATCTGTTAATGATGGTCCCCCCCCCCTAGCCCGTACACCACATACTACTTACCAACCAACGTGCCCATATCAACGATATGTTGAAACTGGATGCCTCCTAAGGCCACAGGTCAAGGATTTTAATGATTGTTCGTCATTTCAAGTGGCTGTAATGTTAATGACCTCACCCTGTCTCGATGTTTTATGAGACGTCACTTCATTTTGTGCTGGTATCATAAAAATCTCACAGTTTAAGCTTGGAACTGTCGTCCCTCAACATTATTTTGCTTGGCTAATCTGAAGCACCTGTTGGCTCGGTCACTTCCTTCCGGAACGGCGACATGATTGGAAGCGGATGGGTGTGTGGAGTTCGCGGTGGTTCGCGTAGCATATTAAACACCTCTGTACAGTCTGCTACCGACAGCCTCAAAAAACAATATATCACAGTATCAAAACGTCTACTCGTTTTTTAACTGTAGTTTAATTGTGATGGGCCTAATGCCCCGGTGGCAGTTTCTCTACGCACTTACTTTCTTATTTCATGAATTTATATCTGAAAAGCTTTTACTGTTACAGTGTATTGTTCAGCATTTACCTTGGAAACTTATTCCAGTCGTCCACTCCCTTACTTACGGGAAAAAATTCCTAATCCTTTACGCTCAGTTTGTGTTAATGGTTCTTTCCTCTTTTCCATGTACTGCTCTTATTTCCTCTATGATACCTATTCTTGACTCATCGCTGGTATACGCCTTATACACACCCATCACACTCTTCGTCCGCCTCCTAAATCACATATAATCAGATAAATCAGAAAACACGGTCTTCTTCTTCGATGAAAGCATCAGATATGTGGTAGTTTTTCTGCCAATACGATGGCTTTTTCAGTATTGTGATACGTTTATTCTGAGTTGTGGACGGGACAGCAGATGTACCATGGTTTCTCTCTCCACGCACGAACATGTGGTATCTGGCTGTTCTCCCAGGTATCCTCAGGTGGCAAGAGTATCTTGATGCGGCCAACTCCAACTCGAAGGCTGTTTAATGATTTCCATATGGGCCATGGTTGTTCAGACCCAGGTGGCAGACCCTCTTTTGGCTTGATTCACTCGAAATCATGTTGTACTCTCTTCTCCCAGGCCAGCATTCTTTCATTGCTTGGAGCACCATTTGGTTGCTTTGAAGTCCGCAGGAAGCTTGATCGGGACTTTAGTCTCGATGGCGCTGGTCTATAGCCATGTAAGGAGTGTCGGGGCGTTTTCGTTCACTTTAAGTCTTGCCACGCTGGTGGCAACTTCCCGGCATATATCTCCAGGGGCGATGCCAGCTAGTATCTCCACTTTGCTCACAGGCGATGGTCTGAGACTACCTGTGATGAGCCGGCATGTTCTGTGGAGAGCAACGTCTACTGTTTACTGGATTTTTGCCACACAGGACATGCATACTCTGCTGCGGAGTAGCATAATACTAAGGCAGAGGTGCGGATGACGCTATGGTTAGCTCCCCAGCTAGATCCGGTCAACTTGCTTAAGATGTTGTTGCGTGACGATACTTTCATCTTGACATTGGCTTTTAAAAGTGAGACTTCTATCAAGAGTTACGCCGAGGTAATATGGTAATTAGTAAAGTTGCGAAACTTCCTGTTATTGTGACGCGTTTTTATTCTGATTGTTGAATTTCAGTGCTTTAATTAATCCAGATTTTTATTGTTTTGCTGACCGAGCCCGATAGGCCATCCAGATTTCTTTTTACCATGGTTACCCAAAATGGTTACCCCAATGATTCCCAAAGGGGACTGAATCACCCACCGGTGGAGATTGAGAAGATCACTGGAGCGTTTGTGGTCCAGGAGGCGTTGAGGCCCAGCCACCCCTCCCATTGATTTCCAGCTTTAAGGGCTCCATCAAAGAAATTTTAAATTGAATACCCCCGATCAAATGTGACCAAAAAAAGATTTAGCGTAGTCAGCAATTTATTTGCTAAGAAAATAAATAGAGGTTCAGTTGCGAAACGAGGTGATTTAAGATTGCTGATGACAAATAAAGACTCGAAATATAAAAAATTATTGTTATTTCACTGAGCTCAGCCCTCTAAATAATAGTATTTTTTCGTAATATGTATTTACTTATCAAACTGCGAACATTATAACAATACTATTTATAGGTTTTAATAAAGTAACTTTAGATATAAGTCCTTGCTTTTCTACATATATGGTATTGTACGCTTCACCTACAAGGAATGTCACCGAATCACTGTTTCAAAAAGTGTGTTAAGAGCCAAAAAAAGTTGGAGCACTGTGGGTTTCATTATTTATTTCAAGAAGGGGAATCGGTGTGTTATTTTTTCTTAAAAGAGGACGATTAGCAATTTTTTGTTCGATAAGGAGCCGTGAGTAATTTTTTTTTCGAAAAAGGGGTTGTAGACCGAGAAATGTGTGGAATCTACGCTCTAGAGTGTCTAGACCAACGCCCAAACGGTTCCTTCTAAAAGCCATAGCTGAATTCCTTCCCGTTCCTTGTCGCTCATCATCTCTTAGCACTAATATCCTCGACATCGATGAGCTGCAAAGCCCGCAAGAAATAGTTTTCTGACGTCTTCTTATTTGTATTCTTTCAGACTGATAGCATAATTTAACATTTTATTGGCCCTGATGTCAGATCGCTACCGAAAATTGCACCGTTCTACGTCTTCCTTTGAGCTTCTTTTTGGGGAACTGTTAATTTCCACGTGTGCCAGAGACCAAAATTTAAAAAAATTATTAATGAAAGACAACTAGAACAGCCGTCGTGATATTTATCGATGAAAGAATAATATGTACTTCTGTACCTGGAAATAACACTTCACTAAAAATATAATGAAAGTAACAAAAATGAGATAAATGCAACAAAATCCCCCCAAAAATATTCATAGGCTACAATTACCATACTAACATTCAGTATACGAGTACCTCTTCCTGCAATATCACGTGACTCCATACAGTGCGCTCTGTGTGCTGAACTTTGTGGAAGACTTCTTGATGCAGTCTGGTAGAGCCAGCAGAAATTCGATGAAATCTGCAGGACGCCCGTCAAAACGTAGAGACGATATCCGAGAGCAGTACGTTTGAACGTGTTAGCTCGGAAAACACATGATTATTATTACATATACACTCGCATAACAGCACTTGATAACACAAAGAAAAGGAGGACCCGAGCTACAGATTGCAAGATCACAGAAAGATATTCCAAACAGCGAATCCTATTTCCTCTGAAATTAGCGTTTCATTGTTCTTCCACATCTGTTGCAGTCATTACTTACAGTTCTAAGCGAGAATGAAGGAAGTGTTCTGTGGGAGAGCTCGCGTCATGTCACGAGGCTATTCAGATCACTGTAGCCCTGTTGTGATTCATTTCCGGCCAGACTGCGAAGGCACTTTGGTCCGAGTAATTTATTTTCGCACAGAGAGGCTTCGTATGTGACGTCAACCTTTAGGCAAAGCAGTATCGTAAGCTTAGTCTCTCTCAAGTCACATCAACCATCTTCAGTTTTATCTCTGGTTACTTCCTTCATATACCATACTAAGGATAATTGAATTAACAGTAACTGAAGCATATTCTATTTCATGGTTTCAGTCAATTTTAAATTATAATGTCTCTTTTTTGGTTATGTGTATTTTCCTCATACATTACTGGCTTGCCCTGAACATGGGCTATGATATACTTGTATATCTTTGAAGGATTTTTTTAAATCTACTCTAATATTTCGTTTTTATTTTCAAACCAGTTACTATTAAATTTTGGCATGACTGATTGATTTAGTTAATGCCTTAGGTACCATTATTTTTTTATGAATAACATTTTTAATGAGTTAATTGATTTTGATCCTGGTTATTAATTGTGAATGATAGACAAATAAATATCCCATTTATTAGTTTAATTAGATTTGGAAGTTATTTTTGACTAAATATAGCTCAATAATAGTAATATGAACTATATATGATAGGAACATGGCACCGAACCATGTGATAGTTTAAAATTCCCAAGAATGTGCAAGAATCATATTTAAGGCTAGAGTATAGAATGGTGGTGACGTTTTAAGAAATGCTTATTAGTTTTATTTTTGCTTATGGTTTTGTTCCTCGTTGACATTGGGATCATTATAGGCGAGAAAGGACGGGAAGGAATTCGGTCACACGCTTTTGAAGGTACCATCTCGGCGTTCGCTTGGAGTGATTTCGGAAAGCCACGGAAAATCAAAAGGAAGAGGAAGGGGTTCCTTAGTGTGGGGATGCCAGTGAGAATGTTACCAAAATATACTAAGACCCGTGAACTTGAATTAAATGGCTTACCATATACTTCCTTGCTCGCAAACTTCAGAGCAATGTTTTTCTTTTTTGATTCACTTACTACGAATGTTCGTTCATGTTACCGTTCCTTTATTTTCGAAATTTCTTTTCACCTTCTTTACGTCCTGGCTTTTTAACCTCGCATCTTTCTCCTTTCATTCCTCTCACATATCTGCCCAGAGACAATATACAGGGTGTCCACAAATGAATATCGGGGTTTTAATGCTTTATAAGATTTATTACATTATCCTTACAGTTATAAATGATATGTCAAATGAAAGAGCAACTCAAACAGTTTTGTTCGTTAGCACTAGTGCGCATGTGCGTGAAATGTTTCCGCTGCGATCCGCTAGAATGCGGTAGTAGCAAAGATGGCGACTAGTGAAGAGAAAGCGTTTTGTGTTTTACAGTTTGCAAAGACCGAATCTGTAGTTACTGTGCAGCGTGCGTTCCGCATTAAGTTCGGGCGTGATCCTCCAAGTGACAATAACATCCGTAGATGGTATCATCAGTTTGAAGATACAGGCTGCCTTTGTAAAGGGAAGAGCGCGGGACTACCAAGAGTTAGCGAAGAGACTGTTGAGTGAGTGAGAGAGTCGTTCACTCGTAGCCCAAGGAAATATGTTCGGAAGGCTAGTCGCGAATTAGAAATTTCTAAGTCGACTGTTTGGAAAGTTTTAAGGAAACGCTTGCAACTACGTCCTTACCGTTTACAGTTGTTACAGGCTCTAAAGCCTGCAGACCATGGTTTACGTGCCAAATTCGCTAACGAAATGTTGTTACATGACGATGAAGATTTTCTACATCATGTTGTCTTCAGTGATGAATCGACCTTTCACCTCAGTGGACATGTTAACACTAATAATGTGCGGATCTGGGGCTCAGAAAATCATCAAGAGATCGTACAAGTGCAACGAGACTCCCCTAAAATCAACGTTTTTTGTGCCGTATCCCGGCGGAAAGTTTACGGACCTTTCTTTTTTGATGAACCGACTGTAACTGGTACTTCTTACCTTGATACACTAGAGCAATGGCTCTTCCCTCAGTTGGAACAATATGAACCAGAGAACTTCATTTTCCAGCAAGATGGTGCGCCACCTCACTGGCATAACGAAGTACGCGGTTGGTTGAACGTAACTGTACCCGACCGCTGGATTGGCCGCAAGGGGCCCAATGACAGAGCTTGCTATGCGTGGCCTCCACGTTCACTGACCTAACGCCATACGATTTCTA
The DNA here is from genome assembly GCA_031002005.1 of Vandiemenella viatica. Taxonomy (NCBI): domain Eukaryota; kingdom Metazoa; phylum Arthropoda; class Insecta; order Orthoptera; family Morabidae; genus Vandiemenella; species Vandiemenella viatica. Next base: position 130,096,276 of record JARYHS010009186.1, read on the forward strand.
CCTTTGGGGTTTCATCAAGGATCGTGTGTATGTGCCTCCGTTACCAGCCGACCTCCTTGAATTACGACAGAGGATTGAAGCAGCTGTTGCAACAGTTACTGAAGACACACTGCTCAACATTTGGGAAGAACTCGGCTACAGACTTGATGTGTGCCGTGTGACAAATGGTGCCCACATAGAACACTTGCAGGCTTGTATATAAAACTGTTTGAGTTGCTCTTTCATTTGACATATCATTTATAACTGTAAGGATAATGTAATAAATCTTATAAAGCATTAAAACCACGATATTCATTTGTGGACACCCTGTATTTTCTGACACGCCTCTTCACACTTCCCTTTCATTCGTCACGTGACGTCCGGAGAAGATTGCATAACAACAATTTCATCTGTAAACGTAGGATATCTGGAAGCAAATCATTATAATTAGCCACTAGCAAACCAAAGAAAAAAATAGTTTTCAATTTTATTCGTCCCCTTTGTGTTTCGATCTTTATTCATTCTTCCTTTATCATAATTAATGCTATAAAAAAAATTCCTCGGCTATCGACCTTAATAGTAACCTAGTAGCCAACAAGCTAATATTTTCTTGCTGTAGTGATCTTAATACATTCTTTGAATGGGCCTGCCTTTCTCTCATTGAAGACAACTAGCTACGGCGAACAATACAGTCTCCAGTAGGAAGAATCAACTCCACAATAGGTCTCTGCGATCCCCACAATGATAAAAGATCTATTCATATTCCAGAACACAAGGAACTAGAAACAGCCAAAAATTTAATGAAAGCAATTTTTCCGGAGGTGGGTGACTCTGTGAAGTGAGGTAAAAATAGAGATTTAAGGACTCTGCCGTTTGATATCTCCGTAATCAATGCATCTCGAGACAGCGTTTATTCTAATTCATTCTAAAATCATAATGCAGGTACAAAATAATATGCACGAAATTTTGTCTTTCAGAAAAAAATAACACGTCAGAACTCAAAGTAATTGAAACATTTCTAGGAAGGGAAGGTGGCGGTAAAGGCGGAATTCTTCTGTTATAATCAATGACGATTTCATAAAAATTTAAGGATTTTTTTTTCAGCCAACTGTATGCGTACCTTGTGGGCTGATAGTTACAGCATTTACTTGCAGCTTCTCCATCGCGGATATCACATTTCACAGCAGTAAGGAAAAACCCAAAATTTGGTAAAGTGGTGCCCGAATAAGACAGGACAAATTATTTTTAATAATTTAAATTGCCTTCACGAGTCATTACTGTTACTCTTAGCGAGTGCCATGTTCCTAAATAACCACAGTTACGTAGTAAACAACAATATTACTGTTCAGATTACGAAAAAAATGCTCATCTTTGATGCAATATGATCTTTGGTGCCCATCTGTTCAGTTTACGAACTGATTATTGTTCATTGATCCGTTCACGTAGAGTTATAAGGCATAGGTCTTCATCAGTTTTGAAACTGTGTTAACCTATCCAAATCGGTTCGGTAGTTTTTGCGCGATGTGTAGTCAAAGAAATCCCACGAAAACGGCCTCTTGCAGGTTTACATATGCAGTAATAGGTTGAATTATTCGGTCTGTTAAATATTATGTCTTTTGGCCAAAAGTGTAACATCTTCCGCAGGTTAAAGAGAAACCTCTTGAGGGCCTTTTTTTCAGAGCTATCAGTGCTACCGTATCCGATTTTAATCGGAACTGGTGGCGTGGACACGATTTCTTTGTGTTGGTATTTTTTCCAGCTGAATCATTACAGCTGAATCACACTTGTTGCCATGGATATTATACTAAATTATCTTAGGAATTATGAAGATATATATTTATTCGTGAAGTAATCGCCAGTTACAACTAATTGTTGATACCGAGCCTAGTGGGTCAGAACGTTTTTTTTTTTTCACTTGTGGCTTTTCGCCTCGTCGACGGCTAAGGTCATTAGAGGCGGGATGGAACTGGGGACAAGGAACTGGAAGGAATTCGGCCATGGCCTTTTTGAAGGAAGCATCCCGGCATTCACCTGGAGTGATTTGGGGAAACCATGGGGGTCAGAACTAACGTTTGGGCTTAGGTTTCGGAAGGACGCGCGTTTGATTAACCATCCGGTCATCAAGATTTCATTTTCCAGGGATTTTATCAGGATCACTCCAGCCAGACGAATGCTGATATCGCTCCCTCAAAAGACTTGACTGAATTCCTTCCTTATTCCTTGTTCCTAGTCCTTCCCCCGGCAGGATTGCTTGCAACATTGACAAGTCGTAAAACCGCAACTATTCGTACTGATTTGATGCGATAAGTCAGTGTGGAGAGGTAAACAACAAACAATCTCTTTACTATATATCGTTTATGACGTAACTGTGCTGTTTCTGCATGCCGTCTTTCTTCTTACTGTTACTAATAAAAAAATTCAAATAGCCTACTAAGTTTCATTGGGGAATAGTATCATACTTCACGTACCTAGAAATATCCACGAATCTTGTTTTCTGCGGTAACGCTCGGCCCTGGTATTCGGGAGGATGTAGGTTCAAATCTCCATCCATGCATTCAAATTTCTGTTTTCACTCCAGGCGAATGTCGAAAAGGTTCTTTCTAATGGCTATGCGGAGAATCCTTTCCTTTTCCTCAATCCTCTACCTACTCAATGATCTAGACATCGGCGAGGCATAAAGCCATAAAAAATTCAAACTAAACATATTGAGTCCATTGCTCGTGGAAATATGGTTGTGAAACAGTTCTGGTGCAAAAGCTGCGTACATTTCCAATTGCACCAAAGCTATTTCATTGTTTCCTTTTATACGAAGCTGCTTTTAAAAATCAGAATACCTTCAAGAAAAGTTAGCATTCTTCTTATTGAGCACTAGCGCTAGGGCCCAGGGCGTGAGTGGTCGCACGTTCGATTCCCGGTCAGGTGACACAGATAAGCATTTTTCATAGTTTTCCGAAAACATTTCAAGCGAATCTCAATATGGATCAGCGACTTCTTTCTCGTTCCTTTCAGTCTTCCTATCGCAGCAGTAATAATTCCCGTCGACAAACCGTATAACCTTTTGTTATCGTATGATATTTTTTTAATTCTTCATTGAAGAAATTAAAATTCAGCGGTATATGAGACGCCCTGATTTACCCACTTGTAATGCATATAGTGATGTACTCCTCCGAACATAGGAATTGGAGGTCTTTTTTATGCGTAGCAATTTACTATCTTACAGGATAATCCCCGACCACCGAAAATAACAGAAGTATGTAATTATTAACTGAAGTGTAACAGGCAATTTATTTTTGTTACAGAAGTTAATTTTTATAAATCTCAGTGCTTTTTTTGTGGAGATTTGGCTGTTGCGTGATTTTACCACACAAATGTTTGTAATACTTTTACTTTGTTTTAGTTTGCTTTCCTTAAGTTGCGAATGTTGAGATTTGTCAGTGATATTAATAAAAAATGAAACCAGTACAATAAATATTAAACTCAGGTGTATCTGAGAAAGTAATCAAGTTTACAGTTGGCATTTTTCTAGCTTATGTCGTAGTTTATCAAATAGTCATCATGCGTATGCATCACTCAGTTGAAAGCAGTGGTGTATGTGTGTGGATTTGAGAGTGTGCATGTTTCCTCCAGGCCTAGCCGTTCGTCGCGTGAGTTCCAAAAATAAAGTCCCTGACGGCCACATCCAGGTTTACTGGCTCGGTACCAGTCGTGACCTCCCTGTACAACGTCACTCCATCGCTATATCAACATGTCGCTTCTCTAATCTGCTTTCGTACGGTTATAAATCAGCATTAGGAGCGCTTTTCAGAACGAAAACCTGCTTTTCGGAGCCATAAATATGCAGTTTTGACAGCGACAGAAGAAATTCAGTTTTCGTTTGTATATGTTCTGTGTGCGTGAGTGTAATTTTCGCTCCTACTACAAAAACAAATAGGAGGCACCCAGCACAGAGGCGTATTCAACAGCCTTGTGCTTTTATTTACCGCGAAAAGTTTTCAACCATTGTTTCTAAATTTAGATTACCTGTTTCTGTTGATAGTCCCTCACATTGTAGTAGGAGAGGTATGACCGTTTTTTTTGGACAGCTTCAGGGTTGTTGACTACTGCTGGGAAGATACCGCATTTCAACTTCGAAAATCTCGTACAGAACAGCACAGAATATGTTATCACAGATTTTAAAGGTGTCACAAATAGAGAGATGCTCACGACAATCCTGAATAACCAGAAATATGGAAGAGGTATTAGATTCTAGTCATACTAAAAAGGATTTTTTTTGCGATACTTCTGTATTACTTATATTTGTCTGATGGCCATTGGATTATCTACCATCCCAATGCACAACACTGTTGACAAATTATTAAAATCGCTTAAAATCTCTAGTTGTAAAACCCAATCAATCTTAATGACAGATCTTTGTGAACTCGATATGCACTCTTAATGAAATCATTTGGTAAGAAATTGCTTTGTGTTTTTGGTAGCTCACGCAGTAATCAGATTTTGAAGAGCTATAGACCCTGATTATGGGCTTTTATTTCAGACTATTCTTCAATTATCTCTGTACTAACCGTGACAGGTCGATGTGTGTCAGACACGTCACTAACCGACACAAGTTTCATTAGTAATAAGAGCGGGCAAAATGAGGATGATAAAACTATCTTGTTTAACTCGGAACTTGTCTACTGCCTAATCTTTAAAAGGAACAAGAACTTCTTCAGCAATTGAATACAATAATGACACAGTTTTTCTTGTGCTCCATGATAACTCGTGGTAATTTTTTTTCGGTGAGCAGAAAGTATATTAACACTCAACTCATTTTAATTTCTGACTTGTATGTTTAGTCGTAAGTTTTCAGTGTGATAAGATTATTATATTTGCACCTTTATTTTACCACTGTATCTTTATTTTGATTTCCTAATTTGTTTTCTTTAATGTAATTGTTGGATGTGGACTTAATGTGGTTAGGTGAATTATTTTGGGGTAACAAATCTCGAAGCAGTCCACTAAGAAAAGGATGCAATCACTTATAGTAATAGTCTAACTCACGGAAATTTTGTATTACATTGATTCCCAGTCGCATTTTAAACAGTTCTACATTAGTCGAACATATAATCAAGAAAAATTCTACATTTACAAGAACAGGAATAATTCCGGGAAATCATGGATAGCTAAAATCTGGATAGCTGATCTGAACCGCACGCTCACTACTCTCGATGGGAATTACTCATAGACATGTCTTCTATGCCTTGAATTTATATAGTGCACATAAAAGGATTGAAAATAGCCCTTTCATTGAATACCATGTACACTATTTATCTATTTCCTAAGCTCACTCACTCACTTACCTCGATAGCTATTGGTTGGAGAACGGTGACGTCACTAGCCAGCCTTCATTCTCAAATTAACAGCAACCAAAGATGTCATAGAAGAAATGTTATAGAAGTTATGTACACAACTTAACAGCTAACCAACTGCTGACAAATTGTCATAATACAATAATCAAGCTTGCTTTTCGTAGCATTTCATAGTTAAAAAAAATATCGATAACCTTTACGGCTCAAAAAACGTCGAACTGCTTTTTAGTAATATGTCGCTAATGAAAGCAACATAAAAACAACTTTAAAAGGCTTAAATTACTCATGATCTCGGCTGTAACTACGAATGCCAATTGTCACTCCCGCCTACGCTAAATTTCAGTTTAGTTAAAACTTTCTCCAATATTGCTTCTTGAGCAAAGTTAATACATTACGTTTTATTTACTTTTTACGTATTTTACTGACCACTTTGGTTAATAGCTTTTGTTCATGTTCGCCGTACGTGAGTTAATAGGTTATTTAAAGTGGACCTAATTGAGTATTGTGGCAATTCTTTTCTTTGGATTCAACTATTTAATAATCTGTTTTAAATTCTCTTGCCGATACAGATACTATGACTAACGATTACATTTGAATGTTTACCCAGTCTTAAGAAAAAAAACAACGTGATGCTTTCGAAGCAAAAAGAAATTCAAATTTTACAGAGTCTACGACCATTTAAACAATTATACGATAGCACGATCGTCCCTGTCCGTGCTTAGTACGTCGATTAATACTTCTGTGTTCTTCAAGCCCAAGAGATTTTATTCAGCCTTAGGGGTGAAACACAGGACAAGTTCGTATTTAGTCAGATCATTATCTTTGACCCCCAAAACTCGAACTTTTCTAGACCCGTGACGATACGCAAAAACCGGTCACGGCTTACACTAGTCTATCTACTAGTATATAATTTCCTAGCTCACTCACTCACCTCGACTAGAGAACGGTGTCACGTGTCAGCCTTCGCTCGCAAATTAACTGCGACCAGAGATATCATTAGAAGAAATTCGAGGTTATGTCCATAATTTAATAGCTAAGCAACTGTTACCAAATGAATTGCCATAATATATTAATTAAGGTTACTTTTCGTAGCATTTCATAGTTAAAAATATATCGATGACTTTTACTGATGAAGAATTGGGGAGCTGCTTTTCAGTAACATTTTGTTAATGAAAGTAATATATAAAAAACTTAAAGTACCCATGGTCTCTGCTGTAACCACAAATGCCAATTGTCATTCCGACCTAGGCTAAATTTCGATTTGATTAAAACTTTCGCTAATGTTGTTACTTGGCCGAAGTTTATACATTACGATTTATTTGCTTTTTACGTATTTTACTGGCCACTTTCGTTTGTAATCTTTGTTCATGTTCGCTGTGCTTGAGGTTGTTTAAAGTGGACACTAGGCGAAGTATGTTACCGAATCGAGTATTGTGGCAATTCATTCCTTCGGAGATGCTCAACTGTTTAATAATCTGGAATCTGTTCCGTGGCCGTTGAAGACATTATGACCAACAATTACGTCATGAATGTTTGCTCAGCCTCAATAAAATAAAAACAACGTGATGCTTTCGATACAAACAGGAATCCTTCAAATTTTGCAGAGTGAACTTTTAAGGTCGAATTCGAATAAAGTTGTATTTCAGCATGTTAGAGTCTCCGATCTTTGAAACAATTATACGACAGCGCGATCATCCCTGTCCGTGTTTAATGTGTCTATTAATACTTCTAAGTTCTAAGTTCAAGAAATTTTATTCACCCTGAGGGTGTAACACAGGTCAAGTTCGTATTTGGTTAGATAAGGTCAACCTGTTATAATCTTTGACCCCAAAAAACTGGAACTATTCTAGACCCGTGACGATACGCAAAAAACGATCACGGCCTTACGCTAGTACGAAGTATAAATTTTTAAAGCGCTGTCTGGTAGCATAGACAATAAGCAGCTCATCTTCGGTCCGGTGTTCGAATCCTGGAGTACTTACGAATTTTTACTGGCTTTGTACATATGGTCTATTCCAGTACTCTCCTTGGTTCGGATTACACGTTAAACTGAAGGTTCCGAAGGAAACTAAATGGCCATCCTATCTCTGACCCACTTGCTTAAAATGTCTCCTTCAGGAATTTCCAACCAGCTTTCGGGTTGTGAATTAATTTTAAGTTCTTTAAAGGATTATATTCCTATTGCATGGAGATGTTGAATTCTCACGTCCAACCTTAAAAAAGAACCAATAAGACTAGCGTCGCGCTTGGAATTACACTTGAATATTGTATGAGGCTAGTTGTTAAAGTTAATTAAATGGCTCACCCAATAATGAAGACTATACTCGTCCCCAGCTGTTAGACTGATTAATGGCGTGGGAGCAATCAAATTTAGTACATTGCAGCTAACTGGCATTAAGCTAAATGTCAGCGAATTTCCAACACTGTCAGCGTTGATTAAATGGAATGACGTAAAGCCAGTCTACTTTCCTTATGTCCCAAAGGTAAACGGCGTTATGATTTATGCAGCGTGGGAGTTTGCACTGTTCTGACAGTAGAAGGTAGGTGACGTAAGCGCTTTTGAGCAGCTGATCGCTGTACGGTACCAGATGATATGCAGGCTTAGTAAGAGTTGGATTTAAATTAATTGGATAGCATTAATCATAAGTAACAGATGTGAACAAGGAAGTTCTTTACAGCTGTTCGTTCGCATATAGAACTGGAGCTTGAAGGTTTAGGGTTCGATTTTGGACCATGGAGGAAGGAAATATATGGAGGAGAAATGACATTAAATTTGTGACGCCGCCTCTAAACTCTCGGCTGATACTGCGCATGCGCGGTGGTAGCAGCGGTCATATTGCGAATCCATACAAATGCAAAGTTCACATTGTGTTTGATGCTGTGATTATTTCATTTTCTAATGTATATAAGTGTTTTATAATGCCATCTTGTGTTGTATAAGGGACAAAGAATTTATCTATTATTGTTAGTAATTTCATGAGAACCATGTTAGTGACAAAACGTGTATCGCGATGGAAACTACTTCCAGCTATTCCCAATTAAGCTTACGATGTATGGTAACAAGATAACTATTTTTATTCTGGTCTAGGCCGCATTTCAACCATACCACATGTGGTAGTAAAAAAATTGAAATATCCATTTTGCATGTCCAACATTGTGGCTTTGGCAGAATTAATTTTTGATCCAGCCCGCATATCAACCCAATCCCAGTATATCCCGAAAACTGAGCAAGATATCGAAAAATTTTATTATTTATTTTCGATTTGTCTCGTCGTGTTACATAAGAATCGAACATTAAATTTGACTTTTTCGAAACTTTTCTGCTGCATTTCAACTCAAGACACCTCACTTTGGATACAGTATATCTCGAGAACTAGGCGAGATATCGAAAATTTTTATTCTTTATTTTTTATTTGTCTCATCTTTCTAAATACGAATCCGTCATCAAATTTGACTTTGACCAATTTTTTCTTCTGAATTTCAACCAAAAACATCTCACATTTGAGACGGAATATCTCGAAAACGAAGCAGGATATCAAAAAATTTTATTCTTCATTTTTTATTTGTCTCATCGAGTTACATAATAATCCATCAGCAGATTGCGGCGTTACGTTTATCCTAGAGTCCCCTTGAGGTTTTTGTACATATACCCCGTGTCTGTATGGATGCGGCCTAGCCCCCCCCCCCCACTCCTCCTCCTCCCGGCGTCACTTCAATGCGTGGTAGTCTCTTGCGTCGTCTCCATATATTTGTTTCCTCCATGTTTTGGACACTGTTGAAATTTTCAATGGCTAGTTGGCTGGTTTTGTGTTCGATAGTTCACTGTTAACGTTCTCGCATCTGGGTAATTTTTATTTGAGTTTTGACACAAATTGGTCGCGGGTACGGGTGAATTGCTAAAGATAAACAGATTTTTTAAAAGAGAAAATTTGTGTATGGTTTGTGATATAGATAAGAAAAAGATGTATGAATGTCTCAAATATCTGCGCCGATAAATGTAACTGGTGTTTGCAATTGACTTGAGTATAAAACAATTCAAGTTTGGTTGTTATACATCGAGTTACTAAAAGATGCAGGTGTCTGTTGTTCCATTTGTGGCAGCATTTCCATATGCCACTCGTAAAGGTTCATTTGTGAATATGAAATGTATCAGGAGCTTTCAATGTTTTGATTTATAGGTTAAGTTTCGTTCCGGTCACCACAGAGGTTAAATTATCCGTAGACTGAAATGTTGTTACTAGGTCACAAAAGAGAGACGAAATCATTGATAGTAATACAGTTTTTGTTAATACATTAGTATTTGCCCGTTGCTTCGTTTGCGCGAACCCTGATGTATGGTGCTTTTTTTGCGGTTTTTGTTATAGTACCAAATATTAACGTGGACAAAAATATGTAAATTTCATTTAAGAACTTTCCCTTCTTTTACTTATTGTCTTAGATTCTATTCTAAGTGGCATTTTTTATATATTTTATATTTTAACGCAGTATTATATATGAAATATAAGAAATTAAAGCTACGTGAAAAATTATTTATAACTGTCCAATAAAGGCGTACCTAGTGTTGCAAAATGAAAAAAAATTTTTTTTTCAGATTTGTGAAAAAAAAATCTGGCACCCTGGTTTTTTTTTCAGAAAACAATATATTTGATAAATTATAGTTTTATTTAAGGAAGCTACATTTTACATGTGTGTTTTAAATCTTACTAAATCATAAAATGTCTTAAATAATGATTCATAAATGTATCTATATAGGTAACATAATTTTTTATCCATCACATTCACTAGTATCAGTAATACCAACACTAGTGTGGTCGGAGTTGGAATTTTATTTTTCTACTTCTGCCTCCTCTAGATCCATAACTTCAGAAGTAGTTACATTTTCTTTCACTGATTGTATTGTACACAAAAGATTTTGAGATTGCAATTTTAAATTGTGAGCAAAGTACGCATTGTGCATAAAGACTGCGCCGATAGTTCCATATTACGGTCTTTTAAGTTTGAATTTAAATCTATTATCATACAAAATAGGAGCTTTATTTCTTTTAAATCGTAGGTTTATGCCAACGGTTGCAAGGAAATGATTCATAATAACTGACAATTTAATGACTCAGTCTCACTTTAACAAGTATACGAATATAAGTAATAAAAAGAGAGCAAAAAACCGTTGATAAATTTAAAATTCCTAATTTTTTGAAAAGATCCGTAGGTCTACAGATAAATTTGTAGGGCTGGCAGCACTAGTTCAAATTTTATTAATCCAAACAACGGGGATTCCTTCTCCTGCAACCTAGCCTATTCGGGAAATCCCCGTTCGTAAAAGAATACTTTAGTCAATGTTGCCAATATTTTTGTATTTTTTTTACTGAACCAGAAAAATATAGTAGATTTAAAAAGTACGATAAGTTCTTAGTATAAAGTGTAAAATAGTCATATTAAACGATAAATGCCTTAAAAATATCAAATTTACAATAGTAGTTATGAAAAAAAACATGTCCCAGAAAAAAAAATGTTTTTTTCACAGTTTTTTTTCATGTTTTTTTTCCAAGTCAGAATAAAAAAAACATTTTTTTTACAACACTAGGCGTACCGAGAAGCAATTGTCCCTTTGGTCAGAAAATTAGTACACACTTTCCCGAGAACATACCTTTCTATAAAAAGTGCATATCAGAGGAAAAAATAAATGTACCTTAGACGTAATGACACGCGAAATTTACCATACTCGACAGCTTCGGCAGTACAGTTGGCGGCAATTTCTTAACAGATGTTGCAACAAATGTAAAATCGTTGCCAAGTTTTCGTTATAATACAATTGAGTATATTACTGTGCCGTTATAACGAATGTAATGCAGTGGCCAAGTCTTCATGAATTTTATATCAATATATGTATTTAATAACAACCGATAGTTACGAGTATTTTTCATTCTGGTCCAGGCTACATTCCAACGTAACCGCCAGTACATTGCCGCCTAACACCAAGGAAACTTAAGTTATCAATGAAAACTAAATCCTTCGTCCGTTATGCTGTAACAAAGTACCTGATTCTACATTCTGCTCCAGGTGCAAATCTACCTCGCCAGCTGTGTCATTCTGATTAGAGGTGGGAAAAGTGAGTCACTAAAAAGAGCGGCGCTCATTTGATCACTATGAAAAGAACTAGTTCTTTTCAACGGTTCACCAATTCACTAGCTCAGTTTAAACAAAAAGAGCAGTTATATCCATTTTGAGTGTAGTATCTGTTCGTTTTATTTACATTTAGACTCATTTCTTAGGTTAATCTCACATCGGTTATTTTCATTTATTTTTATATTTATTTTGAAACATTTTTGTTTCTTAAATACTACGGGATTACTTTCACGCAGAAAAGCCCTTTCAAAGCGTCAGTGAAATATTGTTCGGATTGCTGGGAATATTTGAGAGATAGTTTGAGGATAGTTAGTTTTACATTAATTTATTTACAGAAACAAAGTACAATCAATTTTAAAGAACTTTTTGCTTTAAATGAAATGAAAGTTACTGTTCACAAATAAAATTTTACTTATTTGGCCATTCAGCAGCTTACTTCATTTTTAAATGCGAATTTGTCGAGCATTTGAGAATAATCTTTCACAAGGCACGCTTGTAGTCGTAATTTACAAAGAGAAACACAAAGAGATTCGAAAGAACTACCTTTCAGTGGCACTGCTCCCAGTGGCTTAGCTAGGTCAACAAGGGCCCCGGTGCAAAAAATTTATTTTGGGCCCTCAGGCCACATGGGCGACCTTTTTTTTTTGCTTTGTGTGCTGGTAGGGGCCCCCTGAACTGAGGATGGGGGCCCTTGAATTGTTCTTTAGGGGATAGAGCTATTTAAAAAAAAAAAAAAGTCGCCAATTTGCCGTGAAGGCTCGTGGGCCCTCTAAACTGCGCTTGAGGGCCCCTAGAGCTGCGCTTAGGGGCCCCTTGAGGTATGCTTGGGGGCCCCCTGAGCGTGAGGGCCCCGGTGCACTGCACCGCCTAGCCCCTTACTATAGCTGTGGCCAAATGTTTAGGCGGGTCTGTGTACACGCGCTGTTGCCGTACCTGGGAACAATCTCGCGATGCGCTCTTTTTCTCTCATTAGAAAATTGCAACGCTGAGCGACCTGTGTCGCCTAGTACGAGCGTAAACAGCTCGCAACCCAACCCCAAACCTTCCACCTCCTTTTCAATACACAAGAAATGTGTGAACCTGTGAGTGGGAATTAGAAAGTGTGAGCGTGCTCGAGAGAGGATATTTTGATTTTTAGTGATGTGCGATTTTTACGTGCGATATAAATAATTCGTTTTAGTTATTTATTAATTATAGTAATTTAATGTAATAATTTTACCGAACAAAAAAGTTTCGCCGGCAGAATAAATCTTTCATTCACAATGTGCACAAATATTTTAAACTACTTGTGAACAATGATTGTCTAGTTTTGTCATCTACATGTACTCTGATGAGAAAAGACTTGAAAAATATGGACATACTTGATAGTAATGAAATAAAACTGTAGTGATTTGTTACCGCAAAAAACAACCATATTGCGAAAAAATTTAGGGAATGGACAGGCTATTTGCGCTGCAGCTTGTGATGTCGGTTTGAGAATTGTCCAGCGGGTGTGTCGTAAGGGAAAATAACCTACATTTGTTCTCGAAAGAAAAATATGAAACAATACAGCACTCTAACAAAGCTTAGCGACTTTGACAGGGACATTATCAGGAGGACAGTACACGAATTTTACGACAGTGATGAGGGGTAATATATAAACAAATAATTTTGTCGTTAATTATGCAAGTTTTTCAGTGCAGAGGATAACAAAATAAAATTTTGATTCTAGATATAAATAAGTTTCCTTAGTCTGTCGAGAAAGTCTTTTTTTTGCGCAGGTAATAGAATACTATATAACAGGTCTTTTGAAACCTCCAATTATATTAAATGTATCTGCAATGACATAACTTTCTTAACGAAATGACATGCATTAATATTTTATCACAGAATAGTGATTATAAATTACTTAAAACACGTTACAAACTATTACTACAAGTAAGAGGTGAATACAACTAATACGCGCAAGGTTTGGCAACGGCGCATTTGACGCCACCCGCCAATAGAATTGGCCACAGCTATAGCTACGCCCCTGACTGCTCCGCGCTGTGCTGAGCGCAGGAATCGGAGAACTAGCTCTTCCCGCGCCGAGCGCTTGGGATCGGAGAACGACGCGAACGAACTAGCTCTTTCCGCGCTGGGCGCTGGAACCAGAGAACGTCGCGAACGAACTAGCTTATTTATTTATTTATCAATCTTGTTTCATGGATCCCTGCTGAGGAAGGACCTCTGGGATGTGAAACATGTCATGGTTAACACAAATGCATATGAGTCATAATCATAGTAAAAATAATTATACGTTCCAAAGCCAAATAAAGAGAATAACAATAAACATTAATTTTTACAACTGAATTTTGTAACAGTCATATTGAATACAATTAATTAATTTTTTAAAATTCCTTAATAGAGTAGAAGGAGTTGGCAATAAGATAATCTCTCAGTTTTAAATATATCTTTATTATCTGCAGACTGTTTTATACTCTTGGGAAGTTTATTAAACAGATGTATACCAGAATAATTAACTCCTCTTTGTACTGACAGAGATGTTTGTGTATTGTGCAAGTTATTTCTGTTTCTTGTATTGAAATTGTGTACCTGTGAATTAGAAGTAAACAAGTTAAAATGATCTATGACAAATTACATGAGATGTTCTCGATCTTCGGGATTTTTTATTTTTTCAGAGAGGATTGGATAACCAATGAACGGCGTGGAACTAAGAATAGACATGGGTCGTGCGAGAGTGTCAAAGCCGAAACCGACTTATTGTTGGCGCACACTCAATTGAAGTTAAGTTCAGTCGAGATCGACACACCACCGTCATTACCGCTTCCAAGTAGAACTACCATTCGTTTCTAGTGAGCGACTGCTCACTCGCTCTTTCGAAAGAACTTGTTCATTCGCGAACGACCCATCTCTAATTCTGATGTCAGCATTTGGAAACAAGCAAAATGTGTCGGATAGAGGAATAACAGTTTCACATGTAGATATTTCATGCTTTTCTTGAGTTAGAATGTATCCTAACTTTAATAATAAGTATAATTTGTGGCTGTTGAAGAATATCTTTTCTCGATTGTTCCCGCTCAGAATTTTCATAAAAATGAATCTTTAATTTTATAAACATCAAATAGAAGCGAACAGAAATGCGCTCTGAAAATAAAGACATTTTCGGGAAGCGAGGATCGAACCCAAGACTTTTCGAATACGGACAGAACCATTCAACCAGGCAGCTACTTGGCTGACTGATGTTTATGACTTCTTTACACATGGATATATTAACCATTTAAACTCCATAGTTTTTAACTTCGAATTTCTTGAAAACAAAGACAACTTCTGTTGGTATGAGATACCTGAATTATTGTAATGTTATATATAAATCCAAATTGATCTTTCTTCGACTGAGATTTCCTTGTTAAGTTAGTTTCTCTTTAAGCGCGAAGATGTTTAGGGAGCGTGCATAAACCACGTAGCTCCATTTTAGTCTCCTGTGAACCCCTCATCCCCCCCACGTAGCCCGATATGGCTTTTGCCTCTACCCCCCCCCCCCCCCTCCCACGTAGCACGTAGCATCTTTCCCAACTGACTCCAGAAGACATTTTGTACTGTTTTCTCTTGTCAGACTATCGTAAATTACATACGGGGATAATTAAATGGCGGAAATAAATATTTACATGCTGTTGGGTGTCCTGTATCTCATTTTATTTATGACAAATAATATAAATAAAAAGCTACGTGGCCTGGCTCGAAACACCGCCTTCCGCCCACGTAGCCCAACGTAGCTATCCAGCCAAACCCTCCCCCCCCCCCCCTAGACCGAGCCACGTAGTTTGTGCACAATCCCTTATAGTAAATCAAATCTTACTTATGCCTATTACATTTGATTCACGTATTCCATTTATTTTCGAAGATTTTAATCTGCACCGTAAGTTCCCAAAATTTGTAAACATCATTCAAACTACTGCTGAAATTTTTGCGTGATGCCATTTCAAATAATTAGAAACACGCAGCGCGCTTACAGATTTTTGATAGTATACGACAGATAGATATTTACAATACGAGGACGCTAATGACCCCGCCGTCGACGCGCCCTTAAACTGCAACAATACGAGGACTTCTATGACTTTCTCTCTTACCTTTCTGACTTGGATGGTGACTCTACCTGCCTAGCGTGTTAGTTTCACGTAACAAGATGTCGATTGCTGCACAATATAGAAGGTTCGTGTAGTCCATATATTAGTGTAAGAAACCTGTATCAACTTGCTGAACTTGGTGTTGGCAATATGACCCCGAAGGATGTTGAGCTTCTTTTTATAAAAAATTACTTCTAATATTCATGGGATCAATTCCGTCTTTGTACCATTTATAATGAATAGCCCGTACCCGCGACTTCGTACGCGTGGATTAAGAATTTTTTTTTGCCAGAATTAAATATAGAAAGTTGCTAACGAAGGATTGGTCCCAAACAATATCGAGTAGGAATAATATGACAGGAAAGCTATCACTATATCATTGTACCGTCGAACCTATCTCTTGAAGTGAATCAATTTCCAACATATTTCTGTCACCATTCGATAAGGTCTCAAAACTTCGTGACTACAACTGTTAATCATACTGGAAAAAATATCCTGTGCCCTTCATACAGATTTCCTTATAAAATTGCATCACAACGATATAGCCATTTAGTCGTCAAAACGTAACAAAAAGACAGAGACTTACTTCCGTATTTATAATAATATTACTGTGGTTCAAACTCACACACTGACTGCGAACAACACCTGAGTGATCATTATAACGTAAAAAAGTGTACACTTACAACATTGCAAGACTACCTACGATTTTCCTTGCATTGCACCCCTAACTTTCTAATATCTACAGTTTAACATTCAATCCGAATAACCTACGGCCCAGGCCTGACTCTTACGATGAAAAACAATTTTTAAAAATCTTAGCCTCCACGGAGATTTCAACCGGAGATCACGACGTTCGTAAGCAAGCGCTTTAACCACCAAGCTGCCAGTCCACTATACGGAAACACGGTACGAAGGCGACCATATCCAACGTGTCTGTCTATCGCCGTATTTCGAAGTTATGAGACAACATGTGTTATTTATACAGATAATTTTTCAACCAAATGTAGACAGTGTTTTTCTCCTTGTTTCAAAGGATAAGTGTGCAAAGTTTCATCGAGATCGAATGAAAACTGTGGATTTGTATGAAGAACAAACAAACAAACATACATTCATCTTTATATATAAAGATGACCCAGACCTCGAAATATAGGTGAACGTGTGTTCTGTGTTCTATAATACTCGCTGTAAAACGCCTTGAAGGGTTCTGCTGTAAAACTTATTTCCCAGCATGTGTAAGAATGAGAGCGTGTTTTGATAAGTGACGGGTTTGTCAGATATCGTCTGGTGGTGACGGAGCTGCAGTTTGCGGTAGGGTTTCGGTCAGCCGTGCCAGCCGGTCAAGGCCATCACTCGAGTTACTGGGGTCAATGGCCCAACTGGACACACATCTCCCGAATTAACTGCCTGACTCACACACATCGCGTGCCATCCAGCTTCAGCTCTGAACAAAAAAGACATTCCGATTCCTGTCACTTCCTGCAGCCTTGGCCTGCAGCATTTCGTTTCTAGGCATTACTACTGGTCCGTATCGTGGAACGCAATATAGAGACAGGCGTATGATTACGAAGCAGCGAAACCCAAATCAGACATTACGAGCATTAGAAAGTCGTTCCAGTATTTATGGTTGACTGAGAGAAACTATGATCCCTATAATTGGACGGGGATTTTATAAAAGACGCGGCAGAACGCCTTTTAAACGGTCATATTTCCCAGACAGAAATAACTAACAGTAACGTCCTGGTGTTAATCACAGTATGAAATTTTATGGACGAAAATTAAATATTAGCTCAGAAAAAAATTACAAGCACGGTTGGGAAAGTTCTCGTTTTCGCGATCACAGATGGCGAAGTCAAAAATTTTATGTCGTAATGATAAATTTCTGGTAAACTGTGATGAACTTTCCTGTTTCGTAGCTTTCCATTAGTTAAGACTACTTTTCAGAGGCCTCATTGTGGTGTGCTATGTTTCCCTAGTGGTGCAAATCATTTTCCGGAAAATGTATAATGGGCAAGATCGAAAGTCATTTGTCTATATACAGCATTTTAATAATAATTTCCTTAACAAGTTTCTAATATGCCGATTAAAACACAGGTCCTGGAAATGTTTCTTACCAAGTCTGAAAAATATATATCCCGAAATAGACATAAATTTTCAAAAATTCACCTGAGCTTTAATATGGGTGCCTCATTGATCAGCCACATCGTCCCCGAATTCCTGGTATGTTTGGTACGGTGATATTAGATTTACTCCATTCTCTGGAGTCGACAGCTCTAAAGCATTTAAATAGGTCTACGAGTAGCGATAATTAGGGTCTTAGGACGTATCCACTACGTGGGAGAAGTAGCATAGTGGGTGAGCTGCAACGCTAGGGTTTGTCGTTCGGGAGGACGCGGGTTCAAACCCACGTCCAGCGACCCAGATTTTAGTTTTCGATCGTTTCCCGAAATCGCTCTAGTCGAATTCCGGGATGGTTCCTCCAAAAAGCCATGGATAAATTCATTATTTCCTCTCCCCCCCTTCCTTTCTCCACTCTGAACTCAACCTCTACGAACAACGCAGCCTATCCCTTCCCCCCCGGATGTCTAGGTATTAAAATGTGTCTCGTATATCTCACAGACCATCCTTTACGATATATACTTTGAGGCGGTTAGCCACTGGCCAGAAATTTGTTGAGTTGCGACTAACTGTAATACAGATGTTGATATGTAGGACCGCAAATGGCGATGTTTGGAAGAAATAATGCATTTTCTCATTTGCCTACAGAGAAACATTTGCAGTTGTTTTTGTCAGAACACTCTCGACACAATCGAATGCGCAAACAATCTTCAATTAATTCTCATTCAGAACCTCCAACACATACTTTTCAGCTGCACGAATCGTAGCTCAATGAAGTAGACACAACTTCGAGGGGGCGAAGGTGTCCAATATGGAGAGACTGCGGTGGAATTTTCTAACAAGGTTACGTCGTCCTATTACCCTGAACAAACTACCTCTAAGGCATCATCATCCTCAAAAGAGTGAGTGAATTTAATTTACTATACTTTTGTTAATATGTTTATTACATGGCCCTAGTACATACTTGTCACAGAATTACTTTAGTACTGTATGGCATTATTGAATTCGAGGGCATTTCAATACAATGTCAGACATTTTTGATTCGTACGCCAGAACAAACGTTTCGAATTGTATATTGGTAGCCACTGTTTTGAAGCTGCAAGACGCATTTATTTCAAAATAACACAGGTCACTTTTGACACGTCCTGTATACAGTAACGTATGTCCTACAGACTCATTGCCTTCATGATTGATCGTAACTTTTATGAACAGGAAAACTTGGACGATAATGATATGAATTTGATGAAGTAAGAAGGAACGGAAGGGCCTGTCGATATGGCGACATCTCTCCTGCGAGCTCGCTTATCCCTCTCTTCGCTGTGACCGTTATTGATTATCTGCGCGCTTCTCCGCTCTGTTAGCATACAGATAAGACCCGCGTCAGATTTGCACTCGGAAGGTTTCAGCCCAATCAAGTATTCACTCACTTCCTTGAAGTAACTGTTTGCTAATTCTTTCTTATTTTTGAAGATGCCGATACGATACAAATTTATCAACGAATCATACAGGTAGTCCTCTTGATTAGTAACTTACAAATTAAAATACTTTCCCCACATTTTCAACAGCTCTTGAAGTTTATTTCGGTTTTTAAATAGCAAAGTTGAAGCTTGCGATGTTTAATATATTCTGACTAGTCCGTCAAAAATTACTTGAACGCAG
Source organism: Vandiemenella viatica (assembly GCA_031002005.1). NCBI lineage: Eukaryota > Metazoa > Arthropoda > Insecta > Orthoptera > Morabidae > Vandiemenella > Vandiemenella viatica. The sequence goes on from JARYHS010009186.1 coordinate 130,115,606, forward strand.
AATTCTGGTAATTTATTTCGTAGAACTTACTGTAGCAGCAACAGAGAATGTAGCGAAAACATTTACAGCGAATATACATAGCTTCTAAAACCGTAAAAAATAACGGGTTGAACGCAGTCAGCAGTCCATTCTTTCGAAATTGTTTAACTAAATACAGTTGCTACTAAATAAAGCTTATAAATTAATAAGGATATAATGAGGTACATATGTCTTAGTTTAATGTAAAAACTTTCTGGGAGTTATACATAAATAAACAATAAACTAACAATTAATATGTTAATAATTTAAATGCGACAGATACTTTTCTTTCAGCGTTCTGGAAAGTAATTTCTTCGCTGTTGCTTCCAGAAATAAAGTTGTTATTCAATAACGCCCATAACCTCTATTTTGCAGTAACATCTCTGGTCGCAATTAGGTTCGTAACGAAAATCTGGTGCGTTACGACAGCGTTGGACGCAATGACACAGTGGCCAAGCTTAGCCTTTTGTTACTACAGATGATTGAACAACTTTGTTGAGTACAACTGTCGGCATTCCAAGCATTTAGTCTTAAGGCGTTAAGGTCCCGCCATAATGTGGTCATTAATATCATACAGAAATTTAATTTACTTCAGGGAATATGACTTATAAGGGTTGAAACAATGGTATTGGTAGCTGTCACACTGCTTGTGGTTTTTATTCATTTTACATACTTAAAATCCTCGAACGGCATCACATTTTCGAATCCAAAAACGCTGTTTACGGATATTAATACGAAGCATATACAGTCTTATAAAACGAACAATTGAAGATCCTCAATCCCTTGCTTCGGGATAGATCCTTCATTTAATTTTTTAAATTTGTTGCTTGACGCACGAATCAGTTGGTAGCCTCCTTCCAAATACAAACAGACTTTCGTCGATCATCCGTGTTTATATTTTCATTGCTTTGAAATAACAGACGACCGAAGGAACTAATAATAGGACAGCTCCTGCTTACATTTCGTGCTGCCGTTAGCCAACGGTGAGTATTGACGCTCCTGCCTGGCATTCAAGAGCACGCAGGTCCGAATCCTTGTTCGGCCATCCAAATTTCGGTGTTTCAAGGTTTTTCGAAATTCCTCCCGCTAATGCTGGGATGATTCCTTCAAAAGGCCAAGGTCGAATTCTTTACCTTTCCTTGTCCCCATTTTTTTTACGCTGCTAATGACCTCGAGTCGACGAGTTGTAAAGCCCTAAGTGAAAGAAACATTTTAATACAGTGTTTTTTCGTTTGCAGAAAGTTTTATGTATTCCTTGCAACATATCTGATGACAGATGGCTTAATTTAATGTGCTGTATGATTTGTTAATACGGAAAATCAACGGCGGTGGTTCAGATGCTACTAACCGATAATGCGGCGTTTAAGACGTTAATGTAGTGATGGCAGGAGCCTGTCAGTTATCACTCTGAATTAGCCGCAGCTAATCGCTCCGTCAATCCATTATATCTGAAGAGTTTACTTCGTTGATTAATTGTGGCTGTGGTAAGGGATTACTGCTTGACATGGTGCCCAGCTATCAAACAAGGTAATTGGAAGTTTCATCTTCTTTCACTAAAGATGCGATATGCCAGAGAACGTTGCAAATAAAGGCGCCATTAGAAGACAGGAACTGAAGAGATAGCTTGGAGTGTATAAGGCGTACATCGGGGATGAACTATAGATGGATACTGGTAGAAAGAAGATTTAGCAGTAGTACATGGAAGGATTGAAAGGCATGACCATGGCGAGAAGCTTTCAGTCATAGAGGGATGGGAAAATTTTCTTTGGATTAAGTTTCTGATAGAAATGACTAACAAAAGTGAACTCGCATCCGGGTTGACGCGGGTTCGAATCCACATCCAGCCAGTCAGATTTGGGTTTTCCCATGGTTTCCCCAAGTCACTCCAGCCGAATGTCAGGATGATTCCTTTAAAAGGCCATGGCAGAACTCCTTCCCGTTCCTTGCACCCAGTCTTTTCCCTCGTATACCCATAAGCAAAAAAAAAAAAAAAAAAAAAAAAAAACTAAAAACACTTGAAGAATTAAAGATAAAAATTCACGAAATGAAAAACTAGGTGAGTTGATAAATTGCTCCATGGCCATTGACTACATAACCATTAGATTAAAAAAATCATTTAGGATATTAGTTGTCAGTTACATAATGAAGTCTTGTTGATTAGATTTAATTATTTCCTGCTCATTAACGTCATTAATATTATGCGTGTTATAACACCCAAACTACGCAAAACATTATTTCATAAATACAATTTAAAAACTTTACTTCCTATGTAGAGTTTTACGAAAGTGTTGTAAGGAAAATTACCAGTGATATTTCTCTGCCCGTCTACTTCATTCTGGTTTAAGGTGACTTTTGTATTAAAGTGTAGCTTTTTAGAACCAGTGAGCTGTTTACAACTTGTATAGGCCCTAGGTGCATTAAGACTCCTCCAAAGTTATTTATCAAATTGCGTGCTACACAGAATATCAGAGCGTAGGCGATTACCATGGAAGGTTTTACCTTTCCATATTAGCGATTTAGATTTAACTGGAGAGATTCCTTGTTTCTTTCTCCAGTGTGAAAGTGTTGATGTTGTTGTAAGTTTGGTGACTGTGATGGTGTGTGCTCACTGTAGAGTGTTTTGGATTAGAGATGAAAGACGGTAGAAGGAGTAGCCCGTTCCCACCCATTCAAATATATTCTTTCGAAGGACACCTTAGAGACCACGGGGTTTTACTAATCATTATCAACAGTGTCGTTTGCCCTCGCCCCATACTGTGAAGAGGTTCGGTATTTAAACTATGACTCTGGCGCACAATCTGCTGATTAGAAATCGTGCACCACAACCGCTTCTACCCTGCCAGCCAAGGTCTGAAGTTGAAACCAGCTAACGCCAGACACCATCTTCTTAGCCCAACGATGTTTGCCAACGTGGTGGTTTGAAGAAGTTGAAATGTAATCTTTCAGGTTCTCCTCTGAATAAGGTCCTATTTCAGATTTGTCGAAACCATTCTGTCACTGTTTCCTCTACAGCGTACAGAGTTCTCGAAGAAGATACTGGTATTAACTTTTCGCACAGGCTTCCTCGGTACATTCACAGCACAAATCAACAATTCTCCAGTGAAAAAGTTTGCCTCAAAGTCTTCATACAAAGTGTCCGGTCGACGTTGTAGAGCGGGTTCGCTGTTCTGACACGTGGTACCGCAGTGTGCGAGAGAAAGCTGATCAGTGTAAGTACATGTGTGGATCAGCTTGCATATCCCCCCTTCCCATCCGCCGCTATCTATTAATAGATCGTCCAAGGAGACCAGCCACGCGGGCGGGCGGATGGAAGAGTCCTGTTGCTCTGTGAACCACCAAAAAGCGCCCTAGTTCCTCTCACCGTAAGTGCAGAGTGGCTATGGTTTTACAACGTAGGAAAACAGGCTTGTGATTTACCGCTTCTGTGGAAATGTAACAAACATCATCATCAGCCTATTTAATCCTGAAATGATGAGGCCGCTTAGAGTTATGAGTCCAAATAGATCTTTTACAGTCTTCTCACTGAGCGTAGTGGGTAAGCGGTAACGCTCCGGTCGCATCTGGGAAGACGCGAATCCCCGTCTGGTCATCCAGATTTCGAATTTCCATGTTTTGATGTAATCACTCAGGTGAATGCCGGGATGATTCATTCAAAATGCCAGGATCGAATTCTTTCCCCTTCCTTACCCCAATCCTTTCCTACCTATAATGACCTTGACATCGATGAGGTTTAAAGCCACAAGAATAGCAGACTTCTCCAGGTAGAACAGTCTTGGGTGATCCCCTGCCATCTAACCCTTCAGTAACCTCCTTCGAACTACATTACTGGACCATTGCCATTTCAAGGAGGCCTTTGTAACTGATTACACGTCGGTCGTTTTAGTGAAACCTAATATTAATCTCTCAGTAATTCTTTGAGACATTCTAACTTTTTTGTGTAAATTCTTTTGATTTCCAGGCCTCATAGCCGTAAGTCATCACGGGAAGAGTGAAGTAATCAAGATTAGCACTGAAAACTGAATTAATTCCTTTAACCAAAATCTGTTCACGGGGTAACAAGGGATCGTAGTTGTAAAGAAACCTGCAAATCCCTCACACTTGGTAACTGAGCATGGCCGCATTCTGTAATTGTCCTGACTATAAATGCGTTATGATAAACACGTATGGGCTTCAGTGTTGGAGATATTTGAAGAAATTGGTTTTGACAGCTGACGGAAGTAAGGGCTTCCACTCACGGATCTCGGTGCATGTTTCATCTGTATCGATTGAAATTAACAGCAAAAGTGGTTTAGTGCTAATCCACTAGTAATCCAACGCCACAGAGCATCCAAATAGTAGGGAAGAAATATGGTGTTAAAAGGCATAGTCTGTTGAAGCCAGTTTCACGCGCAAATGTCCGTGAGTATGTCTTCATACCGTTACATCTGAGAAAAAGTATCTAACATCAAGCCGGATCGAATTTGAGAAACGGGAAGACGAGACTGTCTACTTGGATGAGCAAGATATAAGGGAGAAGAACTGTCAAGTGGACTTCCCTAGCAATCTAATTTCAAGTTATATTACTTACAAACTTACAACGAGAAATTTTGAGAGCACGGACTTCTGAATTTCCAAAGGACTGGATGGAATGGTAAGTTATAATCACTCATCTTGTTGGCGACAACATAAGATATAGTCTGGACCTGACAACAGTTACATATCATGAGGAGGAAAATACCACGTAAACATCAGATATAACGTCTGGATATTTTTCTATATTGTTGGTGGTTCGCTGAACTATGTGACACGTTACTATAAATATCCATCGATTTTCTGTACTGATATCTGCATTCCTATTCTTTTAAGGTCCACTTTTTATTAGTGTTGTATTTTCCACTGTAGATAATCGCCGAATAAGAAGTCTTAGGCGGGACTCAGTGCTTAAGACCCAATACTAAAGATGTAATGTAAGATATTGTGATCATATGATAAACAAAGGAGCGAACCTCAGAATAGTGGTTGGTAAATGTCATTTTGTTTTATTGGCAATTAAGTTCGGTTAACATCAAACTGCAGGTGTTTTGTCTACACCCTGAGAGACGCAGTGTGCCGAAATCCTTGTCCTTGTTTCCATTGTAATGACCTGTGTAAGGAATAAGATTTTTTTCAGACTCAGCATAATTCATGGTTCACTGAAAATTACACTGATTCATTATATTTGTGACATTGGAGATTTTTGGATAAATGACGGTAACCAGTGTCGGCATTCGTTTGCAAAGCATGTTAATCTGAGAGCAATGTTTCTTACTTTACTACGGTTCGTGGAGATCATTAGAGAAGCAAGATGACTTGTGGGCAAGGAACAGGAAGGAATTTTGCCATGAACGTTTGAAGGAACCATACGACTGGAGTTATTTGAAGAAACCATGGTAAAACGAAAATTCGATGGTGGAATTAGGTTCATACCCACTTGCTCTTAAATGTTAAGACCGAGCGTTATGGGTAATCGATAACGCTCTTGCCTCTCATTCGGGAGAACGCAGTTTCGAATATCCATCCGGCCATCCAGATTTGGGTTTTCCATGGTTTCCCTAGATCATCCCAGGCTAATGCCGGGATGGTTCCTTCAAAAGGCCATCGCCGTATTCCTTCCCGTCCTTGCTCCACTTCCTTTTCCTCCTCTAATTACCTCGACGTTGAGGAGTCGTAAAGCCATAATAAACAGAAATATTTCAACTGCGAGAAGTAATTTACCTTTAAATCGATTCTAATTTCCGACACTCTTGTCTTAATTTCTCAGCATTTCGAAGTCACATACAAATAAAACATACCTGACTCTACTCATGAGATTATGAGCTTTTCGAAACTCTATCAAAATTCTACCTGTAATTTTTCAAAGAATCGAGTTCAAAGAAAATTTATGCAAGTTCCTAACGTTTACATCTTAATTTCTCAGCGTTTAGACATCACATCAAAATGAAACATAGGCTACCCTATTTTATTCCTGGGACGGTACTTTATTTAAAACACCATCAAACTATAACCTGCTGTTTATGCGTAAGCCACGTTCAATGAGACGTAGATACTAATTCTGGGACTGTTTTGTTTTAAATTTGTCTGTTTTCTGACTTCACACATCAAAATGAAACATAGCCTATTTTATCCCCACGACTTAGAGGCTGTGCCTTATTCGAAATCCCAACTATTAGTTTTTGCGTGAATCCCATTCATGCAAGCAGACAGACCCACAGACAGATACAAAATTTAAGCACAGTTGATTCCTTTTCTGTAGGTTATTAAGAGTGCCCAAAAGTCTTTTTCTCTATAAAAAATTTCTTGAATGAAAAAATTTGTTCACGGCTACAATATTAATATATGTATAGACAAGAGGATGCCAAAATAGTGCCATCACCGATCTGAAAAAACTTTTTATATTGGTCTACTGCAAACGCTTTCAGGATGAAGTGTAATAGTATAAACTCACATTGATTATTCACCGATTACGATTTCCACACCGAAGATCTCTCCTTGTTGGACAGTAAATTAATTATTACTTATGATTATTATGTTAGTTCATGTATACCGTTTAATGTGCTACATTTCAGAAAACTGAAGAATTAAATAACCGAAATCGAAAAATGAAACAGAATTCAATGATGTTTTGTCAATATTTCTTGAAAGGAGTGTTCATCTCAAATATAGAGTGGTCTTTGCTTCCTATATCTCTTATCTAGAAATGATGATAATTTCTTGCTCTTGCTGTGGTAGTTTTTGCGTGACTCGCTTACGGGTTTACAATAGTATGGATGACATGTGCTTACTTCCGGGATCAGCAAGTAGCTTTTCAGAAAATCCTTGTCTTAACGTAGTAATGTATCTCTGGGAATACCATCCGCAGCTTCGGATCGGGGATTTCGTTTGTGTTCCGTGCCGGATGCTTCCTATAAATACGAGATTCTGCGCGGCGGCCGAATGTCTTTTTAAAATACAACACTCTGTGAATCAGCAACCGCCGCCTCCAAAAATAAGCCTGCGCTGAATGGCGTACGACCTCAGTGCAGACATCACGTGTAGATCAGATAAGTACTTGCCAGTGATGACATCAGAAAATGGGATCTCACTCTTTGATCAAGAACAGCCTCCACTGTGACGTTCATCCGTTGTTTCCAACACTTAGAAAGTCGTAATTCTTCTTTTATGTCCTGCTTCTAATAAATGGCATTTATCCGATTAACGCATATAGCCAATTCGGTTGTTTTAAATTAATATTATCACAACTTGTAATTCATTCGTTTCACTTTGTAATGAAACTGAAGGAGAGGGCAAACACAGTATTTAATTAAAACTTTCCATGTCCTAGGCCGAACTCTTAGCACACGAAACTAGCGCGCTAGCAATTTCGCTACCGAGACTGATATTATTGCTTACTTAATACTAGGTCGTGAATTCGTGTCCAGACTGTGGCGCAGATGACTGAAATTGAGTTTCGCATTGATCTTGACTCGTTCCTACTCTTGCCGAAATTCCTCTACATAATTACACACTAAAGAAAAGTTAACTGCTTGAGATATTTATGGGATTTAATAGAAATTACCACTTAGAAATTTAATCCCATTATTTTCTAGTCTTGCAGTATCTGTTACAGGGCTCACGTACAATTCTGTTAATTTAAGAGTTTCGTTAGAAGTATATATTTAGATAATCTTCAATAAGTATCGAGATTATCCCTTCTAGCACGACAGCTAACCATCTCTGGATGGACCTGCAACGTGGATGTTTAAAGTGAATTAACCGTAATCGATACATCGATCATGAACGTGACTCTATTAATCCACTAGGTTTTGTAGAAGACAACGCATAATCGATGTCCCCTAGGACGAAAGGGTAAATGGCATTTAAGGAAACTAATTTTACATAAATTCTTAATTTTGACATGTTATTACTCTTGGAAAAAAACGTAATAAAGTTCTTTTACGTAGTATTGTATGTACAGTCCGGCGAGCTGTGAAACTAAACGTCTTTCAGGTGACTCCAAGTCGGAGAAAACGGCGAGATTCGAAAGTACTGCAGTACAAGAAAGCATTTGTTGACGGGAGAGAGCTACGCGTAGTTGTGTCAGAAAGGTAGTGGCAACAGTTGACCACTGTGCACATAGTTGAGAGCATGTATTCGCCACAATGAAATTAAATGAAGTAGGACCCATTTATCCAGGCTTTGTGGCTGCCTTGGAAGGTGTTACTACTCGAGCAATTTTGACTGATTTCCTTTTGTATTCCCCATTAGTGGAAGTGTATGAAAGTATTGTGTGGATTAGTGTGATGTGTATATATTCAGTATACTGTGAGAGTGAATGAAAGATGAAGGAAGAGAAGGTGAAATCTGGTGACGGCCCATTCAGGACTACAGAAAGATACCAATGAGGCCTCCAAACTTAACGTATCCATCCGAGGGCGCATCATCATCAATAATGTCTCTCACTCCATACGTAATGCGGAGAGGTTTGGGATTAAACTCAGGACGTTGGTGCCAAGTCCCGATGATGAAAATTTCTTCCACCATAAGGACTCTTACCAGCTAACCCGCGTCAGGCTAAGAATACCACCATGGTGCCACAACCACCTTAACCAACGGGACAGGATGATCAGTAAATAAAACATTATAAGTAGCCTTTTAATTTGATACTGCCATATAAATATGATTATAAAAGAGAGATTCCCATAGATTACTATCATCTAGACACACTGGAACAGCGGAAGCATACTGAAGTGAAAGCATTAAGAGAGATATGGAAATTGGATTGATAGAAGTTAACTGAAACAAGGAATTAAAAGCGACCACCGTATATAAACATAAAAAAACATAGAGCATTCTAGTGGCTCAGTGCTCAAGGCGTCTGAATGGAGATTCGAAGGTCTCTGGTTCGAATCCCTTCTCGGCGAGGATTTTCATGAGACCTTAACCTGATCTTCACCTCTGCACAGCTTGCTGTGTAATGTGAAGTACTCCAGAACGCCTCCGTCTTTTGTATTCCACGTTAAACTGCAGGCTCCCATTGGGGCTAACAACACAGATGTGTACATATCAAAAGCAAATTCAAGCCAAACGAAGGCTTAACGTGGTTATAGTTGGCCCAAACGAGCTTATAATATATATATAAACAAAACATTTAACATAAATAATTTGTTGTTGTTGTTTTTGTTGCTGTCGTCGTTATTTGTTGTTGTCGTCGTCGTCGTTGTTTGTTATTGTCGTTGTTGTCGTCGTTGTTGTTGTCGTTGTTGTCGTCGTTGTTGTTGTTGTCGTCGTCGTCGTCGTCGTTGTTGTTGTCGTCGTCGTCGTCGTGTTGTCGTCGTTGTTGTCGTCGTCGTCGTCGTCGTCGTTGTTGTTGTTGTTGTCGTCGTCGTCGTTGTTGTTGTCGTTGTTGTCGTTGTTGTTGTCGTTGTTGTCGTCGTTGTTGTCGTCGTTGTCGTCGTTGTTGTTGTCGTCGTTGTTGTTGTGTTGTTGTTGTGTGAGTAGTTTTTTTTTTTTACCGTACAAAATCTTGATTCCTCCTGTTCAAATTCTTATATTGACGCACGATCCATCCAGTTTAATATTTTGACTTCAAAACTGTATAATTAAAATATTTACACTGAACATTATGACCACTGACCATTACGAGAATACATGTCGTTTCATGACGTTGCGGGTACGCCATGCCGCAACGAAAGTATGTAAGCGAAGTAGAGACGAATGAGGCGTCATTCTAGCAACGATACGTACGTCTATCAAATGGTGAAATCCACTGGCATATATGACTTTGACATAGGCAGATTGGTATGGCCCGGCTCCTGGGGGGGGGGGGGGGGGACATCTCGGAAACGGCAAAGCTGATCTGCTGTTAGTGTACTGCTGTAGTAACCACTTCTGGAAAGTGGTTGAAGGACGTTGAAACCACAAAAAGCAGGATAGTGGACGACCAGTGGCAGATCTGACGGCAGAGAACAATGCTGGTGCAGGCACAAGTGTTTCGGAGCACGCCGTTCAAAGCCCAGTTTTGAACATGGGACTCCGCAGCAGACGGCCCCTATGTGTTCTCATGTTGACATAACGTTACTGTGAATTAGGGTTGCAACGGAATTCATCTTTTCGGATGCGGATGTTTTGCGGATGTAGATTTTTTTGGGATGCGGATGTTTTACGGATGTGGAAGTGGAAACATAAATTTATAATTATTTAGATTTTAATACTGTATAAAAAAATAAACTTAAAATCAACATAAGTATATTTCTATGCCAAATTCTATATTTTTCAGAAGTAACGTCTATTCCCATATAAGAATGCCACATTGATTTATTTTTTGCCTCATCTTTCAACAACAAAAAACATGAGATGATTTCACAAGTGAATTAAATTATTTACAAAACGACGCACGCGTCTAAAAAACAATCTTTGTCATGTGAACTTTGCGGAGTTCGCGGCTCGACTAATTGAAGCGTATTAAAGCACAAGGCCACGCCACCACACATCTCCGTGCCCGTCACCTGCCTTTCCACCGTTCTATTGGCCCATTCACAGTACAACTTGTAGGACCTACGTTCATTCGATTTTCGATAAAGAACCTTGATAGAGAACTACATGCAGGACGTGTTGGATGTTGGGGCTCCCAAACCACCATCACGTGTCCTTGCTGTCCAACAGGCTATGGTGTTAGATCATAACTGGAGGAAAAATCCTGCGAGTGTGCTATAAGGACACATGGTGTGCCGCGAGAAAGTATGAGTGGCAAGGATTGCTTGGAACATTTTGTTGGTCCCCTTTCATTAGAGTTAATGGGTGAGCGCATCCTAAGGCAGTACTACACGGATGTACTGTAAGCTGGCCCGTGAATAAGCCGCTTTACTTTACATGCAAGTTCAAACTTGTAAATTCGTCGCTTAGGTAATAACACCATTTAGTTCATTGTTATATTTATTGCAAGATCGTCAGAAAAAAGTAACCACATTGTTGTTAGCTAAGAGACGATGGGCAGAATTTCGTATAAAGAGAAAAGAATATTATATGCTGCAATGTAAACAAAACATCCACTATACATCCGCAATAAATATTGCGGATGCGGATGCGAAAGCGGATGTGGGAAAGTTCCGCACTTGCGGATGCGGAGATCCGTTACATCCCTGGTTTTCCATGGTTTCCCAAATCACTCCAGGCAAATGCCGGGATGCTTCCTTCAAAAGGCCATGGCTGAATTCCTGCCCATCCCTTGCCCCCATCCTTGCCCCCCCCCATCCTTTCCCGTCTCTAAAGACCTCGCTGTTGAGAGACGTAAAGCAGTTTTTTTTAAAAAAGTTACATCCCCACTGTGAATTTAGATAGCAGTGGGCACAAGTTCATGGGGATTGGACCGTGTTTGAATGAAAACGTGTCCCCTGGTGGGATGAATCACGTTTCTTGTTACGCCATGTCGATGGTAGAGTCCGGATACGCCGTATTTCAGGCAAACGGCTGCTCGAAATATGCACCGTGCCACGGACGCTAACATTCACCTTGTTTTCCATTGGATCTGTGGAATTGATCGAAGATACAGCTGTGTAGATGATTGTTGCTGCGAAACTCCTGCATCCTTTCATGTTTCATGTCTTCCACGACAGGTATGGCACTTTCCAGCAGTGAAACTGTCCATGCAATAAGGCCAGAATCGTGTTACAGTGGTTGAAGAACATGATAGTGAACTCACTTTGATGTCTTATTCACAAAATTAGCCTGATCACAACCCGAAAGAACATATCTGGGACATATCGGACGCCATCTGAGCGGCCAATAACCATCGGCTCGTAATTTAAGGAATTGCGTGACGTGTGCCTTAAAATCTGGTGGAGATCCTCAGGACCTCCAACCAATGACTTTTCGAATCCATGCCACGATGCTGTAATGCGCCCCAGAGGTGAACCAACACACTATTGAACAGGTAGTCATAATGTTTTGGCTCATCGGTGTATATAAGGCGAAAATTTTTACAAGACATCGTTACAACAACTTCACGTTTGAAGTTAAGTTTTGTGGTGCTGTACAATGCGAGCGCTTGTGTTGGGAAAGCCGATCCGTAACATGCTGCATAGTGTCCATTGTGCTGCAGTAAACTTGGAACCAGATGCTCACGGGGGAGAGGAAAGCCTGCTCACCACGTGGCGGTCAAAGAGTTCACCCACGCTATGTAGCTCTTGCTGTGCCAAATATTTGTCTTGCTCATGTACAGAAAATAGATACCGTTGATGATAGCACACAAATCCCACTCGCTTTTTGCAATTACTGACCCACTGTAAAGTAATTATGTAAGAAGCAGTCGCTGAATCATGAAATGTTGTGTTTTTTTCAGATAATTTTAATCACGAATAATATGGCCACTTTTAGAGTCATGGAAATTTTACGAATTCTTAAAGAAGAGAAGCTTTTAAACACCACGCCAACGTTAATGATAGGTTCGTGATATTACTCTAATGGGGGAGCCAGTGGCGTAACTATACGTTCAAGCGTGGCAAATTCATCGCATGGGGTCTTCTTCAGTGACGGATCTAGGGATGAGGTAGAACCGGCAAGCCTAATTTATGGGCAAGAACTTTTTTCCTTAGCTCCACTACCGTCCGGAGAATGGGCGGGAGCTGTCTGAAGGGGCGGCAGACCCCCTCGGTCCTTGAGCTGGGGGCCCCCTCCGGCTGGGGACTCGTGACTTTTTTCTCGTTATGCCACCCTATCGTTACGCTCTTGGAGGGAGCTAAGTGTTGCCACCAGTCTGCAAAACGTGTGACTTCTGCTCTATGTAATAAATGTATTTGATTGTTTTTGAAATGTTAGTTTATGAGGCGGAAGTTGGGGACTCTCTCAGCATTCGCCTAGGTCAGCTTTCCTCAACTTTTTTTTTTCTTTTTTCCAACCAGAGAACCAGTAAAATGTCAAATGAGTCTACGGACCACTAACTTGCAAGGACATAACTTTTTACCTATGTGTAGATTATTAATATTTGGGACATTTTTTATTGTAACATTATACAGGGCGTTCGCCGGGAAACGCAACCCACTGTTAGCGCTACAAGGAAGAAACTGCTCCCGGCGAGCGAGCGCTCAGTTTCCGGCATTGTTCGACCGTCGGCCGCGGACTATTTCATAATAATTACGCTTCATAAACTTCATAAACTTGTGTGCTAAGCATTTAAATGTGACGTAATTCATTAGCTTACCTTATAAAAGATGCTGGAAGTGTTGACCCTCTTGTGTAATGCACACTTCACATCTTCTGAACATATTTCGAGACACACGCTGCCCTAACTGACTAAATGATTTTTTGGGTGACTGTTCTAGTCGAAAAGCGATATCGTCAATTTTCTCCTCTGTGAGAATACGGTTGACCGACAGTCTCTTTTTGTTAAAAAATGAACCAGTTTCTCTTACTTTTTTAACCAGACGCAGAATTGTTGATTTAGCTGGCAGTAAAGCGCCAGGAAATTCGCGACGAAATTTACTGCGACACTTTTTAAACGACTTCTTCTTCACATATGTATCGTAGAGAAATATTCTTTGTTGCAAACTGTAACATACCATAATTTTACTCACACTCAAACACGGTACAGATTAATAAGAGTATGAAGCCCCAAACCAGCCAAACCGCAAAGAAACGTTTATTCATAACACTGATTAATAAGAGACTGAAGTCACAAACTATCTACAATGCAAAGAAACCGTTCTTAACAATGTAAGGGTCACTGCACTGCACTGTTGGGGCAGCGGAGGTGTTAAACAGTGCGGTGATTCACGGTGCCGTGTAGCGGAAACTGCTGGCACGACTGACCGAGCAAGTTGCCGACGGCAACAGACTGGGAGGGTAGCGTTTTCCGGCGAACGCCCTGTACTATAATAAGTCTAAAAGCGTGTATTGAATTCCTACGAAAACACAGTTGTGAAATTGTAAATAAACTATTAAAAGTGAAATATATATTGAATACTCATCTCAGTCCTTTTTAGTGTCCAAAACTGTATTAAGGATAGAACTTTTTCCCGATTTAACTGTAAAGGTAGTCATTTTATAATTAAAATTTCCTAGTCCGCGACTAAACATATGTTATTCATATTGGATTTTACCATATATATAAAGTGAGTAGTTGACGTCATCCCATTTCATAAGATTAGCTTTATTACGAAACACTTCTTTTCATCCATGTCTGGGTGCCCGAGGCCATTACAAGGGAGAAACTTCCGGAGTTCCTCCTCCTTGATCGCAGAGTACCCTCGAATTTTCTGCTTCAAGCTCTTCATTTTTTGTAACATGCACTTACTATTGTTAGTTTTTAGCGTTGTCTTCCAGTTGCTCTTCCTAGATTTCAGCCTTGACCTTATCGTCTCAAGTGCTTGTACTGTGTTTTCGTTACCGAAAATCGGGGGCGAGCAGTAACATTCTGCCCCCGCTTTCGGGAGAACGCAGGTTCGAATCCCCGGCCGGCCATCCAAAATTGTGTTTTTCATAGTTTCACCAAAACAGTCCAAGCGAATGCCGGAAGGTTTCCTTAAAAAAGCAGTTACTCATTTCCTTCCAGTCCCTTATCCACAATAATCTCTCGCCTCTAATAACCTCGACGTCGACGAGGCGTAAACGCTAAGCATAAATAATAATAATTATTATTATTACTTTGTTTATTAACTGTCTCCTGTTATTTTTTTTTACTTATGGCATTACGCCTCGTCGACGTCGAGGTCATTAGAGGCGGGATGGGATTGGGGATAATGAACGGGAAGGAATTCGACCATGGCCTTTTGAAGGAAGCGTGATAGGGCCTCTGTTGTTTCTCATATACATTAATGATTTGTTCGACATAATAAGGGGAATGACAAGATTATTTGCCGATGATGCTATTATTTACCGTGAAATCACAACCCAGGACGACTGCGCTTTGTTACAAGACGATATTATGAAAATAATTGCGTGGTGTAAAGATTGGCAGTTGGAGTTAAACGCTAAAAAGTGCCAAGTCATGCGTGTAAGTAAAAGGTGACACCATTTAGCTTTGAATATACAATTAATGGCACTGTCCTTAGAACGGTAGATTCCGCTAAATACCTAGGGGTAACAATTTGTAATAATTTGTCATGGAATGAGCATATCGAGAATGTAATTGGGAAAGCAAATCGTATGCTTCGATTTCGAGGTCGTAATTTAAAACAATGCACTCCGGAAGTTAAATCGATTGCGTACAAGTCACTAGTGAGGCCTCACTTGGAATATTGTCGCTCTGTATGGGATTCCCACCAAATGGATTAATGGAGGCATTAGAGATGGTCCAAAGAAGAGCCGCCCGATTCGTGACAGGTATATATAGTTTGAGGGAAAGCGTAAGTGCCATGTTGAAGGAGTTAGGTTGGGAAGACCTGGAGCTCTCGACGGAAGCTAATTGAAAAATTCTCGACTGACGTATTTCGGAATGACAGCAAACAAATATTGCTACCAGCAACATTCATATCTCGGAATGACCGCGAAAATAAGATAAGAGAAATCAGGGCCAGAACCGATTCATTTCTCTACTCATTTTTTCCACGAGCGATTAGGGAATGGAATAGAATGGATTTACCGGGCGAGTAAACACAAAATCGGACAGGAGTAGCTTCCGATAAAGCACTCCGGCCATCCTGATCTGGGTTTTCCATGGTTTCCCTAGATCGCTCCATGCGAATGCTGGGATGGTTCCTCACAATAGCCCATGGGCGCCACCTGCCATATCCCGTATATCCCTTCCAAACCATTACCTTTCCTGATAGGTGCAATGCACCCTCCGCCAAACACTTTTAGTGAATCGCGGAGTAATTGTAATAGTACTAGTAAGCATCCAGGCATTCGCATGGAATGATTTGGAGAACCATGGAAAACCCAAATCTGGATGCCTGGACGGGGATTCGAACCAGCGTCCTCCCCGAATGCGAGGCCAGAACGTTAACTGTTCACCCACCACGCTCGGTGTCTACTGTTATGATCTTTTGAATGTTATGAGGATTGATGCCACTCATTTGGTTCAGTTTATAAATCCCTGTTAATTTCATACATCTTGTGATTATAATGCGTGTATTGTTCAGCCTGGCATCGATGCTACTATAATATATATATATATATTATAGTATGTACGGAGTTTTGCAATACAGGGCAGGCGCACCGGCAGCTCCAAAGTTAAAAAGCGAGGCCAGACGTTCAGAGCAAGCTTGGATACGCTGTGCACGTTGAGGATATCAGCATACGAAGTAAATTATTTCTAGTGTTGATTTTCATTCTAAGTAGCTTTTCAGTGTTCCCTTATAGTATGTTTCCATTCTGACACATTCCTGGCACATGTCTCGCAACTTGTGCCCGGCACAAGTTGCACGTAATTGTTTAACTGCATCCAATTGCCTGGGACATCTGCAACATTTATAGAGAGGTCTCGAGTGCAAGACTACAGTTGAAGTTTGTACAGGGAATCAAATACAGTATTTTCAAGTTTCTTGAGTGGAGTGATTTGTTGGTTCAAATAATTGAAAGATATGGACAACTCTGCTACTGGAGCTTTTGTTGTAATGGCAGGTGAATACTATGAACTTAAAAAAAATGACATAGATGGTGGATTATACGTTTTCTGGCAAAAAGACATTGGGAAGGAGCTAATAACTCGTTGATGGCAGACGTACGTGTCCCTTAAATACTGGGACCTCAGAAGGTTAATTTTTTTTCTACTTCTTCAATACTGCATTCCAGAATATTAGCAATTCGTTGCGTGGTGTCGTTTCTATTGTTCCACTTCTTGTGTGTGTGTGTGTGTGTGTGTGTGTGCGTGAGGGGGGGAGGGCGTTTTCCGAGCCAAGCCACGTAGCTTTTAATTCATATCATTTGTCACAGTTAAAATAATGTACAGAACACCACACAACATTATGTGGATATGTATTTCCGTCATTTAATTATCTCTGTATATAATTTAGTAACTCTGTATACTGACAGTTCTGCTTATACGTGTAACATGAAGTCATAGAGTTGGATAACACGCGGCCGGCGAATTTGAAGCAACAGACACGCGACGGCGCAAAACGATTCGAAAAACATTAGACATGCCGCACCTAGACTCAAATTCGCTTACAGATATCACCTGGGATTCCAAGACAGTGATAATTCGTGTTGTTTTGATGGTCTGAAACAAAGCTGTTTTGATGTGGATCGCCCGTATTTGACCACACTCCTCGTTGATAGAATAATTCTAATGTTGTTCTGTCAAGTGAATTTCAGTACAACTTTAATTATAGTGCTCGCCGACGTGTTACTTCAAGTTAAAAGTGAAGTGTGAACTGACACTGAACAATATACTTTACGAAACTTATAGAAAATATTTTTCTAACGAGTTTTCACTATCAAGTGATTTACAGAAATCTTTAAAACAGATCAAGTAATCTTTCCCTGGTAATGTAGAAAGAAAAATGACAGAACCGCAGCAAAAGAAAACAAAAAATTCAGCTCTTCTTGATTTTTTGCGCAGCATTAATAAACAATGATGAATGAGTAAAGGAGAATGTTTTTAGTAACAACTCAAGAAGAAAAGAATCCTTGTCTGAACATGAGAAAGAGAGTTTTTTTTTTTTCAATAAGTGATCATTTGTAGGAGTGGCTATGTCAATATTTCATTCAGAATATTTATAATTACGAAAAATACTTAAGGCAAATATCAGTTGTGCTCACTATATAAGTAATAATCTTAACGGTAGAGAAAACAGTAAAAAAAAATCTGGAATTAATGGGGGAGAGGTGGGGGGGGGGGTTGAGACAAAATCCATATTAGGCTAAGTGGGGGGAGAAGGGATTCAAGAGAGGCCAAAAAGGATCCACTTAGTTTATGGACGCTCCCCTATAATTTCTTTAACACCCACGGTGGGTGGTACCACCCATGTTGTGAACCACTGTCCTATTTCCCCGTGCTTGACTCGTAGACTGGTGCATGCAGTTCGTCGTGAAGGGTCATAACTCATGATCTGTGTGTTAACGAAATCGCTTTGATCTTTAGAATGGTCGACATCCTTTCTAGTTCGGTTTTATAGTTCCCATGTGTTCGCATAATATGCCGCTGATTAACTTCTGTGAGAGAGACTCCCAAACCGCTTTCGCAGTGGCAACTAGCCAAGGCAGAAGCTCCTAGCGAACTGAGGATTGGGGTATTTGAGATAGGCTCGAGAGCAGTAACCACAGGGTTTTCCTTGGACCAGCGTATCTGCCGACACTGGCAGAATGCTAATGCAATCTGCCCTGATGGAATGTCCCGCCATCGTGCTTGAAGAAGACATTCTCCGAAAGCGTGGTCCACGGAGATAGCGTGTGCTCGTGGCATCTCACGGTTTATCTTAACTGACTGGCGTATTCTAACCAACAACTTACTCGGCTGAATGAAAATTGGCCGACTAAACATCCTCATAGTCGGCGTGGTTTGTCCTCACCACTATTCCTGCATTTGTACTTCGTCTTCGCAGCTATCTGTGGAGGTGGATAATTTCGCAACAATATTAGAAGCCATCTGGCCTGTTAAATCATAACTCACCGAAAACATCATTTACGAAAACCAATGAGGCTTCCGTATTATTCACTAAACTACGTTAAACGCCATTGAAAATGACGAAGACTTTGTTCTGTAAAAGTTTCTAAGGAAAAACGAATAGGTAATGATTAATCATTGTCTTTTTTATTAATATTTTTCGTGATATGAGTAAACTTCCTCTGATTAGATTTGTGGAATAATTGGCTAGGATGTTTTGAATAACTGCTTTAGATTTTGAATCATGGAAATTTTTATTGTTATGTAAAATTTTCTAAGTGCAATTTCAAAAACGAATAACTATTATTTGTTTGGTTGATATATTTCGTGAAACACTTTGTGCCATAAATATTTGTGAATTATCGGATATTATCATTGCCGAATACTAAAATGGAACAAGACATATTTTCCAGTGAAACAGCGTCGAAGGAACAATTGCTAGAAATACCTTACCCTGTAGTTTTGTAATTCTTTCGTATTTGGCACCCAGTTGCAAAATCTGATCAACATCGTACGCTATTTTCTCATTCAAATATCATGTTGCTATTTCAAAAGTCTCCACCAAAATTGTCGTGACATTAAAAATTGGCAAAAATCCATAAGAAATGAATTCGGAAGAATATTGAAACTATGGGAAAGTAACGAAGGGGAACTGTCTATATCGGTTTATCTTGGTACGACATCCGATCAACAGGTCACACCCGAAACAGCGGAGTAAATGATCACTTTGTAGACACAGCATATATTAATTGAGTGCAGTATTAGGATGGATCTGTGTATAATCTCTGTCTGCCATGTAGAACTTGTAGCAGATGTGGTACTTTTGGATGTTTATTTAAATGTTAAACTTCTGGAATAATTCATTTACTGTTTGTTGACTGTCAGCAAGGTAAATTAGCATTATTCATAATTTACCATTAACTCACATGACATATTTCGGGATTGAAAACACAATTTCTAGTCGTGTTGAGACTCGGCAAGTAACAAGCAGTTGATTTGTATGGTTGTAATTACAACTGATGTTATCATGTTCAAAATACTATCCCTGAAACATAGACATTTAATTGAATATTCGAAATTTAATGTTATAACAGGATTGCTTCTGTAAACTTCGTTTTCGGTAAAGTTTCAAAGTTTATTACTTCTGATGTGTTAGGTGATCTAAACATAATTATACAGAACATGTGTACTACAATTTGACAACAACCAAGCAAGACAACTTCATCTTAAAAAAAAAAATGGATTCCCAGAAACATTAGATTTAGGCGGGGTGTTGATAGAAATGCATAATTGTTCTTATTGGGGTTTTAAAACGCCTCAAAGTTAAGCGACCTTCTTAAATGTCGAGTTCTTAGTAATATGGTATTTGTTGACCAAACGTTATAGGTACTGTACTGCTCAAAGATCTAGATCTTGTCTTCATTACAATTAATATAGGTTTCTAACAGTGGCGTAACTATACCGGTTGGAGCCCGAGGGGGCCCTCCGGTTGGTCTTCGGGGGCTCGTGGCATTTTTCCCGTCCTACCACCCTATTATTGATCCGCTGATTTCAAATACATGTGACGTATCCTTCGGGATAATACAGGTTGAATGAATAACGGTTCACAAGCATTTATTAAAGAAATGGCTTAAGATATTTCACAATCAATGAATTAATTAATTAGCAATTGAATCTCTTTCAATAATTAGTATTTATAAGAAAGCATGGCAATGAACAAAGGCATAATTTTTGTATTCAACAGTTAAATCGGTTATAAGCCAGTTAGAGATACTCTGGGTTGCGCACGGGTTTGATAAATTGTTGCCAATGTCCCTTTTGTACGATGCTATATTACCATCTTTGCGTGTCGATATTGCTGAGGTGCAGTTTGACCTCTCTGACACAGCTGGCGGTGACGTCCCGCCCCTGCGATGACCCTACTCGCCGCAGCTAGGTTAACTTGGGCTACAGCAACAGCGTGTAGTCGGTAGGGGCCGGCTGCAAGATATTTTACCAGCGTCCGAAAACAGAATGCCTCGCCGTCACCTCTCCACGCCACAGGAAACTCGGTTTGAAACCGCGTGTCCTCTTCGGATACAGATTAGCCTGTCTCGTCGCTTGCCAAAATTGCCCACTCTACCTATTTGCTTCGGCGTAGTAACATTTTAAACAAGTCGGCAGAATTTTGCATTAAAACGCTCTAGTTGGCTTACATCCACGCTACCGATGCCACGAGTGTCGAAATACTATGAACAATTTCGACAAACGGAAATTGCGTGGGTACCTTGTAACATTTCCATGTCGGAACGAGAGTCTATTGAAACGATTTATCTTTGCTGTCTTCGCTCTCTGTTGTCAGCGTACAGATGATTGGAAAGGTTTTACAGCGCTCGACGTTAATCTCTAAATAAAGTAGTTGGGCTGGCCAATCCATCTTAGCGAAACCTTCTCAGAATTTAAGCTCCAACAGCTCCCAGTATAAAATTTTTCCGCTGGGTCAAAAAAAAAAAAAAAAAAAAAAAAAAAAAAAAAAAAAAAAAAAAAAAAAAAAAAAAAAAAAAATCTGCATCACACTGTATAAAGTGGTGCAGATACCGTTTGATTTAATACACTATTATTACTTGTTACAACATGCATCATGATGATTAAATCTAGATTTTTTTTCATATTGGTTCAGTGTAGTTTTTCTGTCAACCATAACAAGATTCCGCCTTTTATTCCTGTTGGTATGGAACATGAAAAACGTTTTAATGTAAGTACAGTTTTTCCACTTGTTGGCTCCCCACTCCCTTCCCAGCAGATTAATTTATAAATATGTGGAATGGTTGACAGAGTGATTATTCGTTTTGATAAGTTATTTTCATGTTCGTAACTGCAAAATTTCATAATTCTAGTTTTTGATGGTGTAAAATTTTACAAAATAGCCGAGCAGCTGTTCCTTCCATATATTTTGATGGTTTCGTTTGAAAAACGAGGCAGGCTTTGCTAAAGATCTTAGTTCCACTCATCAACCTCCTAGTATTTAAATTTTTTTTAAATTTTAAAAAAAAGTTTCCTTTTGCCTACAGAATATTGCATAACAGCTCAATAATTTACAACGTCGTAAATCGCTTTGAAGATGAAAGTTAAGTAAAGATTGCAACCTTGTTCTGATTTGTAATGAAATGTACTTAAGGAATATAGTATTGCAATATTTCAGTCTAAATGGCAGAAGGTAGTAGAAACGAAAGCTTTCTAAAAATATTTTCAATTTCTCTTCAGTAAAACTTAACTAATCATGTGGAGCATTATTAACATTTATCGATATGAGAATGAACTTGTGAGCGATTTCAAGTGGTATTGCAGATATTTTTCTATAACTATACTCACAACACAAACTCGAAAAATTTAAATAAATTTTGGTACAATGTATTTGCTTTCAATCTTAACTGGTAGTCGTCAGTTTGATGCGTCAGTTTTAGAGGCAAGCGTGGTTGCTCCTGGACTCTTTGGATTATTTTCCTGGACTCTAATTAACTATTTATTTTATACTGCAAGCTTTAAGTGAAAGGTAGCTAATGTATGGGATTATTGTTGATTTTATGTTCTTTTGGTTGACCTAACTATGAATTCCTACCTGCAGCTAACCTCTTCATCATTAAAGTCGTGGTTTCTTTTTCCACCAACCAATACGTCCAGAAAATCTTCTTAGTCTTACAGATTACAATAATTATCTCTTATGTTCATTACCTTAATTTTTCACTAGACGTACAAATCTTCATCCTTCTCAAAATCCGCTCTGAAATGCCTCTAGTCTCCATGTGCATTCAACGAATGTTTTACTCATATATCACACAAACTTATTTTCAAAGTCAGGTGGGCAAAATAGTTTTTTATGTACTGTAAGCTTTTTTTTGCTGTCGTCAGTCTTTAGACTGGTTTGATGCAATCCTCCATCCCTTCCTATCCTGTGCTAACCTCTTCGTTTCTACATACCCCTTACAATCCACGTCCTCAATTATCTGCTTCATATATTCTAATCTCTGTCTACCTCTGCAGTTCTTACCTTCAACTGTTCCCTCCACTAACAAATTAACCAATCCAGCATGTCTCAAAATATGACCTACCAGCCTGTCTCTTCTTCCTGTAAGCTTCTTCCATAAACTTCTTTTCTCACCCATCATTTCTAAAACTCGTTCATTTCTTACTTTGTCTGTCCACCTAATTTTCAGCATTCTTCTGTAGCACCACATTTCAAATGCTTCAAGTTTCTTTCTTTCCGGTATTCCTAAAGTCCATGTTTCGCTACCGTAAAGTGCTGTGCTCCACACATAGAGTTTTAAGAAGTTCTTTCTAATTC
Organism: Vandiemenella viatica; assembly: GCA_031002005.1. NCBI lineage: Eukaryota > Metazoa > Arthropoda > Insecta > Orthoptera > Morabidae > Vandiemenella > Vandiemenella viatica. The sequence goes on from JARYHS010009186.1 coordinate 130,138,480, forward strand.
CTAGATCAATATTTGAAACTAAAAGGTTTCTCTTTTTCATGAAGGCTCTTTTTGCTAGTGCTATTCTGCTTTTAACATCATTCCTGCTTCGGCCATCGGTTGTAATTTTGCTTCCCAAGTAACAGAACTCACTCACTTCTCCTATTGCATCAGATCCTATTTTTATATTTAATCTGCTAGTATTGGTGTCATTTCTGCTACATTTCATCACTTTTGTTTTACTTTGATTTATATTCAGTCCAAAATCTTCCTTCAGTATTTTGTTCATGCCATTCAATAACTTCTCAATATCCTCAGCCCTCTCTGCTAATAAAACAATGTCGTCAGCAAATCGTAGCATACTGATTTCTTCTCCCTGAAAACTTATGCCACATGGAAATTTTTCTTTGACTTTCTTCATTGGTTCTTCTACATACAAGTTGAATATTAATGGGGATAGACTACAACCTTGTCTTACACCCTTTTTAACTGATGCATGTCTCTTGTGATTTTCTACTTTTATCACAGCCACTTGATTCTTATATAGTTTATAGAGGATTCTTCTATCTCGATACTTTAGACCTGACTTCTTTAGAATTTTGAACATCTTGTCCCACCTAACATTATCAAAAGCTTTTTCTAAATCAACAAATGCCATAAAAGTATCTTTGTTTTTCTTGATCCGCCCTTCAAGTATTAATCTTAAAGACAGAATTGCTTCCCTTGTACCGCGATTTTTCCTAAACCCAAACTGATCTTCACCTACTATCTCTTCTACTACCCTTTCCATCCTTCTGTATATTATTCTGGTCAGCAATTTTGAAGCATGTGATGTTAGACTAATTGTGCGAACACTTTTTTTAATATAAGAAGAAAATTTAGATGTCTCAGTCATACCGTATTTCCTTTGTAACTTCAACATTTGTTTCTCCTGAACTCGCGTGATGGTTTCTTAATTTCGCTTTTTTTCTGTTCTAGGTAAGATCATCTGCTCCAAGATTTGTGGCGTGTCCGCTATGTCGGTAAGTTTACTTGGTCTCACACGATCGAGGATACCGCTCAGAAAACATGTAGATCTTTCTGTGTTCGGTGGTGTTTAGAACCATCTAAGCTTTTCTTAAATGAATGGAATTCTTTCTGCGATAGGCAATTTGAGACTAAGAATGCAAATGTAGATGGCAACTTTGGATGATCATGATAATGCCGAAGTAAAAGGCCACATTCACGACTGCTGTTAAGTATCTAGTTTGGAGTCGCATAAGATTGGACATAATGTGCTCTTCTCATTCTACATCTACATTCATACTCTGCAAATCACAAACATTGTGGGTGGCAGAGGGTGCTAAGCACCAATCCTAAACCCGCCCATTCCAATCCCGAATAGTGCGAGGAAAGAAGGAATACATATACGCATCAGTACGGCATCTTATTTCTCTAATCTTATCCCTCCGGTCATTGTGACCTAAATAAGTTGGCCGAAGAAGTATTTCATTGCACTCGAAATTTAAATTTTTTCGCATATTCTCCAATAAATTCGAACGCAAGCTACATCGTCTGTCTTCCAAACTATCCCAGCCCAATCTATGTATCAATTCTGTGACGCTTTCATAAGGGCTGTAACAACAAGTCACGAATCGTGCGGCTCTCCTCTGCACTCTCTCCACTGAGTCAATCAGAACCTTGCGATACGGATCCCAAACCCCACAACAGTAATCCAGATGCGGACGCACTAGTGTTTTATACGCTATCTCCTTTGTATGAGCATTACAATTCCTCAAAATACGACCTATGAATCGTAATTTAGAATTAGCCTTGCCTACGACGGAAGTTATGTGCATGTCCCATTTCATGTTGCTTTGTACTACCACCCCAAGATACTTCACGGAATCAACCATGTCAACAGCTGAATTGTTTATTTTGTACTCGTGAACAAACTGATTCTTCTTGTTACTTATCCGCATTGCCTTGCACTTTTTGCAATTAAATGTAAGCTGCCGTTTACGGCACCAATCGAAAATAGCATCCAAATCGCGCTGAATTTCTAAGCAATCGTCGGAGCACCTTATTTTCCTATAGATAACCGCATCGTCGGCAAACAATCGCAACCAGCATTTGACGTTGTCACCTAGATCGTTTATAAAAATTAAGAAAAGAAGTGGACCTATTACACTTCCTTGAGGAACGCCCGAAGTAACATTTATCTTAGAAGAGGCTTCCTCGTCAACAACGACATACTGTGATCGACCAGTTAGAAAATCACGTATCCACTCGCAAATCTAAGCCGAAATACCGTAAGCTCGAATCTTCGCTAAAAGTCCGTTGTGTGGCACAGAATCAAAAGCTTTCTGAAAATAAAAAAAAAGCTTCCTTAAATTTGAATGTTATTAGATTATCGTTAGGCTGATCCCAATTGATTGTGGTTAGAAATCCTTTAGTTCTCTAGTCCAATAAACAAGATTGTGTGTATTGCTCAATTTTCTATAGCTTTAGATCTTTCTCAAGCAAAATACGATGTATGTTAAAAAAATATCAGTTTTTTTCCGGAAAAGTACTCTGTTACTTGTAGATCCCAAAATTTAATCCCCTTCGAAGTACTGTATTATTCTAGGAGCTACACATACTTCTTCCAATAGTTCTGCCATTGTTGGAAGCATGTCAGGAAGGCGTCTTCAGGAAAGGATAATTAGTGACACCCTGGATACTGGTATTGGGAAGGAGCTAGTCCCACCTATGTTCTTTGGGGTATAGTTCTGGGGATCTTGCTGGACTCGGGAGTACCTCAGCATCATTCAGACTGTTCATAGACACACGTGACGTGAGTGGACGAGCTTTGCACTACGATACTGTCACATGAGAGGTAACAAATGAGCGCGCTGGAAGTCCATGTCATCACAGTACCCTCAGTCACTACTAGCCGTGACCTGAAAATCATACCCGATGGCTCCCCATTGCATGAAATAAGCACTAACACTGCTGCGCCTCTTCAAAACATTGAAAGAATGAGACCTCTTGTCAGGACACCGGCATAATCGCCGACGATGGTCATCCCATGCAGCGCAGAACAGCGCTTCGTCACTGTAAACAATGCGACGACATTCATTAGCAGTCGAGTGAATCGTGGTTCTGCACTACCTCGGATGACCAAAGACCTGGTGAAGAGCTCTAACAGGCTGGGGAATCCGCCTCTGTCGTAGTCGACTAACCTTTAATCGGTAATTCTGCCGAGTAAGGGGTATCTACAGTTCAATATGGAATCCGAAACACAGAGCGTCCCAGCGTACTTCACATTAACAAAGAAAAGCTTTGCCACCAGAGATGACAGTCAGTTTGGCCAGTAAAAATGCCAGCCAATACCGTGATTCTGGGGGCTGCTTATAATTATTAATTGATACGAAATGCACTTTTTTTTCTTCACAAATATAGTTGTAATTTAGATATGCACTAGATATTTAATTTTTTCACTATAAGTAAAACCGTTTATTATGGTTTGTTTTGTGAACCAGGAAATACTAGGACAGTTATTGAATTACATAAATTTTTATTTTAAAATTCAATGGGATAAGTGTAGAAGGAAAAATCCACTTTTCTATGCGATTTCCACTTACTAATGAATCGGGAGAAATGAGCATTATACGTTTGCGAAGTAGCCTCGCTTCGGGAGGACGTGGGATCGAATCCCCGTCCCGGCATCCAGATTTGGATTTTCCATGGTTTTTCCAAATAATGCCAGGCGAATGCCGGTATACCTCCTTCAAAAGGCCATGGCCAAATTCCTTCGAGTTTCTTGAACCCCGTCTAATGACCTCGACGTAAATGAGATGTAAAATCTTTGGGGAATCGAAACTTTTAGTAGGAAGAAGGTTCAGTATGGAGACAGTCTTGCGATACAGGGTAGAATAAGTGAATTAAAAGTAAGCTTTTCGTTTTTTCTTTTTTTTCTATCTGGTTTTACGCCTCGTTGTTATTAGAGTCGGGAGAGGATGCTGTACAAGAAACAGGAAGGTATTCAATCACGGCCTTTTGAAGGGAGCATCCCAGCACTTTTTTGCAATTATTTCGGGAAACCGGACGGAGATTTGAACCCACGTCTTCCCGAACGCCAAGTCCAAGGTTTACCGCTCGCTCACTCACCATGATACATAAAATTGTCAGAGATGAAACCAGACTTGAAGACAGTGCAAAGAGTACAAGAAAATATGTAATAATTAAATTTTATTTATTGTTTAGAGTATTAAGCTGGGTTCCCATGGTGCGTTCCTCGGCGCCTGTTAGGGGACGCCTCTCATCTTTGCCGCATAGGCTAGCAGGTACTGCGCGTCTCGATCCACCGCCAGGCGGTAGAAGATGAAAGGCGCGTCCTGCCTACCACGCGCCGTAGGAACGGACCTTTCGGAAACTGCTTTTGAAGGGATGTTTGAGAAGCATGGAAATGAGAAATCTCATAACGAGCTTGGTGGTAGATAAAGTATAACAATCATTCCCATCATGCGCATCAAGCCACATCGAATTCCTCTAAAGTTTCCCAGAAATGTTTTATGTGTTTGCCGTGACATTGCCTATATGGTGATCGATTTTCGTTCCTGTCTAGTGATTCTTCATGTTACTGCTCCAATGGGCATGTTGTGGACTAATTGTGTCGAATAACAATCTAAGAATAAATTGCTAAAACACTGCAAGAACATTTTTCACTGTTTGCAGGCATAAGCTTGGAATTCTTTCAGGCTGTCTTTTATTATCTACCGCTTTACGCCTTGCCGGAGCGGCGTCGAGATCGTTAGAAGCGGGACAGGACTGGGGGGCGAGCAACGGGAAGTAATTCTGTCATGACCTTTTGAAGGAACCATGACGCATTTCGCCTGGAGTGATTTCGAGAAACCACGCAAAATCGAAACATGGTTGGCCGGACGGGGATTCGAACCCGCGGACCGAGCATGGTGGGTGAACGGTTAACGTTCTGACCTCGCCTTCGGGTGGACGCCGGTTCGAATCCCCGTCCGGGCATCCAGATTTGGGTTTTCCATGGTTTCCCCAGATCACTCCAGGCGAATGCCGGGATGCTTCCTTCAAAAGGCCATGGCCGAGTTCATTCCTATTCCCTGTCCCCAATCCCATCCCGTCTCTAATGACCTCGACGTCGAAGAAACGTAAAGCCAAAGTAAAAAAAAACAAAACAAAAAAACGAATCCGCGTCATCTCCTGATTGCGAGGCCAGAGCGTTTCCGCTCACCCACCACGCTTGGTCATGCTGTTATAGGATAGGTTACAGTCCTAACGGTGGCTTTAAGTCTTATCTGCCTACGCACTGGAACCAGAAAGTGCTACTTCAAAGATCCCAAGTTTATTAGTGTAGTTTCTATTTGGGTGAGATCGGGGATGGGAGTGAGGTCATGGAGGATATAAAAATGGCGATCGCTAGCCACTTATGTAGGTGTGGTCACGGTTGCTGCTGTGGGTCTGGTTGATTTTATTATAGAACGCGGTCGGTCGCGGCGCACATCTGGCGTGTAAACAAACGCAGTCGAGCTGGGTTTTTTTATCAGTACTCCAGCATCGTCAACAGCTGTGCGGGGACGAAAAACTACTGCTGTCATCACGCCGTTAATTCATATTGAATATGGTTGTGTTGTAATACGGAATTAATACGCTATTTGTGCAATATTTACCTAATTTCATCTGTCTCCGATTATGTCTTCTTCGTCACGACATTTTTCCCAACATTAAGGGGCGGCTGCCTTTGATGGGTTCTTGAACTTGTAACTTTGGTCTTACGGCCAAGCATATAATATCTATTGGCCAGTTAGTGTTAACGAGGGGAGGCCGCCAATTGTAAAATTCAGATTCAATTCATATTGAGCGTGATAAAAGCTCATGGTCAGAGATGTAATGTGGCAAAGCAGTAAGTTGCGCTTCTTTGCCGTTGATAAAATCGGCATTGAAATACTCTGTTGCGTTCTAATGTTTTCTACATTAAGACGCATTCCCACGGCACGTGGTGTGGCAGTACGCGCCTTTCATCTTTTACCGTCTGGCGGTGGGTCGAGGCGTGCCGTCCCTGCTAGTATATGCGGCAAAGATGAGAGGCGTCCCCTAACACTCGCCGAGAGACGCGCCGTGGGAACGTAACTTAATGGTACTAGCAAGTACGGCGCGCCTCTACCCAGCGCCAAGCGGTAAAAGATGAAAGGCGCGTACGCGTACTGCCTACCAAGCGCTGTGGGAACGAGCCTTTAGGTAGATTTCCAGGGGCGCAAGCAAGCTTTCTGCTTCATAAGCCTCGTCGGCGGATCGAATCCCCCTGCGGGCAACCTTTTTTTATGTATTCAAATATGTATACAGATAATTTCCGGCAATCAGTTTCAACAATTATGCATATAATAAATTTTTAAATTCTTTTTGTAGTGGAAATACCGGTGGCATCTCGTTTCGACTCTCCGTTCCCTGGTGCGAGAATGAACATCTGTCCTTCAACTGTACCGGTTGACTAATGACGTTTGTATTTCATACCTGCCGCAGCAAAAATTTAAGTTTTTGAAATATAACTTTGTTTGTTAACAACATAATAAAGTACGAAAGTGTTATTTTTTCACAACAAAAGGCATTTAAAAAACTTATTATATGTATAATTGTTGAATTATCTGTATACACATTTGAGATTTGATCCGGTGATGCGCGGGCTTAGGAGACACAGAGCTTGCTCACTGCTCCACGCGCCCCGTCAAATCTCCTTAAAGTAGAAAGTATTTGAACGCAACGGAATATTTCAATTCCGATTTTCTCGACAACTGTGAAGAATCGCGTGCTACTGCTTTGCCACGTCACAGCTCTGGCTATGAGCTCTTATAATAAACAGTATGAATCGAATCTGAATTTTTCAATTGGCGGCCTCCGCTTGTAACTAAGGGATGAAGTGAAGTGTTGCCATCTGTCTGCGAAATGTATAACTAGGATCTGTGTGTGATGAGTTTATTTTCTGCTTGTGAAATGTGTAGTTTATGAGGCGGAGATTGGGGACCACTCCGGCATTCGCCTTGGTACTGCGAATCACAGCCTAATAACCACAGTCAGGACGGCTGGTACACAGGAGCCTGGTCTGTGGCCGGTTCCTTTGTATCTCCCCGATCCACTGTGTGAGCCACACTGGCGAGTAAAGCCTCTGATTTGTAGAGTAAGTAATCAAGAAAGTAAAGTAGAACTACAACGTACTCGTATAATAACATCTGTATTCCCTAATGATGTCATGTTCGAGACTTATAAATAGAGAAATTACTGAATTACCATTATACACACTGGGAGATGAATTAGGATTAAATATACGCAAACGCACAAGTTGTGTAGTAGAAATCGCTGGGACAGATAAGACAGTTCTGATACTTACGGAGGGAAATTACAAAATTCTGCCAAAAGAAAGGATATCAAATGGACAAACTATGACCGAGGAGGGACTTTCTGAAATTGTATGTATAGAACATAGTACTTTTATGAAAGCGAATTTTCTTTGACCAATTTCTATCTTAATCTGTAAATCCGACCCCTACCTGTACTTATTAGTGGTTTGGTCTACTTTGGGACTGATTTACAAAGAAGTTTAGAACTTCCCTCTTTATTCTTCGGAACAGTGATTAATGCATGTAACTGGAGATCGAAATGTACCTTGTTCGAATCTCTGTACCGGGGGGATTTTCATAGAGCCTTACCACGACCTTCACTTCTGCCACAACTTGCTGTGTAATGCGATGTACGTCAGGATGCTTCCGTGGCTCGGATTCCAGGAAATACTGTAGGTCCCCTACTACCGGTAGGATTTCCAGGTTAGGATAGATAGGGAGGAAAGGAACTTGCTACCGTACCTCTGACACCAGACTTGGTATGCCTCCTTTGGGAGTATCCAACAAGTCTTCCGGCTGAGGACTATACTTAGCTTTTAAGCAATTAAAACGACAATAGCTGAGGTTTACGTGGCTCAAACTGATACGCGGTATGCACTGGATATCCGTTATCAGAGCTATCTTTGATATGACGTTGGAAGTCGGTGCAGTGGGAAAAGTTTTTGTTTAATAGAAACCATGCGGGGACTAGTCCTCTTTATAACGGAAAAATCAACTTCTCCTTTCGGTGAAGTGGTTCTCGAGCTGTAGTAATTGTTTAGGAACACTATTTCGATACACAGCTTTTCACAACGACCCCCGCGTCAAATGAAAGCGTGATGGGCTTAGCAGCAACGTTAGAGCTCGTGGTTCGTGTGAAACAAAGTTTCATTGATGGTCCGGCCATCCAGATTACGATTTTCTATGCTCTTTAATAATGGTAATAACTAAAAAAGTTGTTAATTTTTGAGCTTCCAGCCACGTCAAAATGTTACATTACTCGGACGTTTCGAGCGTCCACCTCGCCGCCCTCAACCAACTAAAGTAACACGGTAAAATGGCATAGCTTTTTTTTTTTTTTTTTCACGATAGAAGACACATCGAAATACATGCGCTACTAGCGCACGGAAAGATCAGACAGTTGGCGCTTTCCGGTGGGCGGTGGCCCTAACAAGGAACCAGAAGAATACCTAGCCAATTTAGTTTGCATCAAAGTTGTACAAAAATTACCCTGGTCTGCTATACGCAAAATTAATTTAAAAAAAAAATGAAAACAAGCCTAAGAATTACGTTAGCGAAAAAAATATAGTTTTGATGCAACGCTAAAACTCAGCGACACCGATAAAGATTTTAAATTTAATTTAATGTATTGAAATGGAGTACACGCTCCGGTGCCAATTTCCCTACATACCAATTTTCTCCCATTCCCGCATTCACCTACTTATGCCTTCTACAAATTTCAACTTTAAATTCTTTCAACGTTTTCGGTAAATTATTCATCATTTCTCTTGGAAACTTATTTTAAGCGCTGACCACATTACTTAAAAAAGAATATTTTCCTAGATCCTTGTGCCTGAAATCGAATGCCAGCTTGTGGTCATGGTTATCTTTTCCCTTCCATGCATTACTTTTCATTCTTACACCAATTTCTTTCCAAGTTTCATCACCAATATACCCATTGTACACTCCCATAAGCCTTGTCTCCCTCCTCCAGTCTTCCAATGAATCCCATTCCAGCTCTTTCATCATAACTGTTACTGATTGCGTTATGCGGTAATTTTCAGAAACAAATATAGCAGCCCTTTTTTCACTCTCTCCAATTCCTGTATTTGATATTCAAAATGTGGGTACCTTGCTGCACCACCATATTCAAGCAATGGTCTGACTAAAGTTTTGTAACCCAATTCATTTACTTCTCTCTCTCGTACATCCGCTTATCACTCTCTCCAACAAGTGCAGACTTTTGAAACCTTTTCCTACTACATGTCCAATGTCAGTTAAGTTTTTTCTCTTTTTTTTCTCTGGTGCATTAGAAGTGTTGTACTTAAGTGAATTATTTTCTGAAAAATGATATACTTCAAAATGCTTTTAAAAAAATAAATCTAATTCATTGACTCTGGTACTTCACGTGATTCAGATTTCGTCGACAGCGGATTTCAAGAACCTAATACTGACATTGCAGCTACGTCAGCTTCAGAAGAAATGGATAGAGAACAAGTGCCAACGGCTCGGTTAACTCTGTCGAACACTTGTACACAGTCTTCTGGTGGCAATCAAGGATCTAATATATAAACAAAACTCAGTGGCTTTTTCTTATACTGGTAGGCTCTTCATCTCCGATCTTGCATCCTTCCGGCTCGCTGCTTCCTTAATATTCTGAGGCTACGCTGAGCTGGTATCCTGTATCCCTGTTAACCAAGTAATTAGCTGTTCTGATCTCTATGGCTTCCGAAACGACGCTGTCCCAGAAGTCTTTGCCCACGACTAAATTCCTCGTTTCTTCACATTCTCCTCGATACTGTGTTAAGCCACCGCTGATTTATCCTCCTGACCCAGGCCAACATTTTTTGCATGGTCCACACATTGACATTTTTGCTTGAGAGTAAACCAGTTAGTGAAAAAATATCGTGCTGGAGAGTTTCAACTCTGTACTCTGTCCTAAATAAGAGGTCGACAGCCGTCAATGTGTGTCATCTCAGCGAAGCTCGTTATCGGAGGAAGTGGAGGCAGGATGTGTACTGCTGACACCAATTGCTCACATAGATAGTATGTCACCAGAGAATCTCCATGTTGCACAGATCTCTTTACGATATTGAGTACCTTAATCTTCGATATTATTCCTCAAGAAGGCACATGAACATGTTTGCTTTTTTTTTTATTTCAATGTCTATAAACTTATTTAAACTCTTCATTCCGTACATTTTATATTTTTGTCATGTACACCTGTGGGTAAATTTCGTTTTTATTTTAATGTAATTGTATCGTATTGTAGCTTCAGTGTCGGTCTTGGTCTTATTCACGAAATTTTAATCCAGTAAATAACAAAGCTAAAAATCAGCATAAAATTCGTAAGTACAATTACAGTTTACAGCCAGGTTGATGTGGGGATGCAAAAGCTAAAAAGAAACGGCTATGCTTCCAGTTTCTGGATTTAACTAACAAGCAAGTAATAGAAGACCGATTACGTTTATAGCCTAAGAGCTTCCCTTTCTTGAGCTACTTGGGTTTTACTTTTATTCGGCATCTTTTATACCACTACAACAGGAAAAATACATCTATCATTGCTGATTATTACAGCTCTTTTCTTTTTTATTATTATTTTTCCTCTGAGTTCGTACGTGTAACTTCAGTTTTAGTGTCCTAGCAACTAATAATGGTTGTTGTTTAGTCTCTTTGTTATTAGTATTAACGATTGTGGAGATATCATCTTACAAACGCAACGCTTACTTCAAAAAACCAGTCATACTCAAGGATGGACCCAATGAGTGTACTATACGACTCTCCTACTGTTGCTTGGTGACAAAATGTATTGATATTACATTATTATTTGAATTTGTTGATATTAAGAAATATTGGGATATTGATATCCCAGTAAATGAAAGTGACATTATGTTAATACTGAATTTATTCAACAATGTCGATGATAGTAAAACCATTTAATTCGGTACAATAACAACTCATTTAATTTTGGACAGATAGTTTAACATAAAATGAGAACACGTAATCATTATGTGTGCTAGTATAAAATCAGTGAAGTTATGAGACTAACATCGAATAATCAATGGTCTTGATTGCGAAAAGTTTACGAGCATGGAACTCTGGCGACTCGTCACTGAAATTCATTCGTCAAAATCACTTAAGTGGGGGTAAGTTCAGCAACGTGGAGAAGCTACAGCCTGGATAAAACGTAGCTGCAATTAACGAAGTTTATGCGATGAACACATTACCAGTTCTCGAGCAATACAGTTGGAACAGTCGGAGAAGGTTCATACGTTTGGAAGATGCTATAAGCCGCGTGCACTCAATCAACCTAAACTGTATCTGCGCTGCAGTATAATAGCTAAGTGAACGCGTCTTAAATAGCTGAATACACCTTGAACTGAATCAATGCACAACTCGACCAAATGATCATTTACCGAAACTTTCATAACTAATCACAAAATGCTAAGTTTGGAGTCGAAGATCTGGCTACTGCTTACCTGCAGAACAAATAGTGGCAGACATCGGGTCAAGAGCAGACTATGTGATCCTAAAAGATCTAGAGAAGAACTTCTTCTCTGGATCTCTAGAAGGTGCTCCTCGTTCACACCACAGAACCCTGTGGTACCTATCTCGCACCGGGCAGGATAGGAGGTTCAAAAACACCAATCGTGTCTTTGCAGATTTTTTCGGCATCAGGATTGGACAAGTGGAACAACCAAATAATCAACATTAGTGTTATTACTTTCCAATCAGAAACATTTAACACTGTACAAGTTAACCACTTTAAACCAGTTTCGCCAAGTACTTCGCAACATCCAGGGTATTCCGTGTTTTTCGTAACAGAGTATCTTCGTTGCAGGATGATGGGCACATAGGGAACTGGAGCACACGTATCATGGTTTGATCCTCACCAAATTCACATTTCATCTTGGTTGCGTCAATATAATCCGATTTCGCCAGATTTGTGTTTGACCTGCCCGCTCCTGTCCGTAATCGATTCAAGGACCCCCAGACATTTCAGACCAGTACACGACCAGGTGGCAAGCGCTCTGTAACTTTCAGTGGTCTCGAGATGTTACAGATCTTAATTTTCCACAACTGTACCTTTACTTTTCAGATGACCTGATTATTTTTCGCGATGTCTCCAGAAATCTTTTTCTGGACTTCAATCTCTGGACCAGTGTTGAAAGGCCGTACAGTGGCTAGGCGCTTTCTCGTTCTTCTTTGGTCCTATATTTGTTCGCAACCACTTCTCTTCGGATACTGGATGGAGGAAGCCCTGAAATCTAATGAGGCCTGTCAAATGGGGTAGGCTTTAGACAACCTGTCATCAGCCTGCAGGTGTTGTTGAGGGCCATTTGCACCTACTTGGCGTGAGATGATGAGTAATCAACATTAACAAAATCCTTCCACAGGCAAATTTCAAATCCGCGTAAACTCACATTCCTATGACACTCTCCCATTGGCCTTGCTCGCAGAATCCGTTAGCCATCCAGTTAAACGATAATTTTTTTAATAATTGCAATCCCGAACACAGTTTTTCATGTCTCACTGCTCCCAAGTAAAAGCAATCACGTGGTTTTCAAACATTTCTGAAAACGACAATGACCCCATTAATCATTGTTTCATCGAGGCTCGGTATGCGGGGTGGACAGAGAAAGGCTGTCCCCTATCCTATTACTCTTCCATTCGTTAGGAATATGCATATTGCGGGTTGCTGTCTACCTACTCGAGGCTGGGACGCTTTCGTTGGCTGTCGAGGCGTTTCCGCTTAATTTCTGGCCTCGCAAAACGTACAACCGTACGAATATGCAAGCGCCTACTTAAAACTTTAAATAATTTTTCATATGATTATCTTATTATAGGACTGATAAATGTATGTAGCTGATGCCATATCAACACTAAGGAGAACGTTGTTTATTTTGGTTAAAGGATTCGTTCGTTGGTCCGCTAACGGAGGCTGATGTGGTATTCCACTGCAACTGGAATTGCTTATTTTTTTAATATTCTGAAATATTTTTTACCGATATTTAATATTTTTGTGTAGAAATTTACTTTACCAAAATCATTCATTTGCATATTTAAAAAATAGAGGTAATTAATAACGTTTTGATTGCCTAGGAATTTGTAAAAAGGCCTAAATAGTGTGACTTCACAGCTTCGTTTGCATAAAGCGTTGACAAGTGGACGCAAAAAAGTTGCCGATAGTTATAGCACACCGAAATTATATTTATAGTAACAATTAATAATAAATTAAGACACACAAATAAAAATTACTCTCCCATAAGACGAAATACAAGCTCTATAATACGGTAGTAAAGCCAGAATGTTTATACGCAGCAGAAACACTAGCCAGAAAGGGACTGAAGGAAATAGAAAAGAAAGAAAGAAAGTTTCTTCAGACCAAAAAAAGTGACAGGAATCGAATTTAATTTCCGTTTGAGATCGAAACAAGAATTATACGACTAGTTTGAAAAGGTATCAAACACTTAAGAAAAGGAGATTAGCTTTCTACGGACATATCAAGAGAATGGAAACAGAAAGAATGGCAAAGAAAATTCTCAACTTTCAAGAGAACAGGAAGACTCAAGTTCCATGGGTGAAGGAGGTCCATCAGGATCTGAAAAGATGTGGGACCAGCATAGAAGACAGGGAATTATTCAGAGCGAAAAATGGGGAGGTAAAGGATCTGACTGAAGAAAAACCAATCAGGAAAAGGAGGGAACAGAGGAAGAAAAAGCAAGAGTGAGCCAGAGAATGAAAGAGTAGGCCCTACTGGCGACGGAGGAAGGAAACTCAGAAGAGGAAATGAAGTTGCGTAGTCGTAGTCCATAGATGGCTGAAACGTAAAGGAAAAAAGGAAAATAAATTAACGTTACTTATTTATTATTACTTAGTTGTTTGAATTAGGTAGTTAATTGCATTTGAATTACGCAGTCGATGTGGACGTGGCGATTTGTCGAGTCAAACGCGGTCATAAATCCGCCTGCCAGTAATTGACATTCCTCCGCGATTTTCCCGCCAATATTTGAATTTCCAGCTCCTTGATGTGACTTCGTAGACCCAGCGGCCTAGTCCGTAACACATCTACAGTAACGCTCTGTCTCCCATTCTGGAGGACGCAGATTGGAATCCCTCTCCGGCAATCCAAATATTGGTTTTCCATAATGCCCCAAAATCGGTTCATGCGAATGCTGGAATGGTTCCCTCACAAGACCTTTACCAAATTACTTTGTCCCCAGTTCTCCTCTAATGACCAGGATGTTGTTGTAGTCGTGGTTTTAGGGCGCTTCACACTTCTACGCTGGGAAAATAACAGCATTATACGCTTGCCATGATTGTTTTGAGGAGTACAAGTTAATTTATCAAAGTTAGCGACGTATCAGTTGCGGTGGAAAGAAAGATGCCCGCCCTCGTTTCGGGCTGCTGGTGGTGCTCTCTTCATTATATCGTTCCGGCGGGTGGTCTCTCATAACAAGGTCCCTGCTGGAGTCTCGGACGCTAGAACCAGTAGGGCACAGGTTTCACAAAATAATATGACTCTCGCAGAATAAAATAAACCACAACATGATTTCTGTCATAAAACAATTGTCCTTACTGCTCATCACCGGTACCTAAATACTGATCCGCCACTTTGGCCCAGTGTGTTAGAGCCTTATGATATCAGCTTCTGACACTGCCTTACCTAGTTCCAGCCGCAATGGTGAAAGAAATTTTCTTCATCGGGAGTTGGGCTGCAAGGTAGAAGAGATGGTGGAGCATGGTTCCTAAGGGAGCGTGCATAAATTACGTGGCTCGGTCTAAGGGGGGGAGGGATTGGATGGAAGGCTAGATACGTGTGGGGGGGGGGATAGAGGCAAAAGCCACATCGGGCTACATGGGGGAAGGAGGAATTCACAGGAGGCCAAAATGGAGCTACGTGGTTTATGAACGTTCCATAATCGCCAAATTGTGTAAAAAAGTCGCAAACCTCTGTTCATTTTGTATGGAGTGAGGAATGTGATTGGTGTGTGGAAACTTAAAGCTTGTGTTTATCGGAAGAGTAAACTAGAATTGGCCGGCACCGGGTGTCACCCTTTCCTTTCTTTCAATCTCTCCGATCCACAACGTGATTAACATTTTATACTGGACACATAGTATCATAATCTTCCACACATACACTTACGAATACATTAAACCTGAAAAAGGCAATGACAAACACACCTTCTCTGGGACGTTACTGCCATACTAACCGTCTATGCCCAAATACCCGGTTATGGAACACACATTTACTTTGACCCAAGTACTGAACAATATCGAGGTAAAGTTGTTTTAAAAGCTGTGTCGTGTATAATTTATTCGCCTTTAAGGTGTAGTTTTCAGCATGTAGAACAATTTACTACTTACATCCTCAATGCAAATGTCAATCAGTAATATCGACTTGCGAAACAATTGTTTCTTGCTTCCGTTATCGCACCAGTGATGGTTTCATTGGTTCTTTGCCAGAAATAGGTGATGGGTTCAACTGTTGAGAATCTAAACAGTATTAATTTCGTATTTAAATATTTATGTACGACAAAGCTGACATGTGGCAGAAAGATCTTGTTTAAAATAACCAAGCAGGATGAGCAATTCAGTCGATTATTCGACAGTTGGTATCCTATGGACAGACGATGAGTTTACTAACGAAACTTTTATTCATCGTGTATTAAAAACCAATATATCTAGTATTTGATATAACCTTGTGTTAAAATTATACCCATTTCCATCGATAAATCGAATGTAATGAGAATTCTAAATTTCTGTTTCCTTGACTGACTACGTGTTTCCTTTAGCACCAGTATTAAGTCCTGTCTGTTAAACAACAAAATGACTCCTGTTGTGGAAAGCTCTGGCAGTGCATCTAACCCTGTACAAAAGAAGCATCATTCATATTCAAACATTCATTTTTATATATTACATTTCATTTAATTTAATGGTGAACATTA
Organism: Vandiemenella viatica; assembly: GCA_031002005.1. Classification (NCBI taxonomy): domain Eukaryota; kingdom Metazoa; phylum Arthropoda; class Insecta; order Orthoptera; family Morabidae; genus Vandiemenella; species Vandiemenella viatica. The sequence goes on from JARYHS010009186.1 coordinate 130,154,492, forward strand.
ATATTTGTGTATTTTAGTCGAGGTATGATCCAAGAATTATCTTATGGATGGAATTCAAAACTTTTCAACTGCATCTTTTTTCCTTACCAGATAAGAAGTGATAATTGCAAAACACATAAGTTGGATAGACATTTCCGCCTCATTAGGTTGAAGATTATTTCCTCGTTTAATGATTCATAGGTAGCCAAAATCTTTCACTACGCTTATGATTGTTTATTTATCTGCCTAATATCATTACGCAACGAAAACTTTAAAATTGTTTTTTTTTTTTTTTCTTTTTTGCGTGTGTTTAATATATGAAATCACCAACAGCAGTAATCAATCTGGCTGTTAATGAAGGTGACAAGTTGAGAAACCACTTTCTTATCCTTTGTAAATACCGGCTGCCACTGCGATAATCTATTGAGGGGTACAAATAACATTGTTTCGAATGATTTTTCAAGGGGATAACATGATTAAGATAATGAGTTTATTTTAGCATGATATTCTTTCGTAAGTGCACGACTTCAGACTTAGAAACTCTCGACTAGATCGTTATCAATGTTGAGTCTTCAGTTTCGCCATTGTTTTGATAAGGTAGTGTTTGTGTACACTCTCTGCTTTCTCCAGTAGTACCGTATGGAAAGAGAATAGCTCGGCTCTGGTAGTTTCGTGACGTGTTCTCGTTAGGGTGTCGAATGTGAATTTCACCATTGTTTTGACAAGCTGATGGTTTTATACTCTCTCTAGCTTCTCCAGTAATGTATTTCAGCTCAGGAGATTTCGTAACATATTCTCATTCTTGCTCCTTGAAGTATTTTCATTTCATTTCTGTTTAACATGATTAAGTTTCTTTTAACGCAGTTACTGGAATTAATGGCAACGAATGCGAAAGATTACAAACATGTTGTACACGTATCGAAAGACACAGCGAATTACGATTTATCTAAATCTGGTTGGCTGAATCTAGATATGAAACTGGATTCTTCCATAATTCCCACACTTGTTACTCGAACTGTATTGATTCAAATGTGTCAGTTCAGGAAGATTCCTTGACGTAATTCCAAAATTGGTCAACTCGGCTTTCTGAGAATCCAAATGTACAAATTCTTTAAACCTCTAAACTGAAAATTTGTCCATTCCTAATGCACATGGACTGACTGAAATATTGATTTAATATTTCTCCAACTGTAAACGGTTCTGTACTTACAGGTTTTGTCTGCAAGGTTGTTTAGACTTTTGGAAGAAGATATTAGTGGTTGTGATACCACAAGTTATTTTTATTACTGATTACAGCGATGTGTTTCAGCTAACGTGGAATACCCCAATATTTCCGCAACGATTGAAGATATTTTGAAATGTTTTTTTCGCTGAATGATAGTATGGAAGTTGACATATAGTGCCTACCAAGCTTGGTGGGTGAGTGTTAATGCTCTAGCTTCGAATTCGGGAGAAAAAGGTTTCTAATCCCCGTACGGCCATCCTGATTTCGGTTTTTCATGGTTTCCCGAAACAACTCCGGGCCGAAAGCCAGGATAGTTTCTTCAAAAAGCCATTGCCGAATTCCTACCCATGGCTTGCCCTCAAATCTTTCCCGATTGAAATGATCTCGACCTCTACAAGTCGTAAAGCCATAAGTAAATAAAAAATATAATGCTTATTCATAACAGGTATGTGTTCAGTGAAACTGAACCAAATATGATTTTTTAAAATTGAAAACATTCACAGAAAAATGAATTGAATGAGATAATATTTACACCCAATTGCGGAGCAGAAACAACAAGAAGTAATGTGCAAATATAATTCACTTGGGTGGCCTAGCAACATGGGAGATTAGAAACAGGCACAGGACTCGACGGCCACTGCCCGAAGCTGGTGGCTGGCTAATGTTAACGGCATTTGCACAATATTGATAGGGGGTTTTGGTATATATTTCATTACAGATATTATTCCATTGTTTTCATCTTTGTCCGTAAGTGTTTGTTTATAGATCAAAACATTATGTATGATTCAATTGTTGTGTACATACACGCGTTACGCATAATCACTATGCGGAAAATTTATTGCTCCCTTACGTTCTATCATATTGCGAAAACAGCATTTCATTGCAGAATATTGACGGTAACACGTTATCTTACTTTCCATTCACAGTTTTACTTATCATTGGCATGGTCAAATTTGGAGCTTTGGTTTCACGCCTGCATGTCCGACGCCAAATATTATATACCTATCACCAGATCGTAGTAAGTACTAATGTAATGTGTGATAGGTGAATTTTTTTGTTTGTGAAATGTGTAGTTTATGAGGAGATTGGGAACCGTACCGGTATTATCTTTGATGGCTGCGGAAAACCGCCTAAAACCGTAGTTACGACTGCCAGTACGAAGATTCGTACCCCGCCCCGTTTCATCTCCTCGATCCATTGAGCCACACTGGCACGTTTGGACTACCCTGTATATGAATGCAAATAATAAGGCTTCACATTAATTTGGGAATGATGCACATGGGAATCAATTTCACAAAGTTCAAATACGAGGTGTGATCAGTTTTTTTTTTAGTAAGTGTTTTAATCTTCAATGTTTATCCCATTCCCTTCAAAGCAGTCTTTCTTTGATATCATGCACTTATTCCAACATCAGTTTGAGAAGCACTGTTGGAAGTCTCTTTAGGTATAATATCGAGCGCGTTCTGCGACTTCGACATTACCATTTTTTTTGTTTTTTTTTAACTGCTTAAAGTCTCCTATAACAACTAGGTCTTTAGAGACGGGAAAGGACGGGGGGCAAGGAATGGGAAGGAATTCGGCCATGGCCTTTTGAAGGAAGCATCCCGGCATTCACCTGGAGTGATTTGGGGAAACCATGGAAAACCCAAATCTGGATGCCCGGATGGGGATTCGAACCGCTATCCTCCCGAATGCGAGGCCAGAACGCTAGCCGTTACACCACTACGCTCGGTCGACATTACCTCATCTATTGTTGAAAATGTGTACTTTGAGTGTCCTTTAGAGACCGGGAAATAAGAAAAAGTCACATGGTAGCATGCATCTCGGTGGTGTGTTTCGACAATAACTGGATAAGCAAAGTGGTACGCGGAGGTGCATTGTCGTGGTGCAAAAGCCACGAGCAATCTTTTCAAAGTTTCGATCACTTTTTTCCGGATTACCTCACGAGAATTGCGTGAAACCTGTTGATGTTACGACCTCTCTATTAGTAAGCAAAAACTGTTTAATTTTTTCCATGTTTTCATCACTGATGGACGTCTTAGGACACCAAGACCTCGCAGCATCCTCTATGTCTTCCCGACCTTGCTGAAGGTGTTTATACCATTCATATAGTAGTGTAGTATCGTCTCCAAAGGTCTTTAACATTCTGAATGCTTCACTGCACTGATTTCCGTTTTTAACACAAAATTTCACACAAACGTTCTGATCCAACATTTTGCGGTACAAAAAATCGTCAAACACACTAAAGTGCGTCTTCTCACTAGCGCGCCAAACACAAACTAAGCATCACAGCCACCCAACAATTAACACGTACATTACAGCCATTGCTACCAACTTACAAAAAATAAAATAAAATGATCAGCTCGGTAAACAAGATACAATGCACACAATTTAAAAATTCTCGTTACTTTTTTCCACACCTCTTATCTCACTGGGGCTCGTATGGTTAAAACTTATTAAAAATTCCTACATCTATTTCGATTGCGATATTATGTTATTTAAGGGTATGTGTATCGGCTTACATCATAAGTTTGTTGATGCTTGGAATTTTGCGTAGTGTCTGACTAATATATTCATTAAATGTTGTTGTAGGTAACCATATCTGAGAAGTAAGCATTTATTTGAGAAGCGTTCCGGGTGCAGTTTTATCTGTATTTGAACTCGTTCTGTCAGTCGTGATTAGTCCCGAGCAGTGCAGTGACGTATGTTGAAAACACTAAGGGCCCTATTACACTAGGCGACTTGGCGGCGCAACCAGCCGCGGCACTGGTGTCTCTGTTGGCGACGCAACCAGGATTCTGGTGGCGCCGCCAGCCAGCCACTCGCACAACCGAGCAGTCACTTTGCTGTTATCCTCGCATTGTATGCGAATTGTGTAGTTGAATATGTCCAGTGAACTACAGAATGTCACTGTGGAAATGAGTGGAAGTGAAAGTGTAGAGAAGACAAAGGGGTAAAGCAAGAAGAATTTCTCATTTTCGTATCTTTCCCGGTAATATCAACGTTTACTAAGTACAATGATTAAAAGAAAGACGATTTAGACATCCTTAAGTAATTAAAAAACTTGTTGTCGTCTGAATACAGTTTAATTGCGATGGAGCTAACACTCCGGTAGCAATTTGCACATTTACAGCACTCTCTTCACCCTCCTCCTTTCCTCCTTTTCCAATCCAGCTCCTGTATCATATCAGTTACTGACTGGGTCCTGCGATAATTTCCACAAACAAATCTAGCTGCTCTTCTTTGCACACCTTCCAACTCCTGTATTTGATCTCCAAAATGTGGTCCCAAACTACGCCACCATATTCAACAAATGATCTGACCAAAGTTTTGTAACCCAACTCCCTAACTTCTCTGTTACATCCTCTCATCACCCTCTTCAGCAAATGAAGGATTTTGTAACCTTTTTCTACCACCTGCCCAATTGAGTTTATCAAACGTTATGCAAAGAATTTACACTTCATCAAGCAAATCTGACCCCACTCTGTAATCATAATTAACCTTTAGATCTATTTATCTTTGTATCTTATAAGCCAACTCTTCTTGGCATTTATCTTCATTCCATGCTGACCTACCCATTTAGATATTCTATCCAGATCATCCTGCAACTGTTCAGTCTTCACCTGTTTTTATCCTATTGTATACCATTGTATCATTTGAAAAATACCTAGATTCTGACCGTAACACAGTCATTCATTAGAATAATGAACAGCAACTCCCATATTTACTTCCACTTCTCTTGATAATGTATTTCCTACTCTAACCCTTTGCTTTCTGACTTTTAAGAATTCCTGTGCCCAGCAAGTAACTTTTTCATTCAATTCAATACATTTCAGTTTATTTAAAACCATTTTATGGCTCACTCTGTCAAATGCCTTAGAAAGATCTAGTGCCACACTATCAACTTGGCCTCCCATTTCAAATTCATTTGAAATATCTTGCATATAGCCCACTATCTGAGATTCAAATGAGTATCCTTGCCTAAAGCTATGTTGTCGATCTGAAAACTAGTTTCGTTCTTCACAGATATTTCTGATATAGTTGCATATCAATCTCTCAATCATTCTGCCCATCACTGATGACAAATTAATTGGCCAGGAATTTTCACCATATTTTTAACCCTTCCTTTATGAACTGGTACTACTATCGGTCTTTTCCAATCCTTTGGTAAGCAGCAAGTCTCCAAACTCATTTTAAACAAAATTTTAAGGTAAGGTACAATATCCTATCCCACAATCTTTAATAAATCTGTAGTAATATTACCTACGCCAGTTACACCAGTTTTAGCTTTCTGAGTTACTTCGCAATTTCCTGAAAATTTATTTCAAATTTTGTAGGTTCGTCATTCATTCCCTCCCATCACAGGATGACTGTCCCCAGTTGTCTCACCAAACCTGACACTCAGTATCTCTGCAATTTTAAAATTGTTATGTAGGAAGGGGCATATGAACAGTAGACTGAACGCATGGTGGCGAGTCTGGCGGCGCCGCCAGGTGGCCTAGTGTAATAAGCTACGTAAGATACAATGCCCCGCCACGATTCTCGGCCACCAGTGGTTGCCCGCCTGGTCGCCGGGCAGGGCAGCCAGCCGGCCGCCAGTTTCTGGCGGCGCCACTGGCTGCCCTAGTGTAATAAGCTCCATAAGACCCTGTGCCCAGCGACGAGCAGAGCCACCAGTGGCCCGGCTGGTGGCGCCACCAAGTCGCCTAGTGTAATAAGGCCCTAAGGAAGCAGTTTCAGAGACAGCCAGGCGACACGAAGTTCATTCTTGAATGAACGGCTTATTTGGCTGGGAGCGAGGCTAAACTGAAAACATTCCTTATACTCAATTTTATGAATAATTGTAATGCCAATGCAATTGAAATTGTTGTTTTATTTTCCGAACGCGTTTCGCTTCATTTGCGAAGCATCTTCAGCGGTTCTGTCTGTGGGTATTTATACATATAATTACATTTGTTCTATTTTACAATTTAAACATGAAAATTGTGGGTTACAGATTTAAGCTTACCGGTACTTACATTTTTCTTTGGTCACATATGCTTATAATTGTACAGCCTATTAGCATTGGTTATAATTGTAACTGCGGTATATATTACACATATTGGTTGCATTTTAGCGATTATTTGCGTAGCACTGTAATACATTGAGATCTGATGTCTTACGTTAGTTACTGTACATCGCTGATTATCAGGTTTGTTTACCGTTTGTCTTCTGTTTTACTCGGTGGGTGGCGCGCTTTTAAATATGTGTTCGTGCTTAGTTTGGTGTATTATTATTATTGGCTGTGTCCTTTTGTGGTGTATGGTTGTGTTTATTATTTGTTTTTGAGTACTGTGTATAGTGTTGGGTCCGTCAGGTTCGTGTATTCGTTTATTATGTTCTTTTCTTCTGCCAGTCAGTGATTTGTGGGTGTAGTAGTTTTCCTGAAATGTTAGACGTTGTGGTTTGCTGTTACTAATGGTTAGTGTTTGCATGTCTGACTCTATGTTTGTGGGCTGGTGATTATGTTCTAGCAGGTGTTCTGCGAATGTTGAGTGGTTATTGTATTTTAGTGCTCTTAAATGTTCCTTATATCTGGTTTCAAATTTCCTGCATTTTTGGCCTATATATTCTGCATTGCAGTCATTACAAGTTAATCTATATATACCTGAATTGTGAAATTTGTTATTTGATGTGTTGTTTTTGATGTTTTTATGCAGTGAGTTGTCTGTTCTAAATGCTATCCTGAGTCCTTGCTTTTTCAGAATGTTTGCTATTTTGTGAGTGTTCTTGTTTATGTATGTTAATGTGTGCCATTTTACTGTTTTTGCTTGTGTGGGTGTTATGTTATTTGCTGTTGCATTCAAGTGGGTGTTTGTATTTGTTTGCTGTGGATTTGGTATAGTGTTTAGTGTTGTTCTTAGTATCTGCTTTTTGATGGTTTTGTTCATTTGGTGTATTCTGGTTTCTTTGTATCCATTTTTGCTGGCTATCTGTATGATGGTGTCAAGTTCTGTTGTGTAGTTGTCTTTTGTTTAGTCTGTTGAGCATGTGGTTAATTGCTGCTTCCTTGTGTTCCTTATACTGGTTCTGTTCTGTTCCGGTCACGACGGTTTGAACTCTCTGACTTTTTTTTTTTTTTAAGTGATTATAATGAGTCCGCACCACTAGATCAGTTGGCTGCGGCACCGTGATGGTGTCCAGCGCTGACACAGAGTTAGGGGGCTTCCATAAATTACGTGAGGTGTTTTTCCGGACCCCCTCCTTCCCTTCTGGTGAGACTTCGTGAGATTTGGTTCGCCACCTCCCCGCCCCCTCTGGTGAGAGCTGGACCTTGAGACCTCCTCCGCTACAAATCGCCCTCGCAACTTTTTGAGACTTTTTTTAGTTCTAACCCTACCCTACCAAAGCCGGTTACACCCCTATTTTTCCATGAAACCCTCCCCCCCCCTAAAACCGACTTTCCCGTCATTTGTAAACCCTTATTTCTTTTTCTTTTAGCTCTACAGTCCAAAAAAAAATTTCCAAAACCTCACGTGAGATTTCCGTTGACCTCCCCTCCCCCTTGGTGAGATTTCGCCGGACCCCCCCCCCCTATTTCATCTCACGTAATTTATGGACGCCCCCTTAGCATATACACGCAATGGTCGACATTAGGGACAAACTCGTAGTTACCAAATAATTCTATAATACAGGAACAAAAATGGTGTAAAACTGGCAGCTATGATAGCCGTTTGCTTCTATATTTTTAAGAGCGTAAAGTAATTTTCTACTGATCAAGTATACTAAACTTCTATACCTTACATGCTAACCGCATTTATATCTATCTACACCCCCCAAAATATAATAATTTAACTTCAGCACAGTGTATGATAAATACTGCAGACAACTGATATATGTATATGCTTAAATACACGTAGAGTCTACGACTCCGATAGTCAAAGTTTAACGCCCCAGTTCGCTGTGCTATCACACTCCAGTTTAATCTTGAGTGCTTTGGGTATAGGGATTATCCGTGATTAATTTATGCCTGTCACAGAATGTGATAACGCAGAAGCTTCAGGATTATAGATACTATTTTAAACACAATCTATTATATTCCTGTCTGTAGGCGACCAGATTGTGCCTACTGAAATAGAAAGTGATTTGCAGAAGATATGAAAAAAGTTCTATAAGGTATTGAACGTGTATAGGTTGTTACCGGAAAATAGAACGATGATAATAATTGTTAATGAAATGACGAATTTCAAGAGTTAGATACCTCGACTGTTTTCAGTTTTGACGTAGTCTAACTTAGGGTCGAGAAGACAGTATCACCAACTTGGGAACTTTTTTTTTTATCAATGGTAGCGTCTGTTTTGAAAGTAAGCCTCTCCAATGTTTCCTGTCCGTCCCCAACTCACTTCTTTCCCTATATTCCTCTACACCCTTGTTAGCCTCTTTCATCCATCTGTCTAAGTTTCAAGACCACGTCTAAAATTTTGTTTCGTATCCTCTCCTCTCGTTTTACTTCCAGTTGCCAATTATACCTCCGCTTTTTCTATTATGTGTTGTATTGTGTTAGGATTTATTTAAAAAAAAGAATGGATACTTAATTTAGAGACTACAAATGAGTTACAAAGTTTAAATGTTCCAACAGGTCGTGAAAACAGCCCCAGCTCCCAGATGTCCCATCTTTAATGTTACTCAATTCAACTGAAAAATGCCCTGCAGTCAGATCTTTAAATAATAAGATATGGTTTTTTAATAAAGATCGTAGCCACCAACCTTAATCCCTGAAACTATATTCGAAGATTTCAGCTAAATAGGGAAAGGAAAAGCTTTACTTAGTTTCCGTAGCTCTTTGCCGCTACGCCAAAATATTTAAACGGCTTAGCTCACAATAATTTGTCTTGGTTTGTCTATGATATCATTCACTCTGGCTCTTCTCTTTCTCTAAATTCTTCTTTCCTAAATCTTCACTTAGATGGACGTTTTATTAAATATCCTTCAAATGCTTCTTCAAAAACTGAACTCACTATTTATCTTCTTTATACCGACGCTCAATAATGTTTTTTTTTATACATTTCGTCGTAAGAAACTGGTCTTTAACTCCTGATATTGCGACGTTTTGCCGAGCTTGCCTTTCTACAGGGAAACGCTTTGCGACTAATCCTTCAAAAACTAAATTCTTTCCACTACTCCACTGCCTCTCACCAATTTTTATGTCTATGCAGTACATATATCTTTCCAGCTGTAATCACTCAACTTTTGTAAACATTTTATTTATTGCAACTCTTGCTGAATAATCCCAAATAATTTCACACTTACACAACTTACAGCGTTACAGGTGTTTCCTCGTTATTGTCATCTTAATATTTTAATTTCTCACTTTAGCTACTCTTTTTATTAGTGTTTTACTCTTTGAAAACTTCATTTACACTGCGTGGGTTTGACATTTGTCCCTATTCTTCATCGCTCATATTTATGAACCATACAAGGGGATCAGTACAAAATAGTTTCTGCAAAAAAAAAAAAAAAAAAAAAAAAAAAAAAAAAAAAAAAAAAAAAAAAAAAAAAAAAAAAAAAATCTTTTCTACATTCGTGGGACGTCGCTGCTCAATGTAATTGTTATAGCAATCACAAAAAATCGACTTTCACATCTCCTTCTTGCATTTATTTCCATAGTGTGATGTAAATTTAAGACAATACATTGGGATGCTCATAAGAGAATACACCGAGCGTGGCGGTGTAACGGTTAGCGTTCTCGCCTCGCATTCGGGAGGACGGCGGTTCGAATCCCCGTCCGGGCATCCAGATTTGGGTTTTCCATGGTTTCCCAAATCACTCCAGGCAAATGCTGAGATGCTTCCTTCAAAAGGCCATGGCCGAATTCCTTCCCATTCCTTGCCCCCATCCTTCCCCCCCCCCATCCTCCCCCCCCATCCTCCCCCCCCCCATCCTTTCCTGTCTCTAAAGACCTCGCTGTTGAGAGACGTAAAGCAGTTAAAAAAAAAAAAAAAAAAATAAGAGAATACGACAGAAATCGGTTTTGAAGAATCACAGAGTAAACCTGAATGCTGAGTAACAACGACAAAAATATATACAACAAGCATCAAGAATGCGCTGTTATACTGATAGCTAGAAGAAGTGAAGAAATCAAGATGCAGCTGGGGAAACAAGATTTAGTGTAAGAATTTAAAAATATCATGGAATTTGCGAACAAGAGTATTAAGGCTACCAAGAATATGACTCCCCCCCCCCCAATTGCTTTATAATTTTAAAAAAAAGTTCAAACGTGTTATTTGAACACTGAAAGGAATATTAAGATGTTTAACCTTTAAAAAATCTCTGTCTCAATCTTGAAACCACCTTGTTTTCGTTATGTGCAAAGGAAGAAGCGGTTATCAGATAACAGTGACGCTGTGTCTTTTTTCCCCCAGTTTTGTTCTGTTAATCGCTATATACCACAATAGACCGGGTCGACATTCAAGCACATTCCTTCGTGGAACCTGGTGTTAGTATACTCTTCAATGATTTGCAAGGAAATCAGCTTATTTTTACAGCACGAAGTCTTGGCGTTAATCCTAACCATGATTGTTTATTGGTAATTTTGATTGTATTTTTGACGCTAACGAATTTGTATAGCGGTTCCAAAGAGATTCTTGACATAATTTGCCACACTTCCGGTATGTAGAGCTGCTATCGTTCTGATGGTCAAGATTTACTAACGTTTAGTTTCAGTCGTCATTCTGTCCCTCATAATGAAACAGAACCCATAGATATCGATGTCTGATAACCATATATTCCGGAAACTATTCAAGGCTAATGGTACCGTGTTCAAGATATTACTAAACACAATTTCACTTCCTCCATATTTTGTAAAATACAGAACTCAGCATTTTTTGGTTTACTGATCATTCTTTTTGCTAAAGAAACAGCTTTACTAAAAAAACGGACGAATAAACCTTGTGGTCGATTAGAGTTGTTTAACGAAATTAATCACAGCTTTTTCAATAATAATTAGAGTATTTTAATTATTATTTTATTTTCGGACACTTTTTGACTTCATTGAATTTTGGTGTTTATGGCATTTTAAAAAGATTGCTTGCCAATAACCCTAATAATGAGAACCCATGTTGAAACGCCTTGCCACAATATCCATATTTGCTATTATCAGGATTTTTCTGAATATGTTCTACGTGATTGAAAAAATGGTACTTTAGTATGTAGATGATGATGGTATTGGCTGCCTCAGAAACGTAGAATATCGTCAAAATTTTGGGATCAAAACCTCGTGAATAAAAAATAAATTTCTTACAACATTCACTTGTTTATCCCATCCCAATCCCATTCCTCGTCAAAGTGACGCCACTATGAGAGAGTTTGGGATGGCAAGTGGATGTTCTGGCCTCGCATTCGGGAGGACTCCGTTTGAATCCCCGTCCGGGCATTCATATTTTGGTTTTCCATGGTTTCCCCAAATCACTCCAGCCGAATGCCAGGATGCTTCCTTCAAAAGGCCATGGCCTAATTCCTTTCCGTTCCTTGACCCCAGTCCCATCCCGCCTCTAATGACCTCGGATGTCAACGAGGCGTAAAGCCATAATTTAAAAAAAAGGAAAGTGGAAGTCAAATTTGACGATATAAGCTCAATGACGTTGGAGAACTTGGTACGGTTAGTAAGCACACAAAGCCTTCGCTCAGTCAGCCACCGAAGTGTATACGCGTTTCGAAGACATCTAAGCCGTCTTCATCACATCCCACAATAATATAGTTGGTCTTGTATTTCTCATACCCATTTCTCAGTCTTTTTAACACGAAACATCAAATTAAATGCGGGATTCTAACTTCATACAAACAGGTAATAAAGAACCGGAGTGTCTGACATTTCGTTTAGTGCCAGCTTTATAGTGTGAGAAATATACGATTATGATAGAGATACATGTCACCGTGGCGACTACAGACATTCGTTTTGAAGTGTAGCTGTCGCTCCCCCCACCATGCTAGCTGGTTCGTCCCATTAATGAGTGTTGAGTCTAGCGCCGTCTCTTTTTCCCTCCAGGCCGCTATTTATAACCCCCAGTAGTACCAACCTGCTCCAGCCGACGCATCTAACATTAAGTCGCATGGCTGGCAGCAAAAGGGCTAATAAAATACTGGCAGTTGCTTTTTATGTCTGGTTTCTACGGAGCGGTTTGAAACGGGGTCCTACGAATTTTACGTTAAAATCTCACTTAAATCATACTCTCCACCTTGTGTAGGAAGTCTGTAGATAGCAGAAGTGTATTTCATACTTATGAAGATACGATTTAAACACTTACTGCACTAACAAGTCTTTTAAAGGAACACATTTCGCCAGCTTTAGCGAGTTTTACAGCAATCTGTGTTACGCATTCATTACATACTGTATGTGCAACATTGTGTCTTAATATGAAAGCAAATGACTGTCTCAGAAGTGGGAGAGAAGGGTGTATTAAAAACAAATTTATTGACATTGGTGGGCAAGGTAATAGGGCTTCAAATGCGTTTTCAAATGTCTTATGATTGCAGCAAACAAATCGTCAAAACTTGAAACGTCAAATATTACAGAAGTATTACTCCAAACATCTCTTCACAAACCATTTTGTTTTTTTTATTCTGAATTCTTGTTTATTTGGGAATAATCAGTTTCAGTGAATATTAGTGAGACAGACACTAACATTAACTTTCAGTTAGACTGCTCATCTGAGGAACAAAATTAGCAAAAAAAAAAAAAACAAAAAAACCAAATCTCGTTTAACACAAGCTTATCAATGTATATACTATCAATATATAAGAAAATCTCAGCTAAAAAAAAGTTGTGCATTTTTTGAAATTTATTTGATATCGACTAAAACCTCTCTAGCATTATTATTCTCAGATTTCAATATTAATCATGATCACAATCACTGAAACACAATACACAGGGTGTTTTTTTTAATAAGATTGTTCAAACTTCAGGATCGTTTTGGGGTTGGTACAGAGAATGATTCAACATACTGTTGCAGCACCCTCCAAAGCCCTGAAAAACTTGGCTGAAGTAGCCCCCCCCCACTCCCCCCGCTCGTGTAAGGTATGCAGATATACTTCTATCAGATGATTTATTTAATAGAGTTTGACTGAGTTGTTAACTGGACACGAGGCGGTACAATGGATCCTGGGTTCATATCCCTGACCCGGCATAATGTTCATCCTGATAAGGGTTTTTCACGTAAGGTAATGTCGGAATGGTCCACATTTAAATCCTAATAATTATATGTTATCCACACAGAATAAAAACAAGAGTTGTTCAAAGCCTACGCGGTTTACAGACAGTTGACAACAGCTTCCTCACATACTGTTAATGTTTAGGGCTTTACGCTCTTTCGATATTGATGTCATTGGTGGCGTGATAGGATTGGGCACAAGGAGCAGGAAGAAATTCGGCCGTGACGTTTTGAAGGAACGATCCCGTCATTCGCGTGGAGTGATTTCGGAAAATCATGGATGACCGGACGTGCATTCGAAACCGCGTCCTTCCGTATGCCAGGCCCGAACGTTACCGCTCACCTTCAAGGCTTGGTGCTCTCATTTAGATTAGAGAGTCATTAATTGTTCTGGAGGTCCAAAAATGAAAGGCCACTCAACATACACAAAAAAGTAGAAGTAAATTTATTAATATAATCCTTGATGAATTACTGACTGTAAACGGGGCTCAACGTGACTACGAAAAAGAAATTTTATGAAGCTTCGTTTATAACACTGAAAGAATGGGAAATGAAATGGCAAATCAACAAGGATTCCAAGGGATTGTGGCATCGGGCCATTTGCAACGCCATGGTACGAGACCAAAGAACTGAGCAGAAGGAAGATTACATTATTCAACAGGTTACGTACAGGACACTCCCTTTTAAAGGATAAGAAGCATATTATGAACATTGTAGAGTCGCCAAATTGTGATAGATGTGGTGAACTGGAAGATATATATCACGTCTTACTTATATGCAAAACTCACAGAGACATGAGAAAGGAGCTGATTGAAAAACAGCTAAAAATTACTGATATAATATCTCTAATGATCAACTTAGCAACTCCCTGCACCAAAGTTGTCAATACCATATGTAAATATGTAGATAATACCAAAATTTGTATATAAGTCAAATAAACATAAACCCTAACAATAACAACCCTATGTTTATGGCGTAATTAGCCTAAGGCTAACAGCCAAAAAAAAAAAAAAAAAAAAAAAAAAAAAAAAAAAAAAAAAAAAAAAAAAGCTTCGTTTAATGGTAATAAAAAAACTTATTAGTAGCTGCAAAACATGAAAATCTGTTAAGTGTGAAACTATTATTAGAGTGAATAGTGTGTTCTTTGGAGCCTTCCGTAGTCACCTTTATCGCATCAATGCGGTAAACACACCCTACTGCACGTGTAACGGACAGGCACTACAGGACCTCAATCATTTATTCTTCAACTGCTCTAATTTTCAGCAACAGCAAGCAACTTTCATCAAGTCTCTTGTGCGAGCACAGCAACCAATTCCAACCAGAATTACAGTACTACTCGCTGCAAAATAGTAACAAAATCTACTGTATCATTAAGGACTATATTAAGGACACTGACATATATATTTATGCATCTATGGCCTATATCTGTATTTTTTTTTATTTTTTAAATTTTAAAAGCACTTGTTATTAACTTGTCATTCCACCAGGCTGACTGTATGGTCTATTCAAGTCCTAAAGTCAAATGAATAAATAAATAAAAAATTCATATTTATAAAATGTAAAAACAAAAATGGGACGTAGTTAAAGATGATTTATTATATTTATACGTAAACAAACCAGTTTGAAACTATAAACTTGGATCAATCACCTTTTGACCTCTGAAAGAATAAACTAAATGGCTGACTGAAATTTAGTTGCACGTTTATAGGATTTTAGAATGAAAGGATACGGTTTACTTCTGCGTTCGAAAGAACATAGATCTGACCTACTGTAAACCGGAATAATAATAACAATGAGATGTGCAAATGATTACTAGTTTCTTCTCACGTTTGTCAGCTGTTTGTATCTTCATGTTTCTAGAACTATTTTTGTCATTTATAAGGTGTAATTGTTACTATAGATTTATATAATAAATATAAGCGTAACATGAACATTTACACTGTGTTTCGCATCCAAATTACCAAGAAAATGTGCATCAGAGCAGTAATTTTCACGACTAAAAAAGTGTTAGCTGTGAACTTAATTCACGAAGGTGCATGTTATGCAGTTCAACAATGGCATGTTTTACGATTATATTTATCAGTTAATGGTGAATTAATTAAAAATTTAAAATAATTTAGAAACATTAAACAGTCTGATGTGAGAGATAATAGTCTTGTTCGAGACATCTGTTGTATTAGTAAATTGTGGGACAGAGGGTCGAGAAGTTTGTCTCCAGTTTCCCTGCGTTCGCAGAACTTTTCTTTCTGTTAAGAGCACATTCTTTAACAAAACTCGCTTGTTCTTCTCAAATACATTAGGAACATAGCGTGTTTCAAATTCTTCGTTGAACACTGAATCAGATTAAGCCATGGCAGGGGCAAAGGGCGAAAAAAAATTTGAACTCTGTCATTAATACAATTCTGATAGAAGTAAGTGTGCAAAATGGATGGAAGTACAGACTGGTGTCGGAGAAGGCACGTTAATATTTACCTCTACGATGCACATATACGGCAACGAAAATAAATTCTACATTGCATGTTAAGCATAGCTCGTGAGAATGTGGACACTTAAAAGATTTCTTAGTTAAATGTAGAAGTGTTTGTAACAGTGTGAAATTGAAGCATCACTAACACCACCAAAGCGCATATCGTAATCGATGCAGAAAGTTGGTTGAAATCAGATATAAATCGAGCTTGCTGGGTGAGCGTTAGGAAGAACGTGGATTCCAATCCCCGTTCGGCCATCCAAATTTCGATGTTCCGTGGTTTCAATCGCAGACGTCAATTTTAATTGCGAAATAATATTGATTAAACTTAAGGTAGCCAAAGCCAAATTTGTGATAGGCGCCTCCAAGGTCCACCAGATGCAGTCCTAACCATTGCAGAGGCTTTAGGAAATATGTAAATCATATCTTTCGCTTTTCCGGGACATTCTAAGAGGCAATTTCAATTTGCCCTGTATTCGACTGCAGTAATTCCTGTACATAAAACTGGTGGCAAGGGTAATGCGGCTTGTGAAATAATTCTCGATCTGCTCCCAGATTCTTAAACAGTTGGTTACAGAATCCAAAATGGCGTCGTAACGGTGCTGTGAATATTTTTTAGATCTTATGGTTAAAAATAGTTCTGAATCATTCACAAATACTTCAACTACTAGATGAATAAGCGACCGCAAAACGATAATGCAACGGTAAGATTAATAACTAAGTGTAAAAACAAGGATCGTTTACAGAATCTTTATAACGTGCCTGAGAGATAAGTACCAGTCCCTTAAAGGTAGCAAGAGACATTAGTTGAAGATATGTAGCGTAGGGTAGATATTGATATGCTTATACCGTAGCAGGCACGGAAGCGTAGTAAAGAGTTCCGCCGATTGTTTAGAAATACGGTGTATTCTCGACGTTATTTTAGCTTGATACGATAAATGGCAACATTTTGGCATTAAATTTCAGAAAGTGCCAGGGAATGCACATGATGAACAAGAAGAATTCATTTTTCCAGGCATGCAAAGTAAACTATTCGACCATAGATAAGATTGACACTCTCAACTTATTTTGGCGTGACAATACGAAACAATATGAAGATACACAAAAATTCGGCCGTAGTCAGAGCTAATTCTAGACATTGATTCATAGGTCAGACTTTGAAGAATTGTAACGCAAACGCAAAGGAGATAGCGTACGAAACTCTCTTATGTCCTCATCTAGACCACTGTTAGGATGTATGTGGTCCGTATTCCAAAGGATTAATTGACAGTATCGAAAAAGTCCTCAAAAGAGCCTCTCGTTTTGTGACCGTTTGCTATAACCCTTACGAACCGCCAAAGAATTGATGCATAGTGTGGCCTTGGATTATTTGGCAGACGGACGACGTAGGCTCCGTTTGAATCTATTGGAAAACATCCACTTTCTTTCACGACTGTGGTGAAATGCTTTGGCCATCGACGTATTTAGGCTCCAATAACAGCAGAGGTAAGATGAGTGAAATACTAATGCATATATCAAGTCTTTCTTCCTTTGTGTCATTAGGGATTCAGTGCACAGAGAAGAGATAATTTTGGTTAAAAACATCCTGTGTCATCCACAGTTTTGTGAATAGCGTAATATAGACGTAAATATATACGCACGTAGCGAAAGAGGGAATAAGTTCCAAGATTGGTGATAGTTGTTGGTCCTTTGTATTGTACGTTGTGTTCGGGAAGGCAGCCGGAACTGCCAGCGCTTATCTGCTGATAAGAGAACCCGCCGTTCGATAGTAAAAGTCGACCTGCTACCTCAGTTTTTCACTTGCAATGAACTAGCTGGTCTTCAACACGTAACTACATCGTCATATATAACACAAAGTCGGCTATAATACAAGACCCAATATTCGCGAAAAAAGTATAAACGAGTAACAGTAGTAGTTCCGCTTAGCTAGTGAGGTGCATCTTTATTTTTAAGCAAATTGTGTGACCTTTATGCCAATATAGTGTCGGCTTGTTCCCTGATACGGTCTCTTAACGGTAACGAAAACATTTCAGTTTTAATTGTTACAAATAGTAGGCCAGATTTTAATCGCAGCAGTAAACAAAAAAAAAAAAAAGCACAGCTTAATTTAGGTACCTAAGACAACAACTAAAGAAAGCATGAGGCATTTTACGATTTCAGTCGAAATTCGCTTCTAAAATGCTCACAGAAAACCCAAAGAAATTTTTGGTCGAAATAATTTGCAATACCAACAGTATGTAGTTGATATTTACTGTCAGTCGCTACCGGGGAAAAAAGTATCTTTGGGTTTTAACATAGCGCTGCTCCTATTTTTATGAAAGAAAATTAGAAATATCTCATGAATTTATCAACCAATCTATATGATATCTGCATCAAACTTCTGCAGAAATGTTAGGATGCTCTAAAAAATATAAAATTTTTAGACGAAAAAAATTAATAATTTCACCAATCCATCCTTAATTAAAGAAACATAGATCGTGTAAGATATAGCTTGTCCTACTTTCCCATGACATTGATGAATCGTCCAGGATCGCAAATTAAAACAATTTTTCGTATTTTCTGAATTTTTTTTTTAAAGAAGAATTCCGGTGTACTGTGTTTCACAACAGATTTTTTTAATGAACATGTGATTTTCAAACCGAACGTTTCTCATCTTAAAAGTCAAATACTTTATTAATCTGAATGTTTCATTGATTGTTCCAGAAGTAATTGTAATAATGCCACTCTTTTATTTAATTTTTATTAATTATTTTGGAAATAACATTGACGGCAGTTTAACATTGTCTGCTGAGAAATAATTATCTATAGGGAAGCAGTGATTGAGGCTGATTAGAGACTCAACACGTTTTCTACGTCAATTTAAATTGTTACCATTAATGCGTGTTTCAACTTAATTGTTAAACGTGCGAGGAAATTATCATAACGAACGGAAATAAGCGACTCGTTCACAAGTACAAAGTAAGCTGTTCGGCCTTTGATTCTTTGAAATACTTAGCCGTAACATTAGAAACCAACATGAAGTGAAATTAGAAGATAACTTCTGTTGTTACGTTAAATCTGGAATGCGATATATAGATCGAATTTTGAAGAATCGTAACGCATAAGCGGAGGAAATAACGCAAGTTCTCATCTAGAGCACTGTTTTCAACATGGCGTCCATTTAGTAAAGGATTAATTGATAATATTGACAAATTATAGGGAAGAGCCACCAATTTGTGACCTTTTGACCAGCTTGATACAGGTTGTTGGACTGGGATTGTCTGTCGGACAACCTTATTAAGGTCGCAGTCCCAAAAGAGGTAAGATCAGGTAAACAAAGTTCGCTTCTGATACCTGATATATTCTTTATTCCTTCCTGCCATTCGGAATTGGAATACACCTCTGCCATCCAAAATTTTGGGAATTATACACTGTAAATGTAGATGAGGTACATCTGCAAACTATTACATGCGATCCTTTTTGAAGGTCGGGAAAATCAGATAATCATTTTATCACTCCCCTAAATGACCAATCCAGGTGTTTTGTGCGGCTGTGCTTTACCGCTCATAGATATCGGGTAAGGAAAAGAGGGGGGGGGCAAGAATGAGAAGGAATTTGGCAATGGCCTTTCGAAGTAACCATCCTAACATTCGCGTGGAATGATTTCGAAAAACGATGGAAAAACGAAATCTGGATGTAGATTTCAACCTGCGTCATCCCGAAAGACAGGCGTCTTAACATCTCAACGGAATTGATGGATGTCAACATACATTATTTCTGATTGGTGCTGATTAGAGACTCAACACGTTTTCTACGTCAATTTAAATTGTTACCATTAATGCGTGTTTCAACTTAATTGTTAAACGTGCGAGGAAATTATCATAACGAACGGAAATAAGCGACTCGTTCACAAGTACAAAGTAAGCTGTTCGGCCTTTGATTCTTTGAAATACTTAGCCGTAACATTAGAAACCAACATGAAGTGAAATTAGAAGATAACTTCTGTTGTTACGTTAATTCTGGAATGCGATATATAGATCGAATTTTGAAGAATCGTAACGCATAAGCGGAGGAAATAACGCAAGTTCTCATCTAGAGCACTGTTTTCAACATGGCGTCCATTTAGTAAAGGATTAATTGATAATATTGACAAATTATAGGGAAGAGCCACCAATTTGTGACCTTTTGACCAGCTTGATAAGGTTGTTAGACTGGGATTGTCTGTCGAACAACCTTATTAAGGTCGCAGTCCCAAAAGAGGTAAGATCAGCTAAACAAAGTTCGGTTCTGATACCTGATATATTCTTTTTCCTTCCTGCCATTCGGAATTGGAATACTCCTCTGCCATCCAAAATTTTGTGAATTATACACTGTAAATGTAGATGAGGTACATCTGCAAACTATTATGTGCGATCCTTTTTCAAGGTCGGGAAAATCAGATAATCATTTTATCACTCCCTTAAATGACAAATTCAGGTGTTTTGTGCGGCTGTGCTTTACCGCTCATCGATATCGGGTGAGGTAAAAAGGGGGGGGGGGCAAGAATGAGAAGGAATTCGGAAATGGCCTTTCGAAGTAACCATCCTAATATTCGCATGGAATGATTTCGAAAAACGATGGAAAAACGAAATCTGGATGTAGATTTCAACCTGCGTCATTCCGAAAGACAGGCGTCTTAACATCTCAACGGAATTGATGGATGTCAACATACATTATTTCTAAGGCATTTCTCTTATTCAGATAGTAAACTCGAAGATCTTAATATATGTCGTATAACTGACGGTCAGCGCCAAACATAAATTGGCATCCAGCTTTCAATATCTCTACTTTTCCAGGCAGATGATTCAATAATTTATTAATATGATCCATTTCTTTACTGTTATTGGCCAGTAATACTAAAGTTAAATGATTCTATTTTTCAAATATTGGAAGTTATTATTCGATACCCTCTTCTTCCTTTCTAGTTACAAACCAGAACTCTGCAATAGATGGTTCTGTTGCGGTCAGATGTTTCCTCGAACCATATTCTTACAAATTATTGTATATCCAAATAGCACGGGGTTAAAAGACGTTTGCGCTCTTCTTATTTTCGTTGATTATCTTCTACGTTTCGACAGCGATGTCGAGAAGTGAATGTATAGTTTTCAAGACGGCCGAGAATAATCAGCCACTGGTTTGAAATCCGAAACCCTGATAGCTAGAGCAGGAACTGAACCCAAATCTTCCTGGCTGTCGGGTCCTAGCTGTACTGCGTATGTAATATTAACTCACCGTCTAGACTTCCTGAAGCTCTAAAAGAACGCGATTCAGCAGCAGAAGGTTATTATCTCCGCAGTCTCAATGCAGGTCTGTTTAGCGGGCTAACGCCGCCCGCACAGAACATGCGCGTCGGGTTGCCGCCTGCTCGGGTATCCACAAGAAAACCTGTTGCCATACGACACCGCAGTGTCCGCAATACCACGGCTGGCAACCTTACAAGGACCACAGTAGGCATGTAACGGATATTCGCATCCGAATCCGCAATGGCGAAACTTTATCGTGAAATCCTACATCCGCTTTCGCATCTGCAATTTTTTGCGGATGTACGGCGGATGTTTTGTTAATATATTATTCTTTTCTCTTTATACGATATTCTCCCCATCGTCGCTTTGCTAACAACAAAGTGGTTGTTTATTTCTAACGATCTTGCAATAAAAGTAACAATAAACGGAACGCTGTCATTACCTAAGCGACGATTTTACAAGTCTGAACTTGCATCTAAAGATGCCTATTCACGGTACATTTTTGTTATTTTTGTTGCCGTCAGTCTTTCGACTGGTTTGATGCAATCCTCCATCCTTTCCTATCCTGTGCTAACCTCTTCATTTCTACATACCCCATACAGCCCACGTCCTCAATTATCTGCTTCATATATTCTAACCTCTGTCTTCCTCTACAGTTCTTACCTTCGACTGTTCCCTCCACTAACAAATTAACCAGTCCAGTATGTCTCAGAATATGACCTACCAGCCTATCTCTTCTTTCTGTAAGCTTCTTCCACAAACTTCTTTTCTCACCCACTATTTCCAAATTCGATCATTTCTTGCTTTGTCTGTCCACTTAATTTTCAGCATTCTTCTGTAGCACCACATTTCAAATGCTTCAATTTTCTTTATTTCCGGCTTTCCTAAAGTCCATGTTTCGCTACCATAAAGTGCTGTGCTCCACACAAAGAGTTTTAAAAAGTTCTTTCTAATTCCTAGATCAATATTTGAAACTAAAAGGTTTCTCTTTTTCATGAAGGCTCTTTTTGCTAATGTTATTCTGCTTTTAACATCATTCCTGCTTCGGCCATCGGTTGTAATTTTACTTCCCAAGTAACAGAATTCTCTTACTTCTCCTATTGCATCCGATCCTAATTTTATATTTAATCCACTAGTATTGGTATCATTTCTGCTACATTTCATCACTTTTGTCTTGCTTTGATTTATATTCAGTCCAAAGTCTTCCTTCAGCATTTTGTTCATGCCATTCAGTAACTTCTCAATATCCTCAGCCCTCTCTGCTAAACAAGACAATGTCGTCAGCAAATCGTAGCATACTGATTTTTTCTCCCTGAAAAACTTATGCCACATGGAAATTTTTCTTTGACTTTCTTCATTGCTTCCTTCTACATACAAGTTGAATATTAACGGGGATAGACTACAACCTTGTCTCACACCCTTTTTAACTGATGCATGTCTCTCGTGATTCTCTACTTTTATTATAGCCACTTGATTCTTATATAGTTTGTAGAGGAGTCTTCTATCTCGATACTTTAGACCTGACTTCTTCAAAATTTTGAACATCTTGTCCCACCTAACATTATCGAAAGCTTTTTCTAAATCAACAAATGCCATAAAAGTATCTCTATTTTTCTTGATCCGCCCTTCAAGTATTAATCTTAAAGACAGAATTGCTTCCCTTGTACCGCGATTTTTCCTATACCCAAACTGATCTTCACCTACTATCTCTTCTACTACCCCTTCCATCCTTCTGTATATTATTCTGGTCAATAATTTTGAAGCATGTGTTGTTAGACTAATGGTGCGATAATTCTCACATTTGTCGCTCGTGCTTTCTTTGGAAGTGTGAAGATGATATTTTTTATTAAAATCAGTTGAAATTTCTCCTGTTTCATAACTTTTTGATATTAGCTTGAATAATATTTCGATTCCTTCCTCTCCTAGGGATTTAAGAAGTTCTGCAGGGATCTCATCAATTCCAACTGCCTTATTTGCTTTCAAGTGATTCAGAGCTTTATTAAATTCTGTCCTTAAAACAGGATCTCCTAAGTCATCAATGTCGACATCGCCTTCCTTTTCCATTACACTATTGTTCAAGTCGTCCCCAACATACAGTTTCTCAATGTTTTCTTTCCATCGGTTAGCTCTATCTTCTGAGCTTAAAAGAGGTTTCCCATCAGCAGCTTTAATGTTCATACCTCTTTTCTTCATTTCTCCAAAAATCTGTTTGATCTTTGGATATGCAACATCTACTTTACCTACGACCATTTCCTTTTCTACTTCTTCACATTTTTCTTGTAACCATTTGTCTTTTGCTATTTTGCATTTCCTATTTATTTTATTTCTAAATTGCCTGTACTGCTCTCTTCCTGTTTCATCCTGAGCATTTTTGTACCTTCTCCTCTGATCCATCAGCTCCAAAATTTCTTCTGTGATCCAAGGTTTTCGGGCAGCTTGTTCCCTGAAGCCTAATGTTTCTTTACTAGCTTTCATTATTTCGGTCTTTAATGCATTCCATTCGTCCTCGGTTGAACTCCTTTCAGAGTTTGGTCTTAGACCTAAGTCTGCAACTTCTGCAAATTTTTCTCTTGTGCTAGATTGTTTCAGTTTATTCACTTCCAGTCTGTTCTCCTTATACTGCCTCCTTATTCGGTACGCCTTATAGGACATTATAGGAAATCCGTGTAGAACTACCGTAGGATGCGCTCACCCATTCACGCTAATAGAATGGCTCCAACAATCAAGTAATCTTTCCCACTCATAATTTCTCGCGGCACACCATGTGTCCTTATCGCACACTCGTAGGATGTTTCCTCCAATAGCATCCTACAATAATAGCTTGTTGGACAGCAAGGACCCATTCTGGTTGTCTGGGAGTCCAACAACATCCAACACGTCCTACATGTAGTGCTGTAACCCCTTTTACGGCCCATCAAGAGTTGTTTATCGAAAATTCGGATCGTCGTAGGTCCTACAAGAGTGGAGGGAAGGCATGTGGCGAGCACGAAACCGAGTGTGGTGGGTGAACGGTAACGCTCCGGCCTCGCATTCCGGAGGACGAGGGTTCGAATCCCCGTCCGGCCATCCAGATTTGGATTTTCCATGGTTTCCCAAATCACTCCAGGTGAATGGATTCACGCCTCGTCAGCGTCGAGGTCATTACAGCTGGGCAAGAACTGGAAAAATGAAAGGGAAGGAATTTGGCCATGTAATTTTTGAAGTAACGATTCCAACGTTCGCCAGGAGTGATTTGTGGAAAGCATGGAAAGCCGATATCCGGGTGACCGGACTCAGATTCGAACCCATGTCCTCCCGAATGCCAGGCCAGCACCCTGTGACAGGTCCATTCATGGTGTATTTCTCTTTTCTTGTTATTTATTTTGCTCTGGTAGATATTATTAAGCATTTGGAACTTTCCCTTTTTTGCGCACTCTTCACCCTCCTATCAGTCGATTTTACTGTACTTTGTACCACACTCACGTTGCCAGTATTGACATTCTGTTCAGCTACATTGTCCAACCATAAAACGTGAATCATATATTTTTTTAAGTGATTAAGTCTACGATTCACTAAAAGTAGATGGCGGAGGGTGCGTTGTGTCTATTCTAATGTGTAATCGTTTATGCATTGGAAGAGATATAAGTGATATCGCAGAAGGACTATTGAAGAACCATCCCCGCATTCGCTTGCAGAGATTTGTGAAAACCGCGGATAACCTTGTTCAGAATTGCTCAAGTGGTTTCTCAAGACATACCCCCACCGCGTTCTTAGTTTTCCCATTCGATAAATCCTTCCTATTCCAAAGACGTAACGTGTGTACTAATGTCTTTTGTATTATTTGTTGTTATGTTGTTTGCAGTTATACCGCTGGATGTTGTAGAGAGACAATCTTTCGACATAGAGCTTTGCTATTTTGTCAGGTGCGAGATTTGTACAAAATTGCACAGATTATTTGCTAAGATTCTGGTCACATTGAATAAAGATAAATGCAAAGAAAAGTCAGAATATTACATACACGGATAAAAAACTAAAGGTTGATTATGGCTACAAGGTAGGAAAAATAATTGCTTTTTGAAGACTTGAAATGTAAATATCTTGGCATAACGTTTGATATCAAGCTCAACTGGACAGAATACATTGAACAGGTAGTAGGAAAGGTTTAAAAATCCTTCACTTGTTGGAGACAGTGATGAGAGGATGTACGAGAGAAGTAAAGGAAATGGGTTACAAAACTTTGGTCCGACCATTATTGCCTGAACATGGTGGTGTAGTGTGGGACCCGCGTTTTGGGTATCAATTACAGGAGTTGGAGGGGGTGCAAAGAAGGGCTGCTAGATTTGTCTCTGGAAATTATCCCAGAACACAAGCAGTAGCCGATGTAATACAAGAGCTGGAATTGGATTTGCTGGAAGACAAGATGATTGTGAAGAGGGTCATGGGTGTGTACAAGCCGTATTTTGGTGATATGGCGTGGAAAGATATTGGTGTAAGAATTAAAAGTAATCCAAGGAAGGGAAATGATGACCATGACCACAAGCTGGCACTTGATTTCAGGCACAAGAGTGTAGGAAGATTCTCTTTTTTAGGTAATGATGTCAGGGATTGGAATAAATTACCAAGATAAATGATGAATAGCTTACCAAAAACATTGAAACATGTAAAGTTGAAATCTGTACGGGGTAAAAGTAGGTGGGTACATGAAAGGGGAAAATGGGTGTGTGGGAAAATTGTCACCGGAGAGTGCGCTCCATCACAATTAAATTAAATTAAATATAATTGGGTGAAAATGAACAAAAATGTACGGTGTTTACTGAACTAAAAAATATCACTTATATCACTTATATCGCAAATAATCATTCCAGTAACTCCGAAACTGAATTACAGTTTTTTGTTTTAAATTTATGCTAAACTGGCCCGTCGACAGTAGCGCCTTTACAGTGGGGATAGGATTTTTTAGAAGGAGCAGGAAGGAATAGGTACCTCTATCAAGGAACTATTATGGCTTTCACCTAAAAAAATAAAACCTTTGTTTGATTTTATGTAACGAGTAATAACACTTTTGAAAAAAGATGCTTTAGTTCCCACTTTTTTGTGTTTTATTTGCATTTACAGTACTTGATTTTTGTCGTTCAATTCATTTGACATTGGTTTATTAAGGGCAGTACAGAAGATACTAATAATAACAGTCATTGCGAATCGAGTAAGATGGCAAAAATAATTGTCGTGTTATTATTTTGTGAGTTAGTAATTTGTATCATCACAACATTTGGTAGGTAATTACGGAATAGCGACTAAAACGATTTTCAGATGCTTGAGGCAGGATTTAAATACCTCCACAATTCCATGCCACGGTAAGTACGCTACCGTATGCTAGGAGACGCAGCTTCTACGTCCTTGCGAGTATCTGTAGGGGTCACTGCGATCGATCGATACTAGCGTCTCTGGTGGCCGGGTGCGACCTTTCATCACGTCATGCTTGGCGCGCTTTTCAAATTCTCTGAAACAAATGATCGCGTGGTGAACGAAATACAGTGAACATCTCCCATCACAACTTGATTGTAGTGCTACTGGTATCTCAGTGAACCAATATTGGAGTTATAGGCGGATGGAAGTCTGTTGAAACCTCCACATTTTTGGGGAATGCAATTTATTTCGTATAGCATCTGACATGGGTAAAGAAACAATAGCTACCTGTATTTAATTTGCTCTGTAAATTACGGTAAAAATTGGAGAAAAACACGAACTTATGCTAAATTTGGACAACTAAAAGGAGGACAAAAATACGGCCTGAATAGAATGTTATGGAAAAACCTTTTTGGCTGAAAAGTTTACGGACGGCTTAATATCGTCTTACACTAACCAAATCAAAAAAGAAAAAATGAAAAAAGTCTTGAGTTCCTACGAGAAAATCTGGGAACGTTACATTGGTTTCTTTCCACCTTTAGCAACCAATCGAGTGACAGAATTGAAGAAAGTACTTCTCACTTCTGCACTAAAGTCACTCAAGTTAGATTTATACTTTCCCCCCCCCCCCAGGCTCATGGCTCGTCGACCAGTAGGTCGAGACGAGAAGGAATTATGCCGAGAATTAAAAAAAAAAAAAAAAAAAAAAAACGCACGGCGTTTGTATGGAATGATTTCGGGAAATGACGCAATACCGAAAATTGAATGACCGGACGGAGATATGAACCCGCGTCCCACTAATTACAACATCTGCTCACCCAACAGGCTGTTAATTCCTTTGAAGAAAGGAATGTACTTCTGTAATTTTTTTATTTCTAGTTCTTCGTTCTACTACTTCTATCTTCCTCAAATATAGCTATGGCGTAGAAAACTGATTCCAGAAATTCCTGATGAGTTCAGAGTCCTGTTTTTCCCAGGTTCCGTTAAGAATCGCTGCGAGCAGAGGACCTCCTACACTGGGAAAGACTTGGACTCAAAACATCTGATAAACTGAAGACAATTGCTTGTATTTGCCGTTCATTTGTTGTAGCAAAATTTGTACGTTTTTATATTCAACTAGCATTTGCCCGCTGCTTCACGCGCGCGTGCCTTGGCAGGTGTAGAAATTAGTTACCGATTTTATTCTCTTATCAGAGATTAACGTGGAAAGGCATGAACTGTTAATGTATTCTGAATAGTTTCGTTTGTTTCGGTTAATACGTTAGGTTCGGTTTTCATACTGATGTCAGAGAGTTGTTTTATTCATATTTTAACGTGATGCAATTGATTCAATAGTAGAAAAGGTTCCTGAAAAATTAACAGTAGTAATTCGTGGTTGTAATTATTGTGCGAAGTATAAACATTTATTGTTTAGAAAGGCTTTCACGGTTCAAACGACATTCTTTCTTCTGTGCGCTTTCAGAAGCTATGGATTTAGCGTATAGAACCCGGTTATAGGTCAATCGCTTTTCTCGGTGCAGGTTACTTTCATTTGCTCTAGCTATTTCGTCTCGTTCTCTTTGACGTTGCAGACGATGTTGTCGGTCTATTTCACTCCCATTTAGCCGATTTCGGCGACAACTTTTAGCTGCAGAAGTTGACCCCGACAGATTAGATCTCTTTCGCAAGGGCATATCATAAACTTTTATACTTACCCAACTCACAGCACTAACAATTCACAGCTGCAATTATCACTATGCGTGAACTTTGGCTGCGAGTATATAGATGAGCATAAACTTGGTTACAATATAGAATATCTGTGGTAGTAATAAACAATATTATTTCTGAAAGCAATATTTAACTCAGCTAAAACATAATATTTTTAAATGCTGCTATGGAGGATTCCACGTTAACCGTGGTACCGAAAATTTAATTGGATATATAACAGTTGTAACGCTAAGAAAGCTGATATTATAATCATTATGTGTAATTTTTTTGGCGATTTTATGTTAAACTTTGCCTGGGATTATATATCTAGGTATAAGCTTTGTTAAGGATGTATCTGTGGATATAATTAAAAATATTGTTTCCATGATACTTAACTAAAAAAAGTTTATTTTTAAATGTGGATACCGAGGATTGCAACATATACGCGGTGCCATAAATTTATGTAAATATAGCAGTAATCTACGACTTAGTCCTCTTGAGAGTGTGCTGAAATATAAAAATTCGTTACCAATAATCACAGCATCTCAATTTTTTCTGATTTATTTATTTTTTGTTGTTTGGATATTGGTTTTATTTTATGTTGATACACCATCAATTATTCCTGCTTTAAAATAGAAATTTACGTGAATTGGAGCAACTCTTGATTTCAAATCGTCGTATCATTACTGTCATTATTTCAGTCAGATATAATTAATCCAAAAATGTCGAGATGTGATCATGGTACAGTTTATGTAGTAACGTGCATGTAACTGAAACAATTATTTCTGAGTGGCAACATTATCGCAAGTTGTGAATCGCTTGAAATGCAACCTGACATCTGATATGATGCTTTGTTATAGGCCTAAGAGACAATGCCTGCAGCTTTATAATCTACGCGGTGTAGCATTAGGATATGAAACATTTTTAATTTTAGTTTCTTTCAATATAGCAGTATTTTCTATGTAATTATTTCAGTCGCATGTAAGTACCTGGCGAAACAACAGCCTGGATCAGATGACAATTGACTCGTTTTGTTTAGCATTAGGCATAACGGGTTTAGTTTTAAAATTTACGCGGTGTAGAATAAAATTTTAGGATGCCTAGTTATATTTGAAATAAAAATTCGTTACCAATAATCACAGCATCTCAATTTTTTCTGATTTATTTATTTTTTGCTGTTTGGATATTGGTTTTTATTTTATGTTGATACACCATCATTTATTCCTGCTTTAAAATAGAAATTTACGTGAATTGGAGTTAATCTTGGTTTCAAATCGTCGTATCATTATTGTCATTATTTCACTCAGATATAATTAATTCAAAAATGTCAAAATGGATCACGGTACAGTATATGTACTAATGTGCATGTAACTCAAGCAATTATTTCTGAGTGGCAAAATTATCGCAAGTTGTAAATCGATTGAAATGCAACCTGGACAGTGATGACAGCTGATATGCTTTGTTATAGGCCAAAGGGACGATGCTTTTAGCTTTATAATTTACGCGGTGTAGCATTAGGATATGAAAATTTTTTTATTTGAGTTTCTTTCAATATATCCGTATTTCCTATGTAATTTTTTGAGTCTAATGTACCTGAATTTTCTGCACGTTATAGCCACGAGATAATTAATCGAATAAAGTACTTCCATATATGTGAAATTCCGCACAAGTCATTATGAAAGAAGTATGTTTTATTACTTGCTGATATTTATAATAGCTGTTTTTCAGACATCGCTCTTCGAGAAAAAACTGAATTTCGTATTAAGTATTGGCTTATTGTGGCTGTATTGTACAGCGTTCGCGTAGCAATTTTGTTCCAGAGACAAACTGTATAACAGTCTACCAGAGACAATACATGTCTTCAATTTTAGTAATATAACTTTTTCATAATTCAACAGACCTGTTACGATTCAAGTAAATGCTGATTATACTTGATTCACGTATTCTTTTTATTTTGAGGTACTGCGGTCCAGAAAAATGAATCGCAAAAAGTAAAAAAAAAAAAGGGAAATCCTAAATTTTGTCAGGTCTCTTTATGAAAGGAGTGACCGTCTGAATGTGTATAATTATCTGTGGTCTACAGTTTCACATTTCTGAAGTTTTTTACTGACTTGCTTCTTCCCATGGTACATATTAGTCGTTAGCTACTTCTGCAGATGTTGATCAGCAACATTAGCTTTAAAAATTTGGAAACACCATGCAAATTGATGCGGTAGTTTTTGCGTTATTAGAAATCAAGCCTCACTACAAACGCAGCTTGCTTACAGATTTATAATAGTATTGATTTCTCGGGCAGCAATCTCGAGCAGGTATTAATGTTTTTAGCTGTTAACAAAACTTTTGTAGATCTCATCGTGAATAAGTTCGCCCTAGTGAAAATGTGAATGGTTTTATTTTCGGCTTTCATTGACTCAACATTTGTTACGTACTGATACATTTTAGCTATTCATCATTCTAAGATGCTAGCGCTTTTGCTTCATAAGTCGTGACATGAAACGTAATATTTATACTGTAACATTTACAGAAACGCCTCGATGGAACAGAGAATTTACACTAAGCTTTGGCATTAACAAATGTTGTGATAACTGGGTATTCGCTTCATTATTCTAATTTAGCTGTCACTGAATTCGGGTTATTTCCGAAGTTACTGTTCAGCATGAAATTAAATAATTAATACTTCATGGTTCGATTTAGAAATCAAAACGGCTGCAGTACAGTTATTGTCCATACTCCCGTGGATGACTTCTCAAACGAATTCTCAGTCGATTCGAGAAGTGAATCAAGTCCAGAGGAAACTAATTTGAATCACAAAAAGGAAAGATAAATTTCGTCTTGTGTCTTATTCAACCTTTCAGCGAACCATACAACATATACGAGATTAATGCGTATGTTGCAAGCGTAATGATAAAAAGTAACGTTGCTAATGAATGATGGAGGTTGACGACCGAAGTTCTTTACACAGCCACAAATTTTTGGCATCTTCTTGCTTTTCAAACCGTTACTCTTTTTCTGCTGATAACACTGGGAAAATTTAACATCTCTAACGGTAGTAGACATCTAGTATTTGATTACTGAATCTCTTGGCCTCTTTATATTTGTTCGGAATTAACGGACATATTTGCATGGAACATTACCGTTAAAAACAAAACTGAGTGCAATTTTGAGAGTTATTGGCATCATTCAATCGGAATAATAGAAATTTTCTGTTGCAATTTTATTATATGATCAATAATTACGGCGTAAGGTGTTAAATGTGTTCAAGTTTATTCCACAGTGAAAATTCGCCCACATATTTAATTTTTTAGCGCAATTTATTATCAATTCTTACACTGCTTGAGGTGTTCAACACCTCTCTTGATAGATGTCTCAATCCACGACTCTCTCACCTGCAAAAGACAGTTTTTTCATTCTCGTATTCCTGAAATAAACTGCTAATTTATTATTACAGTTATCTTTTCCCTTCCGCTACTGCTCCCTATCTTTCGCCCGAGCGTGAAGCGTGAGCGGTAACGCTCTGGCCTTGAATCAGGGAGGACGCGGGTTCGAATCCCCGCGCAGCCATGCAGATTTTGGTTTCATGCTTTCCCGAAACCAATACAGGTAAATGCCGGGATAGTACCGTCAGTAGGGCTTGGCCGAGTTCTTTCCTCTTCCCGCCCCAATCATTTCCCGCCTGTAATGAACACGACATTGACGACCCGTGATGCTCTTATTAGCTAATACGTAGCTGCTATTTTCCTGCTCACACTATATGCATTTTTTCTTTTAATATTTATATACTTTAAGTAAGTAGTTCAGCACCTCTGTTAATAATCTATCCACAATTATCTCGTCACCTTCAAATGAAAACTTTCCTGTTCCATTATGCCTGAAATTGAGTGGTAATTTTTTAACAGGAACTTTTAGTTATGATACTACTCCACATTTTTCGTTCAATATTTAGCCATGGCTCGTAGTTAACATACTACCTTATACATACTTAACGCTTTCTTCACTCGCTTCCTGTCCTCCAAGCTGCTTTGTCGTATGAACTGCTACAATCATTCCATGAAGTGGGTCAGCTGTAATGCTCGGGTCTGTCATTCAGTAGGATGGTGGTTCCATCCCAGTGCGGCCATCAAGTTTCGGTTTTCAAGGGCTTCCTCCAAAAGGTCATGGCCGAAATCATTTCAGTTCCTAGTGCACTCATCCACTCCCGTCTCTAATCATATCGACGTCGGCCAGCTGTAAATACCGAAGAAAAAAAAAGAAATCATAGTGTTTTTCACGAATAAAGCTATTTGTCCTACTTTCTACCCTCTCCAACTCCTGTATTTTACAGTACTGTAGCAAGAAATCAGAATAACTTTTTATTAAAAATTTTTGAAATTATACTTATAATATCGGTATCATATATTAAGGAGTTTGATTTCTCCAATCCATACTTCGCCATAAGGGAGCGTCCATAAAGTACGTGGTTCCATTTTGGTCTCTTTTGAAACACCGCCTCACCCCACGTAGCCTGAGTGGCTTTCGCCCTAACACCCCTCCTCCCTTGTGACACCTAGCTTTCTCCCTCTTAATTACAGAAGACATTTTCTGCTGTTTTCTCTTATTGCGTATATCATGAACACGATCGATATTTGCTTTATTTACTTTTCTATGATTTTAAATATTCCAGATGAAATGGTGACGATCAGTGCAAATGATCAATTACTGGGAAAACCTTTTTCTCAGGAACAGCCAGGAATCATTTTCATCTTGAGGTTTTACTAAAAACATTCTCCTAATCTCATTTACCATTGTTTATTAACTGATAAACATAGAGAAATACAGGGCGTTCGCCGGAAAACGCTACCCTCCCAGTCTGTTGCCGTCGGCAACTTGCTCGGTGAATGGAGCCAGCAGTTTCCGCCACACGGCACCGTGAATCACCGCACTGTTTAACACCTCCGCTGCCCCAACAGTGCAGTGCAGTGACCCTTACATTGTTAAGAACGGTTTCTTTGCATTGTACATAGTTTGTGACTTCAGTCTCTTATTAATCAGTGTTGGGAATAAACGTTTCTTTGCGGTTTGGCTGGTTTGGGGCTTCATACTCTTATTAATCTGTACCGTGTTTGAGTGTGAGTAAAATTATGGTACGTTACAGTTTGTAACAAAGAATATTTCTCTAGGATACATATGTGAAGAAGAAGTCGTTTAAAAAGTTTCGCAGTAAATTTCGTCGCGAATTTCCTGGCGCTTTACTGCCAGCTAAATCAACAATTCTGCGTCTGGTTAAAAAAGTAAGAGAAACGGGTTCATTTTTTAACAAAAAGAGACTGTCGGTCAACCGTATTCTCACAGAGGAGAAAATTGACGATATCGCTTTTCGACTAGAACAGTCACCCAAAAAATCATTAAGTCAGTTAGGGCAGCGTGTGTCTCGAAATATGTTCAGAAGATGTGAAATGTGCATTACACAAGAGGGTCAACACTTCCAGCATCTTTTATAAGGTAAGCTAATGAATTACGTCACATTTAAATGCTTAGCACACAAGTTTATGAAGTTTATGAAGCGTAATTATTATGAAATAGTCCGCGGCCGACGGTCGAACAATGCCGGAAACTGAGCGCTCGCTCGCCGGGAGCAGTTTCTTCCTTGTAGCGCTAACAGTGGGTTGCGTTTCCCGGCGAACGCCCTGTATAAACATGCCGCGTAAAACAATTGAGAAGAGCTGCATTTTTTTATTTTTTTTGCTGCAGTTCTGTTTCCTTCTATTCTATATCACCCGATAATTATTCTTTGTCCTCCTCTATAGCCTTTATAGATTTCAAAAGCTCATTGAAGCCGTTTTTCATATTGAAGACTCTCTGGAAAAACAAATTCGAAAATGCTCGTAAAGTTTATCGTACAGCGCCATTTTACACCACACTTTGAACTTGAAATAACACTTCGGGATTAGAGGTGGGCAAAGTGATTCACTAAAAAGAGCGGTTGTTCATTTGATCACTCAATGAAAAGAACTAGTTCTTTTGTATCGTTCACTTGCTCAGTAGCTCAGTTTTATTTGAGACCTTTTTTTCTTCTTTTTTTTTTGGTCTCACCCCTCACAATCCGGTTATACCCCCACTCTCCGTTGAAAACCATACCCCCTTATCCCCTTATGTCAACTTCAACAAATAGTAGACTTTTTTTTTTTTAGCTCTCCAGTCCACAAAACCCACGTGAGCTAGCTCTTCATGATCTTCGGAATCAACTGATTCACCTAGAAGAACTACCGTTCACTTTTTAGTGAGCGACTGCTCACTCGCTCTTTTAAATGAATTGCTCTAAAGAACCGATTCATTCGCGAACGACCCATCTCTATTCGGGATGATCCATAATTAAAGATGGACTGAAATACACTTGATAGAAAAAAAATTAAAATTGTTTTATCAAAGAGCGGCGTGGTGACAGGCCGGCCACTCGAATCAGAATATCACGTGTTTAATGTTTTTCGGTTCGTAAGGGTGGGTTTACACTAGGCGAACGCATACATTCACTCAGTGTGTACGCGAAAACCAAGGCGAACGAACGCCTCCGACCGCATTCGGCCTGCTCACGGGTTCGCTCGGGAGGCGGTACATCGAAGCAAAATACGGACCACACGTTTT
The DNA here is from genome assembly GCA_031002005.1 of Vandiemenella viatica. Lineage (NCBI taxonomy): Eukaryota > Metazoa > Arthropoda > Insecta > Orthoptera > Morabidae > Vandiemenella > Vandiemenella viatica. The sequence goes on from JARYHS010009186.1 coordinate 130,189,298, forward strand.
CGGTTTAGTTATAGTGTGTATGTCAAGAAGAACGCTTTTGTAGTTTCGTAAGGAGCGAGGAGTGGATTCCTTAAAATCAATAGAGTAATATAGACAACACGAATGTTTATGGAATCCTATTAATAACGATTATAAAAATAAAATAAGAAAACATGATGCCTCGAACGAAATTAGTGATTTTATGGAATGTCACCCAAAAGCCACGAAAAAGAAAATGAAATATCAATTGGGATTCTTCAGACGTGAACCTCCAAAAACAGGAAAATTCATTTAAAAGAGACTTTGTAGCTGATGTATATTTAAGTCGACATGGTTTGCTTTTAAAGACGTGTTATTTTTGCTGGATAAATTTGCACGAAGGGATAGAGAAAATACTGACGTTTTGAAATATTCGGACCAATCTGCTGCAATAACGTTTCAAAGTCGGTCGACTTCATTCTGCAGAAACTTTCAAAAACTTTCATAAAGTCCATATACAGTTTCAGCTGTAAGATCGTCTATCAAGTCTGTTCCTCTATACACATTTCTACTTTCGAAAAAATAAATCATGCACCACCGTCGTTGTGACCTGCGTCTTCGTGTTTCTTTGCTTGTCTCACTAATAATAATGTACGACGCACTAGCAATGACTAAGTTATCTTCTGACGCCAATTTTATGGTACGTATAAAAATATTTTTACCGCATAAACCCGCGAAAATGAAAGAATGACAAACAACGCATTCCTTCGTGGTAATGTGGACAACAAGTAAATTTTTAACATACGCCGCACAGATTCGGTCACATATGTTTGCTTGCGTTCGCCTAGTGTGTACTAAACTTATTGCGCCGTCTCGTGTCGATTAATTCTAATGCGCCTGCCCCATGCGATCCAAACACTTACGACTTCAAGTGACACGCATGCGTGGCGCTGTCAGTATGTAGGGTATCTAAAATAAGGAGATAATTATATGATCGAAATAAAGATCCATATGCTGTTGTGTATTCTATACTAAATTTTAACTATGACAAATAAAATGAATGAAAAGCTACTTAGCTTGACATAAACACTCCCCTCCCCCCACCCACGTAGCCCAACGCAGGCGTTCCTTAAGCTAAATATGTTGATCCCTTGAAATGAACTCATAAACGTCTTAAAGGCTACTGGCGATATTTATAAATTTTCTTTTTAATGTTTCAGGTAAGCTGATTCGTGACAAAACTGGGCAGTAAATACGAGAGCGGTATGTAAAGTAGTTCTACACAAAATCTTGCATGAATTATTTTACCCCATGCCGTAGTTTCGTGACAACAGGCGATGATATTAGTTTCATATTTCACTGTCCTGCTATTTTGTGATTTGAGTCACACTTATCATAGATCCTTCTGAAACATAATAATTACGAATTTAATCTATAGCTATCAGGTACCGCCAGAGCTGCAAAAATAAAATACAAATCTCTTGAAATGTTGGTTGATTCCTTTTTTTAAATGTGTTAAAATTTACGAAGCAAAATATTTCACTCTGATACGCCCAGCCATATTGGATTGAGCTAGACTATAGTTATATACAAATACGGCCTTTCAGTATGGAAGCTGCAGAATGAATTTTACTCTGGCTTTTACGAATTTTTTCTAATCTAGGGATAAGCTAACCACAATGACTAGAAAGGAAACAAAACGTTTAGGCTGATATTATTCCTATACCAACAATATTTATGGTATTTCTACAGCGTGGCAGTCTCATATTTCTACATTTTTAATTTTGTGCCGACTTTTTTTGGAAAAAATGAGTGAAATGTTAACGAAACATTATATTAAAGTAGTTAATCCAAATATCATGATGGAAGAATCAGTTTATTGATAGATTGAGAAAGTTGTACAGTCCCCGATGTTTCTCCCAAAATATATATATAAAAAATTGTTTAGCTACAAAAATAAAGTCATAATTCGTGAGTATCTATTATACAGTCTACCCAAAGAATCTTTTAATCCCCTTTCATTTAAACGGACCACTCGAAATGATTAATCTATAGAAAACCGTGACAGTACATTACTCCCCAACTATATATTTTTGTTCTTACCTTATGAAATTTTTAATCGCAGGTTCTGTTGTTGTCCGTGTTGTATTCGTCCAAATTCTTTACAAATGGAGTTGTTCGGAAAGGCACCCTGATACGGCGTAATTATGATGTAGCAGCGAGTTCTCTTGTTTCAAACCAATCCTTCTGACAGAAGAAAAGTGATGTACTACGTTATATACAAGAGTAATTACAAAACATGTATTCCGCCAAGCGATGTTGAAGCGACATCTGCGTTATGCAAACCAGAATGCAAACTAACCACCAATGAAAATAGAAAAGGGAAAATTCCACGGTACTGGCAGTAGCCAATCAAGATTAACGATCCATACAGCATAGCCGCTGACCAATAGCGTATTTACGTTGCTACTCCAAATTGCAGTAACAAAGAACAAAATAATGCCCCCTTTATTGTAAAATATTTCGTGTATAATCAACTTTTACAGATGTTTCAGGTACACTGAGAAGGATACAACTGTCTCTTAAAATGGTAGCCAATAAGTACCGGAAATTAAAGTTCCATGATAGTTTATGATTGTAGGAAAGACATACTGTCCGTAACTAACTTTGAGGGAAATCACACTGAAATTTTGATTATACTGTGAAGCCTCGAAAGTACTAACTAATATATATTTAAAGAAAGCAAAAACTATATAAAAAATGTTTTACTGTCGTATCCTACCGGCAAAACAAAGAAGAAACTCTTATTTGTGAAGATAGAATTTTTTCAAGAGATCATTGCTTTCTCGACTTTGTCACCGGTGCAGAAAGAAAGAATTGTAAGCGTTTACAACACGTTTGACACAACACAAAATATTAAATTAACATATGAATAACTTTGCACCTAATTAGGCATGGTAGTACTTAAAAATAACCGTCTGTTATGGAAACAGCATAAAGTAATCATAAAAAAAGATACTAAATTCATGGCCAAGGGTAAACATATGCTAAGGCTGAGCTTAGGGAAAAGTTTGAAGACATGACGGATTTCTGTTATCTAGGAAAGGATAACAAAAATGAAAGGCACATTACTGTCTTAATAGTCCAGTATAGGTTCTGTGAACCAAAAAAAGCTACAAGTTTTGGAAAAAGAGCTTCATCGTGGCAACAGCACACCGACAATCCTTATTATGTGTTTTTAGACAGTCTACCGAAAAATGGGTAGCATAAAAATAATCCATTTTATTAAGAGAACATTACAAAAATGTATTCAGTTCGCAAAATATGGTGACATTAATGTGATTATTCTAATGGTACTGATATATATGAATGCCTCACGCATCTGCTTTGTTAAAGTTTTTTTTTTATTTACAGAGTACAAAAATTTCTTTTAGACTTTTGTTTTCAAAGTTGTAGTTGAGTCATAAGCTGCGCGTTGCCGTATCTTCAGGCCTATGAGAAGATGCGTTTGTAGGTGTTCCGAAATTCATGTGTCAAACTATTTAGAGAGAGTAGAAGACAGAAACAAAAAAGAATTAGTAATCGAAAGAGAAATGAAGAGACGCAAACATAGGAATAACACAAATAATTGGAATTGGATCTTTATCCAAAACTAATTCTAGGAACTGCTGCAAATTACCATCGCCAGACATTTTGTGAATTTTTTGCAACTACGACTCACGATGGCTAACAGTTCTACAGAGATTTTATAAAGAAAGAAATTGCAGACTGGATTGATGGGACCACAGTGCTAGCGAAGCACTGAAACCACGACTATAGTTCAGCAACCTCCAAATGTTACATGCAGGTAGTAACGCACGGTAGTGATTTAATGGGGCTGCAACAACGCATGCCCTCTAGAAATCCACGTTGAGAATGTCTGCAGATGTGAAATCTGGCGTTTTTTATACACTGACTAGAAAACGCTTTCCAACTGTTTGCCACTATTATTTCAACCATGTGCAGGAAGATTAAAATCGCTTGTTTATATTGTCATCGTACATTCTAGCACTCTGGAAGTCAAACTGATCAAGGACAGAAATTTCCCCAAACCGAGCATTGTTTCACGATAGAAGTAGCATCATTAGTTATCAACAGTATCATGCTAAGTAACAGTATCATGAAACTTGGGAAACATGTTTCTCATCGGACGAATAAAAATAGTGTAGGGATAAATTAACTCCAACCCACCCCTTAGTTGTATAGCAAGGTTTCTCAACCTGGAGGTCCGTGGACAAAATGAAAATAAAATTAAAATTATGAAAACATAAATGGCGGCGTGCGAACACGCGAACTCTAGCCACAATGTGTGAGATGTGAGTCGAGCTATCAAATTAAAGTTCTAGAATAGACAATTTCCAATTATTATTACTATTATTAAAGGGTCCTTGACTAGTTTCTATAAGGAGTCCGTCGTTGAAAACGTTGGGAAAGGCGGCCTGTGTCGGGTGCGGGTGACTCTAGGTTTGCTTTAATTGCGGAAATGGTTGGCGCGAATTTAATTAAACTTGGTAGACATGTTTCTCATTGGGTGACAAAAATAATGTATGGGTAAATCAACCCCAGCTATACCGGGTAACGCCGGTTACTCATCTGGTTATTTATACTGTATTAGCGTTTGTAGATAGAAATTGATTGAGAAACTGGAATTTAATAAAGCAAGTTCAGTTGCTTCAGACGATTCTTTTCAAATAAAATGAAGTTAAAAATTCAGAACGCTACGAGCAAGTAAGACTTCGCTTACTTAATTCCGTTCGACCTAGCGAGACTGCAGTCCAGTAATGCCAGTAGAAAATATGTATACAAGTCTGCTGATTGAAAATTTTAGAATATAATGAATCAAATTTGTTTTCTGTTAATAGTCGGGTTATTTCTAAATTCAACTTCTTTTTTTTGCTGCTGTCATCAGTCTTTCGACTGGTTTGATGCAATCCTCCATCCCTTCCGATATAGTGCTAACCTCTTCATGTCTACATATTTCAACTAATAGACCTTTAAGTTAATTTAAAACAAACAAAAAAATTGAAGAAACTTCAGAAAAGATGTTTCCTGTATTGTATTGGAAATCTGTACTTTCAATTTCACTGTTAATCGGTGTAGAAAGGGAGGGGGATATGCAGCTTATGTAAAGCACTGTATAGGAAAACAATTTTTAAAATTTTTTTGGGAATAATTTTCTTTAGATAAAAAAACCAGCTTACCTCACGATCATTAGTGAAACATTTTCATTGTAATGCTGTTTTCATTTTTTATTTTTTTTGCCTTATCTTTACAGTATCGTTAGAGACTTCAGACAAATATATGTTTAAAAACGTAATAACATCTTCTGCAGCTGTCCTTTCTAGTTTGTTAAGATGGTCAAATTTTTACATTATTAAAAATAACCAGCACCTTTAAAACATTTGATTTGCACGTCACGTATTACTGGAAGTTGACGGCTTCTAGCAATCATCTCAAATTGAGATGAGGCCTTACCTAAAGCAGTGCTTTGCTGGATTTATTATAAGCTGCCTGCAGACTGTGCTTTAATTGTAATTTATTCTGGCTTTTATGTCTTTGGACACGCTGGAACTTTTGCAACGGTACGACTGTTGCAAGATGTTCTCCACGCACTCTTTCCTCCAAATGGTCGTGATGAATCGATGCTGACTGTAGTCTTAAAAGAATTAATTTCGTCCCCTAGGGTAAATGTCATCATGAAGATCAAATGATATCTGGTAGGGGAAGATCGGGTAGCCCCAGACACTTAAATTAATTGCAAATAAAAATTCAATTAACAGATTTTCTGTCTTTATTTTAATCTTAAAACTAAATCTGGAACTTCTACAATCATATCAAATAAAGGTTGGTAATCATAACATTATTTTATACCAAACTAAATTGAAAATATTTTGGAATCAATTTTTTGGCAACACACAACTTGGCGGGTAGCCCCGGGCATAGTAAGGGACCGTGCACAAACTACGTGGCTCGGTCCAGGGGGAGGAGGGGTAGGCTGGAAAGCTACACTAGGCTACGTGGGGGAAGGGGGGGGGGTTCCGAGCCAGGCTACGTAGCTTTCCTTTCATAACATTTTTCACAGTTAAAATGAGGAATAGAACTCACAACAGCATGTGAATATTTATTTCCATCATTTAATTATCCCCGTATGTAAAAAACGGTGCAAAATGTCTTTTGGAATCAAAAGGAAAAAATCTACGTACTACGTTGGGGGGGGGGGGATAGAGGCAAAAGCCGTTACTTTTTTATTTTTGCCCTTTTGCCTTTACTTTTCTGCTCGTCCTCCACACATGTTTTATATGGGATTCTTTTGACGCATCAGGAAGTTGTTTAAATGAATTTGTTGTGATGGTTGATGGTAGTGGTTCAGTTGCAGGCAATGCACGACTGCTGGATGGCACCGGTGATGAAGAATGGGCTACGATAGACTGATTGGGAATATTTTCTTTTGAAGCAATTTCTTGCGCAACGTTTGTCATTAGTTACGGTTAAAAATCAATGTCAGTAATGATTTCAGTGTTGAATGGATAAATTCCTGTGCATTTAAACAAGTTTTGTGCTACACCAAACCTAGCTGCTGCTCTACTGTAGGCTTCGACTTCAAATAATTATCATAGTCAGTGATTCTAGCTGCCGGATTTCGTCTGATCCGTTCTGAACGTGCAGCTGCAAATGAAAAATGTTAAAATTGTCTTGACCAAAGTAACTTATAAGTTATATGCAGTGGTGTGCTCAGCATGTGAATATGACGTAAACTGCCGGATGTACATTTACACTAAAGTTTTACCGACGCAGCATGTTTGGTTTTATTATTAAGAGAGATTTTCCTCACTACAGAGGTTTTTCTCCAACACAACAATAAAGAATTCGGAACATAGATCTTGACTTCATCTTCTCAAAATATTCCTCCAGATATTTCGATCGTGTATATCTTCCTCTTCTGCACCAAGTCTTCTCATTGCTATTTGCACACTTTGGAGCCAGGTAAACACGGGCCGTCCTCTTTTCCTCCTTCCTTTAACTTCCCATTCTTGTACCAGTTTTGGTATCCTAGTGTCTTCCATCCTTCTTACATGGCCATACCATTCCAGTCTTTTTAGTTCTATAACTTCATACATTTCTTCTTTCACTTCCATTAGCCTTATTATTTCGGTATTCCTTACTTTTTCTTTTCTTGATAGTCTTGCTGATCTTCTACAGAAATCCATTTCTAATGCTTTCAGCTTCTTGATATGTTTTTGGTTGATTGTCCAGCTTTCTGATCCATATAAGACTATACTTTCAAATAATGATTTGAATATAATTATTTTTGTTCTATTCATAACACTCTTGCTCCATAGAAGTGAATTTAGCATCCCGATTACTTTCCGGCCATTAGTAATTCTTTTATTAATCTCCATATTCGATTTTCCTTCTATTTCTAAAATTGAACCCAAATAGCAAAAATTATTTACCTTTTTATTCCATCAATGTACAATTCATCCAGATCATTAGTAAGATATTCTGTTTTTTATTTTTTATATTCTTTTGACAGTTGATTACATATGTAATTTGCATCCTCACCATCTTGTGCCATGACTACTTGATCATCAGCAAATAGTAATGATGTAGATATTTTCCATCTATTATTTCTAAACCCATTCTATTACACTTTTGAGACCATGTTCTCAAACTAACATCTATATAAATTTTAAATAGGGTTGGTGACATAGGGCATCCTTGCAGCAGACCTTTACTTGTTTTAAATTTTTGTGGTAATCCATGACCAGTTTTTATTTGGCATGTGTTATTTATGTACATTTGTTGTATTATTTTTACTAAACAGTTATCTATATGTGACGTATGTAATGCTTTCCATAACATATTTCTTGGGACAATATCATACGCTTTTTCTAAATCTATTAAAATTAATCCTATATTTTTTTATTTTTCGTTGTATTTTTCCAGAAATTTAAATGTGTGGGGTTATCCGCGGTCCGGGGCTACACTACCTTTCCCTACTGACGTTATCAGATTTGACAGCTAAAGATGTGGAGCCATTCGAAATCGGGTTAAGGAACTCTCTTCCATCCCGTCGTAATCTACTTCGTCGTTTTTCGCCTCTCAGTCGTATACCCGATGGGAGCAGAATGTGGGCGCCCAATCGTATTTTCTGCTTTGCGCTGCGATTGGCGCTCGCAGCGCCGCTCGGCGTCATTTCGAGGTGGCTTCGTGCCACCGGAAGCTGCAATTGCAGTCTCCCCTTCCCTCCTCCTCGCACAACAGGCATCCGGCGCACAAAAAACAAACGCCAACCGTGGTGCGCAGCAGACAGAAGACTGGCGCCGGCCGCAGCGTTGCAGGAGTCGCGTGACCTTTGGAATTAAACGCGATAATGGTCGCTGTCTTTCCGTTTGATCTTTCATTAGGACTGAACTAGCGGCTTCGTTGTGGGTCACGTTACTCACCGAGTGGACTTTCTTCTCCGTTGGCAACGTTCATTATCATTTGATCATTTCTGGAAGAGTTCATATTGCACAAAAAAGGAAATATTGCTAGAAGCGCGAAAAAATATAACATTTTAGTATCTGCTCTATTTTGCCCCAGTTATCTGCCCCATATATTTTAATCCTTGTCTTTCTCTGCAGTTATTCCCCTCGACTTTTCTCATCATTAACAAAATTGCAAATTGCTCGTGTCTTAAATCTATCTGTCTGCCAGACACACAGAATTGTAGATATTCACTTCATACTTCTTTCTGCCCCTTTAATTTTCAACATCCTTCCATAGCATTTCAAATTATTCAATATTTCTCCTTTATGATGTTCCGCAAGTTCACTCTTTGCTTTCATAAAATGATTTACTGCACACATAGTTTTAGTTTTAGAAAGTTCTAAGTCAATGTTTGAAAGAGAAAAAAAAAGATATATCTCTTTGAAGAATGATTTTCAATCAGTGGTTTTCTTGTTTCAGAGTCATTTCTTGCTTCGGCCGTTAGTTGTAATTTTACATTCCAAAGTAATAGTTATTTTTTTTATACATCTGCTGCCATTTATGTATTTAATCTACTGTCATCATCTGGCTTTGGATTATGTTCATTCTAAATTCTACTCCCGGTATTTTGCTAACCCCCTTTAGATAATTTCTCAGTATCCCCACTCTCATCTACTAACAGAAACAGTATCATCCAGAATTCACGGCGCATAATTTTTTTTCATCTTGAACCCGTATGCCACATTCGTAGTTTTTTTTTATCTTCTTCATTTCTGTCTCTGCTTATAGGTTGAATATTATAAAGGAAAGACTACGGCCCGACTCATATTCTTTTTAACCTATGCTTGTCTCTCGCGATCCTCTACTTTGATTAAAAATACCTGATTCTTATATGGCTTAAAAATTATTCTTTTGTCTAGATATTTTAGGCCTGAGTTCAGTCAAATGTTTAGCGTGTTGTGTGTTTTTCCCATGTAACTATAGCAAAATCATTTTTTTTTAAATCCACAAAAAATGTATCCTCTTTATTATAAATCCGTCCTGCCAAAATTATTCTCAACTCCAGGATTGCTTCTTTTGCACTCCATTTTTTCCTAAACTGGGAATGATGTTCAGTTAATATCCCTTCCACTGCATATTATTGCAGCGAAATGTGCAATTTTAGACCTATGGAGCGATAGTTTCCATATTTGCCGGCATCTCATCTTTTGTTCGGTAATGTTGAAGATGATACTTAACTTAAAATTTGTTGGACTCTTTCCTGCTCCATAGTTTTTCGATATCAGTTTGAATAACAAATACTGGACTAAAATCTTGGAAGTTGAATTGTTTGTGATTGCTATCTTTGGTTACCCCGTTATTAATGTTCGAAATAAGTAGTAAATACTGACATTCAGTCTGTTAAAATTCGCCGAAATCGTAAGTTCACGTTTAGAGAATTGGCCAATAGGTATAAGCTCCGTAACAGCTATTATTACTATCTTCAATAACAATAATATAGCGCCTAAATAATTGTATTTCTTTTTTTAATATGGGATTTACGGCTCGTCTGCGTCACAAGATAAGGCAGATTGCGTGAGGCAAATAATGAGGAGGAATTCGATCATGGACTTTCGACGGATCCGTACCGGTAATCTTGTGATTTCGAAAAACTTAAATGAAAATGGTCAGCCCCGGGATGAATCTGCGTTCTGCCGAATGCCAGGCGCGACGTTAACTGATCCCCCACTGGACTCGAGACTCTATCTTATTCCTGCTCATCCCGGACAAATTCTTCTTTTGAACGATGAAATAATGCAAACTGAAAATACGTGTTGCTGGTTAATTTGAATTTGCTGGTATGATTTTTGTATTAATACGTCGACGATTGATTTAAGTCCAATACATTATACCCGTCGTTTACATCTTGCCCAAAATTATTTGGTTTTGAGTACAAAATGTTATTTATACAGGAGACGATACTCGCTGCAAACCTAAAAGAATGATATAAGCTATTGTACAGGCATTTTCTGTACACATAAAACTTAAACCTAAGCTGTCTATTATAACGGCACAATTTCTTCCTTTACACAGTTTAGGTGGATTAATAGTAGAGGAATGCCACATTTCCCCGCGTTCTACCTATCCCATTTGACAGTATGATGGGCTTTGCGGTGGTGGAAGTGGGGGGTAGGGGGGTGAAGAGGTAAAGGAGGGGGACGTTGAGCTGGAGTAAAACAGTAGGCTTAAACCCGTGTCGTTCATTTCTTAGTCAGGCATTCCTCTTACTGAGCTACGAGCCATCACTCGCTTGATGTATTTTAACATCCCCCTTGACATGATTTTTAGCTGTGTGGCATTTACTCCTCTATCTATATTTCTGTTATGAGCGCTGCAGGCTATCGTATTATCTCCGATACAGTTAACTCTTATCGTCTGCAAGGCAAACGTTTCTTAAAAGAAAGTATCTTATCGACTGACAATTTTCAGAAGACTTGTAGACAGACTGTTTCGTGCCAAAGTTTACTTTGTCGGGATTGCTTGCCGTTTCTTGGAACTGCAGTGTCTTCTGAGATTTTAGAACCACTGTAGTTTGAGGAATAAGAATCGAGATATCATAGCCATGCCCTGGAACGTGCTGCATTGCTTTCTTATTCTTTGAATGGATTTTGCATTTTTGCCATCTGTTTCTCTGTTACTTTAGACGTGGATGTCCTCGGAAGCGACTTCGTCCATCTGTTTTTTACGAGTGAAGCTATTTTGTTTGCTCAGCATTTTCTTTCTTTCTTTAAAAACTTTTCTTTAGAATTATATTTACCTTGCTACCTTACGATTATTATTATTATTTGAAATTCACTTATTATTTTCTTTAGTAACTCTCCTCGTAATTCAAATTTCCGCCAAGTCTACATCCTTACGATCAACAGCAAATTTTTTATAACAATTTAACAGTTAATGTTGTATTTCACTAAATGCCAGTTTATTTAAGTTATACAGTTTATATTTTTAGCTTACTTGAGTTATTCAGAATTTGGAGATAATGTTTTAAGGAGGGAATAGATCTTAATAGTTTGTGTGTATCATATCAGAAATTAGTGTTAAATATTCGTCGTGATGTAAGTGCTATTAGTGTAAAGGTTTATTACGCCTTCTGATCCTTTCGTTTGTAATTTCATTTCTATCGGATGAAATGTGGAATATACGAGTATCCTAATTACTTGAGAAAGATGGAGAACTGGTCTTATTCTTTCAGTCTGCATCTTCGTATAGGAATTATTGAAAATTGGGATTGTTAGAACTGAAGAATGGTGGTGGTTTTAAGGTGCCTGAAAAGTTGTTTTATACTCCATGCTTTTATTATAAATTTTACTGATTGTTGTGAGAAACAAAGTGAGTTGTGGAGAGTGTTTATAGCGATGTTTTCATTTAAATATATCCCGTTTCGTAGCTGGATGCTATTATCTCCAGGTATGGTGGATCTGAGATCACAAATCGGAGTGTCGAGAAGCAACAGGCAGTGTCCGTGATCGATGTCTCGCGAGCTGCGTGGTCGACCTAGCTCGAGCAAACAGACCAGTCGATGACGTCAGCGGTCTCAAGCTGTCCAAACATCACGCACGCGACGAGAACGTCTTTAATGTAGGGCAGCAGCTCGTCTCGAACAATCACAGGGAGAGAACTGCTTTAAATAGGCTGGAGAGTCGTATTTTGAGACATATAGCGCCATTAAAATGTTAGTAGTGTTTACAGCAGGAGGGAAGCAATGTGCAGAAGAGTAGGGAGGAGTGTAATTCAGGAACACTTTCTAAGTAGTATGCAGAGTATTTTAAAAAAATAATTATAATACCATTTGGCAACGCTTTTATTTTTATCAGCATGATTTTATTATAATTGGGTTTGATTTCCTTCTTGTGTTTGCAGTGATTATTTTTAGTGTTATAATTCTCCATTTCCACTGGACGAGTACGGGATGGAACAAACACTTAATTATAACGCCGAGATCTATGGGCAGACTCGAACTAGTGACTTCAGAATCCAGAGACTACCACTCTTTACCCTAGGCTGCTGTGGTCGAATAGCATGTGAAGTTAAAAATATTGATGGAGGTTGGAAAAAAATAACTGGAAAAGCGAATCAAACTAGTAGAGAGATTGTTGATGCAAAAACAGCTCCAGTGGCCACATGCAAAGGTTATGAGCAACTAATCACGGTTGATTATACATGATATCTGGCAGGGAACGGGAAGTAAATGAACCATAGTCTATATTACGATTCTTAGAGGATTCGCCTCTATTGATTTGGAAAAGCAGAATGGTAATATGGCGCCTTATTGCAGGAGGATTAAAAATTCTATCACCATCTGTTCTGATTGCAGGTATTAGGCCGTTTTCTTTAATAGTTTATGCATATACTCTATCTTAGTTTGCGCCTCAGAAATACACGTTTCGCCAACAGAATAACGTAAAGTCTAGGAAATTAGCACAAAATATTTTTGGACATTACCTAACTTGACAGATATAACGGTAAAATTTAAACATTTTTCTACATATTTACAACTAACAGATTATCAGCTTTATTCTTAAGTTATGATATGTTTAACGATGCAACGATTTACGATTATAAATTATGTAAAAATAAAATAAAATAAAGAAATCAATCGGATTAGGCAATAACATATTGTGTATCACATTGTTATCACTCTTCACGTCAATAAATTTGTCACAATAATTTATAGTTTTTTTTTTTCCTTTTTGGTTAATTCTACAGTTACTTGTTCATTCATTCATCTTAACATTTGCTCCTAATCCGTTCCAAACAAGTAATTTTTTCTTTTTTACGTTGAGCAAAAAAAAAGTTTGGCCGTTGCAATTAAAAAAGTTTGGAATGTTGTTTGTTATTATGAAAACTCTTTCTGTCGTACAAAAGTGGTCATTTACTTTTCATTCAGCTGTTGCACGTTTTTGTAAATATGCGAGAAATTTTCCAGCTATTGTTTTGCCTCTTTTCAAAAAGACAATTAAGATTTCTCCCGGAATATCGCAGAACACAGTTGTCACAACATTTCCCGTTGAGAGAAGTGTTTGGGCTTTCTCTAATGCATTATCTCAGCTTTAATTCCCTGCCTGTTTAGAGTTTATATGAAAACTTGCTTCGGGCCAGATTCAGATCTCGATTCAGAAGTACCGACCTTCATGATTACTGTTTTTAGATTATTTACAGGCATAATGTGGATGAGTTATAGGATGGTTACAAATTCCCGCCTTAGTATCTACACAATTCACAATCAACTTAACTAACACCATCCGCTGACAGATGACGACACTATCGTTTTCCCTTTGGCAGAGACAAGCTGGTAGGGAAACAGAGTTGTCACAAGTATGTAGTAAAAAGAAATCCCGCGGAAATGCGGGAAAACGCTGAAAGAAGAAACTTTCGTCCGTGTCTTTGTCCTTTTTCTTTATATATGTAAAAGTAAAGGACATCCTGATATAGCTCGTTACTATGCATATGGTTGGTTTGGTGCAAATTTAGCTCGGCATTCATTCTGAATACCTCGACACTAAGAAGTGGAGTAGCCAAGTAATGTTCCTAGCCGCTATTTCAACTGAGGGATGACTCCTGCCTCGGTACTAATATGAAACAGTGTTAGCAGATCTGGGGAACGTTTGGCGATCTTAATTCCGGTTGTAAGGTTAGAAGCCAGTTACTGTACCGACTGCGCAAAGAATTCCACTCCCCCCTAAAAAAAAAAATAGTTCTAAGGTTTACTTGGATCAAACGTCAACGTGTATTCCACACACTGTACCATGGAGTAGGAGATTACTATTGAGGATGTTATCATAACAAAGTAACGCCTAGGGAAGAATAACTGCTGGGTTTTTCAGTTACTTTCTTCAGTATGACTGTTTGTAGGTGTGGATGAAAGTGATGATGTGAGTCTTTATGTAAGGATGAAAGAAAGGTGAGGGCGAAGACAGGTGCGGGCCCATTCAGGCCTACTCTTTCGAAAGACTTTTAGCGTCCTCCGAGATGTTTGCTCAAATCAGCTGATCCCGCGTCAAGTGCCGGACATCATTATAGCGCCGCAAAGACTTGAGCCAACGGGGCGGATCAGTACGCTTTGGAAACAACCAGCTCACTGCTTTTCCCGTCTTTCTAGTGAGCTTAGTGGCTTTGTGGGTGATCGATCCCACGACCTCGTGCTCGGGCAGCCCGTGAGCTTGTTACGGAATTGGATTGACATCAATTGCAGCAGCGGGCGACCTCAACAAGTGGCGACCAAGCTTCTTGCCCTCTGCCGGCTGTTCTGCCCTGGCTCCAAGCCAAACCAACTTGGACACAGCGGGACTACGTATCTACGCGCCATCCAACACGCTTCTTGAACAAGTGGTTCCACGTTCCTCTGACTCGAAACTTCATTCGGGGAAAATATACCGCTCTTATTATTCTTTCGGGTGGTGTGATGTGTTGATCTCTTACTAGTCCAGTCTTGATTTCTACATACCCTTCGTATCTTGCGTCGTCAATTATCTGCTTCATATTAAAGCGATCATTCTACGTCCTAAATTGTCTGCTTCATATATTGTAACGTTTATCTTCCTCTACAGTTCCTCTTTCGATCATTCCTCAACTATCAAATCCCGCTTGTCTTAAAATGTGCCTCACCATTTAGCCTGTTCTTTCTGTGAAACTCCACAAACTTCATTCCTAACCCACTATTTCAAAAAATATATACTATATCTGTCATATTAATTTCTAACATGTTTCTATAGCCCCGCATTCTAATTTTCGTTCTTTGTGATTTCCTGGATTCCAAGTTTCGCAGTTGTAAAGTGCTGTGTTCCATAAATACAGTTTGAAAAATTTCTTTATGAGTGCTAGGTCACTGTTTGAAACTAAAAGATTTATCTTTTTCTCATCCTTGCGTCTGTCATCAGTTGTAATTTTTTCTCCTAAATTTTAAAATTTTCTTACTTCTACAATAGCCACTTAATCTACTGTTTTTGATGTCGCTGCTGCTACAATTCATGACAGTTATATTGGGTTGGTATGGATTTAGTCCATATCTCTCTCCCAGTACTTTCTGTATGCCGTTTAGTAATGTCTTAATATCCCCATACCTCTTTGTTAACAGGACATCCTTTCATTGTTTCCTCTACACACAAGTAGAATATGATGGGCATAGTGTGGAATCTCATATCATCTTATCTCATACTCTATATTATTGATGCTTACCTGTAATGGCTCTCGTACAATAGCCACCTGATTCCTATATACATCATTAATTATTGTTCTATATTAGTATTTTAGACCGGCTCTCTTTAAATCGCATCTAACGTTATCAAAGGTATTTTTTTTTCAACTGTTTTTATTGATCTGCGCTTCTCATAGGCATATTAACCTTGAAGCCAAAAGTGTTTCCCTGGTACTCCGGCTTTTCCTAAACCAAAACTGACCTCATCAACTTTCCTATCTATTTCACTGTCCATTATTCTAGTCAGTATTTTTGAGGCATCTGGTGTTAAACATATTGTGTGATAATTCTGATATTTCGTAGCTCGTGCGGTTTTTTGGGAATCTGAGGATAATACTTTTATTAAATTACTTTGGAATCTTTCCCGTTTTACAGCTTTTCGGTATGATTGAATAATCTTTGGATTCCTTGTTTTCTTAGAGATTTCTGCATTTCTGCAGGAACGTCAGCAACCGCTACGGTAAATAATTTACAGCTTTCCTGTGAGCGTTGTTTTTTCCTTTGTATATGAAGCTTGTGTGTACAAGTGACTGTTTTCTAAATAGGACGGAACTGAAAGAACTTACCCATTGTTCACACGTCCCGGATCGTTTCATGTTACATACTAACTACTCACACTTAATTTGTTTTAGCACTGCCTAATAGTGCATTAGCGCTTTCTCTAGTTTTCACGTGCCCTCATTTCCATCTTTAATTATCACGTTGGGGAACGTTATAAGTGTAGCATAACGAAGGCTCCTACAACGATGTTTTCGCTAATGATACAATCAAACGGCGAACACATAGCATGGTGGGTGACTGATAAAGCCAGAGAATGGTGTTCGGGAGGATGAGGATTCAAATCCCCGTCCGGTCATCCGAGCTAAAATTTCGCGTTCTGGGTACTCTCCAGTAAGATTTTTTTCCCTTCCTTCCAAATTTTGTTAGTTATTGGTGCTTCCGTTATTGAATGATGATCTTTGTTGGCTCCTAATGCAGGTTTTCAATTGTAAATATTTCTCAGAGGTTTAGAAACGAGGGTAGTCAAATCGCCGTGATAAGTCAAAGCTTATTCCGTAGGATCTGTAGTGTGTTCAGTTAACAGAGGCGGCTCAAAATCACTTTGCTCTATCCCCACTCCACTGCCCTTACCCCTACATGTGAAGGGGAAATTTACCAGTCTCCCGCCTGGACACAGCGATCAGCACGGAGAGGCAGGGAGGGAAAGGGTGGTGAGGCGTGGAGCGGGGCAAGGGGGACATAACCTTGAGCAGCCAGTTTGGAGTGAACAGGGTATAGCGGTAACGCTTGGGCTGCAACTCGGGGGGACGCGGGTTCGAATCGCCTGCCGGCCATCCCGATTACGGTTTTCCATAGTTTCCACAAATCACTCCAGGCGAATGGCGAGATGGTTCCTTCAAAAAGGTTATTGCTGAATGAATTCCTTCCCGTTTTTGCCCCGCATTATTTCCCGGCTTTAAAGACCTCAACGTCGCAAGTCGTAAGGCCAGAAACAGCAGAAACAAAGGATCTACAAAATGTACAGTCTTCGGTAAAATCTTATATTCTTGCACTGATTCAACCTCTACATTTAGAAGGCTATTTACCGAGCGTGTTGGGACAGTAGTAACGTTCTGGCCTTGCATTTGGGAGGCCGCAGGTACGAATTCCTGTTCGGCCAACCAGATTTCGGTTTCCCATGGTTTCCCGAAATCACTCCAAGTTAATGTCTGGACGTTTTTTTTAAAAGGAGAGGGCAGAATTTCTTCCCGTTCGTTGTTCCGAATTCTTTTCCGCCTCTAATGACCTTGACGTCTACGTTATAAAAAAAATACATAAGGCTATTCAAATTTTAATGCATTTGTTAAGTCATTGTTCTCATTTCAGATATTATTTCTGAAGTTTGTTTTCTCTCTAATACGATTAATCCGCATTAAGGTATTAATTTTTATGATATAGTATTCTCGACAGCAATACAGTAAAGGCCACTACATATAATACTAAACATCTATTAAATAAATATCTTAGAATCCCTTTAGCGTCAAATGAATGGATAGTAATTTAAATATGGAGAACGTACTTATTTATGCGTATCACCTATGAGGATTCCAGATTGTATTAAAAGACCGAACGATAGGTAGAATCGGTTAGCCACGAATTGGGTAAATCTGGAAAGGAGAAGATTAAGGGAAGAGGAAAATAATGGTTTGACGTGCCATTGTTGATGTGAAACCTCGGAGGCAGACGACAAATCCCGACGGAAAAATGAATTACAAGAGGGATGTGAGGGAGAGGAATGAATGTTTATTATCTGTCCGGTAATTGTTTAATATTTACGCCGATGAATTCTGGGTTGATCTATATGAATAGCATATTTCCAATGCGAAAAGTGGCGGCGACATCTGCATTCCAACACACGATTACGGAAAATCCAACAAAAACTGAAATGAGATGACAAATATGCCGGGGGTAGAATTCGTATTCATTTTGGTAGTACAAGGTCCATTTTCATCTTTGGCAGCGTATTACAACCGTCAACAAAACTTACGGTTGATATAACGCTGATAGCACAGATGTGCGACAGGTGATGATCCAATGGCTTAGCTGTGTGGCCTGTCTGCTGGTGATTGCTAATGGACGCTTTGTCGCGTGCTAAACACATTTCCGCTCGCTTAATTGCATCCCGGCCGCCTTTCCGCACCTGAAACAGCCGGTGGCCACTTCACCACGCACCTTCCGTCCCAGCAGAGGTTCTCGCCAAAGATGCTACTTACTTCAACTGATATTCCTATACACAGTGTATGCCACGTAGTGATATTTTAGTTTTTAAATACTTTTTTATTGTTTGTTTGGTTACCAGAAGTACGTGGATGCCCTAACGTTAAATTTTAATTTGAATGAAAAGAAAAACAGAAAAAAATGATACAGTTTACAGCACTTGTCTCTTGCGCTGTATCATTCTAACTATTAATAATTTTAAAATTGCTTAGTATTTCAAAAAATACCAATTATTTTGCGAAAACACTTGTTATTTGCCGATGAGTGTTATAAGAATTTAGTTTTCTTAATTCTGCAGCTGTTTTCAAAAAAGAATTGTAGGTAATTCTTAAACATTACCTACCTAAAATGCACAGCAGTAGTTGTAGTTATATTTTGTGGTATATATTCCACGGTTCAAAATATATCTAAAAAAAACTATTCTTCGTATAAATGAGCACTGTTTTAACGTCGAATTAAAAAAAAAATACAAATATTTTGTAACACAACTCTTTTAACGTGTATATAAAAATCCACACATTCCACCGATTCCGTGCAAATTTCTCGCTGTTGATCTCGTCAACAAGGCGAGTTAAACTGTCCACTGGGCAGGATGATTCTCGATACCCGTCCCTGGATTACAAAACCTATTGCCTTTTACGAATTACTAAAGTTGTTTAAAGATCGGACAGTTCTCATTTGAATTGTCTCGACGCCAGGAGCAAGACCGGAATATCCCCGAGAGAGATTCGAAAAACCGCCTTTCATGGAAGTGGGTGTTTTACATATTTGCTACTCCTGTCTCCGTTCCCTCTCCTGTTTTTCATTCCACCGAGGGTGGTGGTGTAAGGCTCGGTGCACACGAGCGTCATTTCACGTCGCGTCCACGCCGAGATGCCGCGCTAGCGGCTAGGAGTACAATACGGCAGTGCACACGCATAAGCGGTAACGCCGCGGCGACCCAGCGGTCGTTTTCCCCTGTTCTCGCCCACCACGCCGCAGGGTCGCCGCGCACGCTACTGCGGTCTCCTAGTACATTGTGTCCATTGGAGCGGTGCACACGGGCGGCAGAACACGCTAGCATGGCAGGCATGGCAGACGAGTTATTAGTTTTAGAAAATATTGACATCGAACATTTTATTGGTGTAATTAAGACTTATCCAGAAATTTGGGACATCCGTCAAAAAATTATCATGATCGAATCAAGAGGAGAGCTTGGATCAGTATATGTCGGATATTAATTGAGAGATTCGAGAAGGTCGACAAGGGCGAAAATGAAATATTTAAGCAAAATATTTCCTTAATATATTTTTCTCGAGCTTCCAGCCGTGTTAATATGTCAACCATTTTAGCCCGGGTCAAAGATTTTTGGGCCAGCGTTATTACAGAGGCTGTGGAAATTAGATTAACTGATTTATTAGTCAACAGGGACACTGGTTATCAACTCAGTGCGGCCTGGAACCCGGCGATTAAAATGCTGAAAACAGTTTCGCGTCGGTCTCGAGCAGAAGAGCGGATGACGTAATCGCCTTGTGTTGGTTTTTGTCTTCCACCGTTTCCGTAGCAGCGGCTGAATAAACAAACAGTTAAACATTGACATCAGGTTGAAAATGAAGGCAGAGATGGACGCCTTCGAAACGTCCCGCAAATATGACATATTAACACGGCTGGAAGCTCGAGAAAAATATATTAATATTCAACGCCGTGAAAAATTACGATCCTACAAAATATTTCGTGTTTATTATAATTCCAGGTTTACGTAAAGTATTTACAATCCTGATTTTATGTATCATACCTATAAAATTTATAGTAAATTGCTGTTTCAAACACAAAAGTTCTTAAATAAAATTCCTTTACCGGGGTAAGGTGGCAACATCAGAAACAAAATATGTTGCTATCATGTTCCTTACTTCGATATACTGAAGTAGTTCCTCTTGTTGGAACTGAGGCGTCCTATCCGATATCGACAAAACCTTCTATTCGTCTTGAATGTTGTACCCATCTCTCGTTCTTAAAAAATTGTGAAGGGAACAACACGTCTTTATCAATAGGATAGATAAATGAAAATTTACATTGTTTTATGAAAAAAATTCCTTTTATTGTACAGAATGCCAAATGTACTTTCTACATTTCACTTGGCGCGTGACAATCTGTAGCTGAAAACCCTTGTTTTTTTTTCTGATAAAACTTTACCACTGTAAGGCCTCATATATTTGGTGAAAGGGAAAATGCTTCATCACCAACAAAATAGAAGGGCATTTTTGGACCTGCAGTGCCGACAGAGGTTGTCCTCTCGGAATGCTTATTTAATTGTTTTCAAGCTTCTTATAAAAATAAGTTCTTTGGAATTGTCCTATACTAACAGTAACGTCTATCCTCTGTCCTTAATAAATGATTTTTAAAGACAAAGTACGCAAAAATTACCCGCTTCTTATTATACATGTCCATCGTTGTCAGTGGGACGCCAACTGCTGCCTGCTACTAGAGATGGGCAGGTCCGAGATTTTAAAGGAGTCGGGTCCGGATGTACATCCAGCGCTGCGGACCTGCATCCAGGTTCCATGTCCGCGGACCTGTATGGGTCCGGCTCTACAATCTGGCGGGTGGAGTGTATGGCGGAACTGGATCTGTGCGGACCTACATCCAGTTACGTGTCCGCGGACCTGTATGGGTCCGGTTCTACAATCGAGCGCGCGGAGTGTATGGCGGAACTGGATGTGTATGGACCTACATCCAAATACGTGTCCGGCGGACCTGTATGGGTCCGAACCTACAATCGAGCGTATGGTGGATACAAATCCTACCAAGGAGAACTGCAGTATGAGTTATGTGTTCATCCATTAATTTATGACATGAAAGAATATTAATTCTGATAATTTTGTTTTATTTTTGTCTGAAACTCACAATTGTACGTAATATTAGAAAATCACAGCATAATCAGACTTGATAATGATAAAAGTAAAAGTAAAATTTCTGTGGGCTTCTATAAGAATAAAATGAAATCATTTCTTAATAATGTTTAAGTACTACTAAAAAAAATCGAAAGTCTTTGTTAACTGTTAGTTTTTTTACTAAAAATGAAATTATTCAAGACTCAACATCTTGAAATAAATATTGCCTTTCCACAATATACCAGCTTAAGAAACAGTTTATTATAAATGAACAAAAAACAAAATTGCAAGTATAACTTATTTTAAACTGTGAGGGAGAAATTACGTGATATTTGTTCTTATATTATGTATAGTGTTTTGCTCTGTATACTATGTGAAACTATTTTGATTGAGTGAATAAAACGTTGACGTGAGTGCTAAATCGAGTGCGATACAATGCATTTTAATCAAACAGTAATATTTATGTTTTGCCAGCTACCATAACGTGTTTTTGGTGCTTTCAAAATCTTTATTTTATTTTGTGCAATTTCAGAAACTTTTAATTTATTTGTAATTTTATTTAATATTATTTCCAATTTATCTGAACGTATTTTTAATCAAGATTTAATTCCTAGTAATAATAACCGATTGTTTGAGCCATTGTTAGAAGTTCTAGAAACGACTGGATTATAAAATATTTCTGTAAAAGCGGCCAGCAGAGTAGCTCGCAATAATGTCACATAATCATTTATATATATTACTAACTGTTACCCGCGACTTCGTACGCGTGGATTTAGAATTTGATTGCTTGAATTGGAAATACAAAGCTGAATGTTACCTAAGATATGTCCCAAATAACACTGAGTCGGCATAATATGACGGGAACGCCATCGATATACCATTCTACCTTCGAACCTGTCTCATGACTAAAACTGTTATTCATATCGGAAAAAGCATCCTATTTCGTTCCCAAATATACAAAGTATTTCCTTGTCATCGGTATAAACATATATTCATCAAAACGTAAAATAAAAAAGATGGAGACTCACTTTCGCATACACAATATTATTAGTTTAGATCACACAAAAACTACCTGTGGAACCAGTATACCGTGAATAAAGTTAACGCTTTCTAGCGCCAAAGATTTGCCAGAACATGGTATCCTTACTATAAAATCCTAGACTTGGCTCGAACTATGAAAAACAATTCATAAAAATATTTGTGCCCAATGGGATTAGATCCCGAAGCAACGCTGAAGGATTAATAAGAAGCAAACTCCTTACCACTACGCCACCCTAACAATGCTGGAAGCAGTTGCGCATTACAAATATAGATATATATTATGCGTTTGTCTTTCACAGTTGAGATAGTTTTCATAATTTAATGACAATATGTTCTTATTTATACATAATATAGTATCCCATCTCGATCCTAATGTCAAACAGCATCTTCCCGTCAAATTTCATCACGATCGGAGTATCCGTTTAGCCCAAGGAACGTAACAAACAGACAAAGACAGACCGAGTTACTTTCGCATTTATAATATTAGTATAGATATGTATAATGTTCCTTGGAAACTCTACGAACCGTGTTTCTGCAATAAAGAGATGTTAAATGTATTATCTGATTTGTCCTTAAGCCATCAGAATTCAGAAAGTTAAAATTTCTAGACACTTTGTGATCAATCAAACTGAACGTTAAAAGTTTAATAATACTACAACGCATTAAAATCACAAGTTAAATTATAAGTCCATTCTTATTTAGCACGAAAAACACTCCTCACCTTAGAAGCACGAACCCGACCAATAAAAATGTACTACCGGGTTTTAGCTACCCATTGGCATTTAATAGTTATTGTAATTATCTACTAGTAGTAAGACATTAAGAAATAGTTTTTCATTTATAATCTCATCTTTAAACAGAATCGTACAGTAAATGACATTAAACTCTTCAGAACACAGATTTCAAATCGGAACTGTAATGAAAAACTGCGTTCCAGCTCCGCGGTTGCAGGTCCGGCCGTGGTTCAACCTCCGGCCACGCGAGAACTGTGGCGCTGTTACAGGTCCGACTGGAAGCAGGTCCGACAAGCTCTCGGATGTACATCCATCCCTAGCGCAAGTGATACGGGTCCGCGGAACTGCATCCATCCGGACCTACCCATCTCTACCTGCTACGTGTGCATCGGACGTCGCGTGCACGCGGCGTGCACGCGACGTGAAATGACGCTCGTGTGCACCGCGCCTAACGGTTAGCGTTCTGGCCTCTCAATTCGGGAGGACGGCGGTTCGAATCCCCGTCCGGGCATCCAGATTTGGGTTTTCCATCGTTTCCCAAATCACTCCAGCCAAATGCCGGGATTCTTCCTTCAAAAGGACATGGCCGAATTCCTTCCCATTCCTTGCCCCCCATCCTTTTCCGTCTCTAAAGACCTCGCTGTTAAGAGACGTTAAGCATTTTTTTTAAAAAATCTGTCATCCAATCGCCACCTCCACCACACGTTATGTGCTCTCACCCCCTCCTCCCGTCCCCAGTGCCGTTTGTTATAGCATGTTCAGCGACTCAAGGTAAGACTGCTATATTCCCACTTTACCGCCTTTACACCTACATGCGGAGGGGAAATTTGTCTCTTGCCTACTTATACACGCAGTGAGTCGTATGGTGGCTTCTCACGGCCCGTGGTTTTGTAGGCCGCGCCAAGCAGCCCAATTGTACCGATCAGCACGCGCCATATGCCAGCCCTCGCCACCTCGCAGCCACCTCTCCACCACGTTACCTAGTTTCGTTTCATCTGCCCGGGCGTTTGATGTGAGCGAGGGCGAGTTTTACACCATCCGTACCAGCTGAGGCGGCTCCATTCCCACTGCCCGCTGTTGATTGCTGGACCAATGGGGCCGCCAAATTTACGGACTGTGGAAGCCACCGGAGTAGATAGACAAGGAGAGAGCTGGCGTCTTTTTTGACCTTGACCTTGAAGAGGGGTGGTGGGGGGGCCCTCCCTCCCCCTCCCTCTCCGGCGGGCTTTTGAATAAGCCAATCAGCGGACCGTTAGTTCTTTTGGTGGCCGCTAGGGGGGCAGCACCGGCCGCGTTGCGCAAACGATAGTTCCTTGACCGCGCCCGCCCAGATGGAAGCACAAACCTCAATCTGCGCAGACATTCCATGGCTCGCGTAACCTGAATCTATCTGAGCTTAGTCGGACACACAACCCCGCAGGCGACAACGGTTGTTTCTATTCCCAGCGCGCCACACATGACGCGTCGGGTACCGTTATACGCTATTCCTGGCGTGCATAGTTTCCTAGCGCAGCGATATTTCCGGGTGACGCGTTGGTTCCCGTTCGGGGAAGCAAAAACACCCGCCAGGTGGCAGCACTAACTAATGGCGCTAGTGTCACCCATGTGACGTCACTAGTTCACCTCCCCGGCGCGCCGCCACCTGTCAACCGCACAGCTTGTCATCACCGCTGACCTCAATTTGCACGACTATTTCCGGGATGTACCGCTAACCTATGACACTCAATCTGAGTATTTCTGACACAACGCTCCCGCAGGCGAACAGTGGAAGTATCACACGCCATTTTATTTTCAGAGCACAATTAGCGACGTCACAGGACACCGCTATCAAGAATAACATTAGGAAATCCGCTTGCTTGCTGTTAACGTTCGTTATGAAATTTCTTCCAAGTATTTTGTCATGTGTTATTGATAAATTGAAGTATTTTAATTCTTTGATTGTTAAATTACCATAAATTAACTTCAAAAATTATTTATTTTCATAGTTTTTGGGCAAAACTTATTGTTTCCTTCTGCAAATACTATTATTTGGCACCAATAAGTCCCTACTTGAAAATCCCCCCCCCCCCTTCTCTTTCATATACCTCATACACATTTTGTAAGGTCATTTCCTTCTATGGATCTAACCGCCATTTTTTTTTGCCACTCCAATTGTCTTATTGCTCTTAACATCACATTTAATGGAATTTTCGGTGATATTTATTGGCTATTTATTTCATCCCAACATCCTCATTACCAATGTGTTACTTATACACTCACAGAGATCTATTCATCTGCTTCATGTCTTTCAATGATACCCAACGCGACTCTTGTGATATGACACTTATAAACTAGGTTCTCTCTCCATTTCTAGTATTTCATACTCGTGATAAGGGTACAAAAGTATCCCATCTTACTCAAGGAATATACTAAATTGCGCGGTAGGGGTTTAGTTAAATAAAAAATAAATTTATTGGTAAATCATACACATTTATTGAAATACATTTTATTGGATAATAATACATCATTCAGTACTTATAGTTTTATTTCATGTGCGTCATAGGCCTTTCTTGCCTTCACATATCGCCCCCCCCCCTTTTTTTTACCTACAGTAGTCAGCACCGAGCGTGGTGGGTGAGCTTTCGGGAGGACATGTGTTCGAATGTACATCAGGCCATCATGATTTCGGTTTTCCATGGTTTCCTGAAATCACTCCTAGAAAAAGCTTGATATGCTGGAAATACCCTACCGAGCGTGGTGGTGTAACGGATAGCATTCTGACCTCGCATTCGGGATGACGGCGGTTCGAATCCCCGTCCGGGCATCCAGATTTGGGTTTTCCATGGTTTCCCCAAATCACTCCAGGTGAATGCCGGGATGCTTCCTTCAAAAGGCCATGGCCGAATCCTTCCCATTCCTTGCCCCCATCCTTTCACGTCTCTAAGACCACGTTGTTAAAAAGGGACGTTAAACTGTTACAAAAAAAAAAAAAAAAAAAAAAATTGAAATACTAGAATTTAGGAGTTTAACTTGAGTATATTGTTTCCCTCGAAACTGTCTCTTGGAATTAATGTGTAATCATACACCAATGCATTCACATTCGTTATATTAGTTACTATGTGGGGAAATATGGCCAATTCCGTATTGCTCGTTAATTAGCATACACCTTCTTTAACATTACGGACGTCACAGGCGCCGGGCATCCAAGTATGACACGCCATATTATTTTCAGCGCAAAAGAATACATATGGTAATCACCACAATCTATTGACTGCTTTGTTATATGAGCCTATATTTTTTTTACTGTATTGTATGTATTTAATTAACAATCCTAACTGCAGTCAGCACCCAGCGTGGTGGGGTGAGCTTTCGGGAGGACATGGGTTCGAATGTACGTCAGGCCATCATGGTTTCCTGAAATCACTGTAAGAAAAAGCTTGATATGCTGGAAATACTAGAATTTTGGAGTTAACTTGGGTATATTGCTTCTCTCGAAAACTGTCTTTTGGAATTAATGTGAATGCAAGGCGCTTTTATTTTATACACATGCAATTTGCATTATTCCCACCAAGTATGGATCTGTCTGAGTATTCAGCGGAGCTCGGCCGCGACCACCGTGGCATATAGCTATTTCTAGGTGTACCGCTAACCAGCGGTCGGCTGTCCACAATTCTGACGAGTCGCTGTCCTCAATTCTGACCTATGACGCGACATCAGGACACTCAGTCTGAGTATTTCTGACTGCCCCGTTACACACCATCACCTGAGGCGTTGCTCGCTAATTCAGAAGTAACACACGCCGTTAGTACACGTCTATCAAGAATATTTTCGCCTCGACGTGCAGCACAGGACGATAGCCGCTATTGACCATTAACGGTTACTCGTTCGTAAATTTTAAATGGGACGGGTTGCTAAACAACAATCTTTTTTTCAACGTCTGGTAATACGAAATGGCTGCGAGATATTAGTGCCCTTTTTATCCTAACTAGCTGCTTTTACAGCATAGATTATATAATGCCTTTTTAACTATACATTGAGTCAATTTCAGATTCCTGCTACAATGTGTATAAATTTATTAGTGGTAGGGCCTACACTGTTTTCAAATCGACGAACATGGTTGTATATCTATCCCACCTTTTTTAGTTTTTCACTTAATTACATTATTGTTAGTGCAAATATCTTATCAAGACACAACCTACCAGTTCGAAAGCGCTCTGATCTTCAATATCTTTAATTTGTTTCACTATTCATATTTTTTTAAAAGCCCCATATAACCAATCTATGGAACTGGTAAATTTAATTCCCCTTTAATTTCGGCATTAATTTTATTTTATTTCGTATGAGCGTAGTAAAATATGACCTGTTCTATTTCTTGAGGAACTTTGTATCTTTCAATCAATTTTCTTACACAGAAGACACAAATAACTGCTTCTAATGCACTATTTAATTAAAATACTATTTTTGTTTTTACCTGCTAGTTTTTCAAAATGAGACAGAAAAAAGTTTTTCGGATTCAATAAACGTGGTCTGGTGGTTCAGTGGTTAAAGTGAACACCATATTTACACTCTAGCTGTCTTCCCGTGCACACTGCATTTCAGTCCAGAAACTGTGGACCTCACATTATACCACCACATACAAGCAATGATCTGACTGTGGGTTTGTAACACAAGTTCTTCCTTCTCTGGTACATCCACTCATCCACGATTTTTTGCTCCGAAGGACATATAGTGAAACAACCTGAGAAAAATAGTTCATACCCAAAACTAACGACAGCAAACTGTAAACAGAACAGTGAAATGGAAGAGTGTTTGGATTCCTGAAATCACTCCAGACGAATGCAGGGAAAGAGACTTCAAAGTCATGGCCGAATTCCTCACCGTTTCTTGCCATACATCATTTCTCACCTCTAATGACAATGACATCGACGAGCCCGAAAAAGGCCTGACATGCTGGAAATACTAGAATTTTGGATGGTCGTTGAAATTTGTCTGTATAACGACAGCACTGTGCCAGTAATAATACACGGTAGACTGGGAAGTTAAGATAGACACGACAAACACATAATTTTAAAAATTCATTCACATACAAAGGTATGGAAAAAATACATCACACACGATAAAGTTACCATAATGCTCTTAGCTAACTCATAGTTTCATGGTCATCAAACAGACATCATAACCCACATTTTTCATAGTAGATCCCTACACACTGAAAAGTATTCAAAACGTCACCATAGGTGCAGACACTGGTTCTATTACGCCGAAGATAGCCCCATACTTAAACTGTCGTAAATTGTTAGGTTATTTGCATGTGAAAGTGCGTGTTTGGATATTTTATCCACTCAGGCCTCATCACCTAAAGTCTAATGCCAGATTGTGGTCATGGTTAACTTAGGCTCCATACACCACTCAGAATTATTCTACCAATATCCATTCTAACATCATTATACGCCATATACAGCTCTCCCAGCACTCTTCATATCTTCCAGTCATATCCAGCCCAGCTCCTTTATTATGTCACTTGTTGAATGTTTTCCACTAATAAATCTAGCTACCCTGTTTCACCTACATTTGTGTACAAAAAATGTGGACTCCATACTACACCACTATAGCCTGACTGTGTGTTTGTACTTTTGCTTCTCTGGCACACCCCCTCAGCACCTCTCCATTAAATGATTTTTACCCCGAAGTGCATATAGTGAAAAACGTAAGAAACAGCAGTAAACTGTAAACAGCACAGTGGAATGGGATAGTGCCTAAGCCCTGAAACAATGGTTAGAAACACACATTGATGGTGGGTATAATTCTATAACCAAATATTTTAGACTCAAATCCACAGAGGAATCACGCACACACGCACATTTCCATGCCTACACACAACAGCACCAAGATAGAACTCACACAGAGGAAGAAGACATACACACACATTAGTGGAGGAAATGAACTGCGCATCCTACATCCAGACAAACGAGTTAAAGGAAGGTCTGACCATATTTAGCATACATACCCAGAGAGAGACGTACACACAAAACACACACACACGTACATCCATACAGCGAGTTCGACATAAACAACAGCAAGCATCATGGAAGATGAAGTGGGACAGAATTGTCGTTACCACTGATTAACTGGACAGAACTCTCGTTACAAAAATCATCAGACAGACGAGTTAAAGCCAGGTATACCATACATACAGCACAAAGAGTGACGCAGATACACATGTCCATGTCTACAGCGAGTTCAGCACAACTACCTGCACCAATCATGGAAACGAAATAGTGGTGAAGAACTCTCTTGCCTCATGACTGACTGAAAAACAGAACTCTTCTCACATATCATCGGCCTGACGAGAGAGAGGTGTGCAAAAGATGTTTTCGCCAACACACCTCAGTGTTTATCCCATTAATAGTGTTAATCAGACACAATTGATTACATGTACCATCAACAATCAGGTCACCAACACGTCTCATCCACACCACAACCCTTTCAGCCATTCATTAACAGTGCCCCCAGGTACCATGAGTTGCAATAGACACTTGACTATCAGCAGATACCAGAACCCCTCATATTCATACTAGACCCCACCCACAAATCCATACGTCTCCACACACAAGCACAAAGAAACTTAAGTGGAGTTACAGCAAATCATACATCCAGACAGATGAGTTTAAGTAATGTATCAACCATATTCACACATACAGACACAGAGATAGACGCACACACTTACATTTCCATGCCTACAGTGATATCGACACAACAACCATCCCAATTACGGCAACGAAAAAGTGGTGTAAAACCCCAATGGCTCATGACTAACCAAAAAATCATCAGTAACATGTGTGCAAGGTACCAAATTCTTCACATCAACATCGCTCATTTATCTCACACTACAGACCTCTCTACCATCCAGTATCATGTGTCCTAGGTACAAAACTGTTCACATCAGCACCACCACGTTATCCCACACCTAAGCCTTTTCGGACATAAGTAACATATGCCCCAGGTACCATGAGTAGCAGTAGACACTTGGTCATCAGACAGATGTCATAATTCACATATTCATACTAGGTCTCACCAAGATATCCATACGTCACCACATAAGCACACACAAACATAAGTGCAGGATCATCACATCATATATCCAGACAAACGAGTTGAAGGAAGGTATCACTATATTTACACATGCATACACAGAAAGAAGCACACACACGTGCATTTCTATGCCTACAGCGATCTCGACACACTAGACCCAATCATGACAACGAAAAAGTTGAACTGACCCCACATGACTGGCCAAAAATCATCAGACAGACGTGTTAGAGTGTGTGCAATGGATGACATGTTGTCGCCATCCATCCCAGTACTTATGCCATATGGGTTATTCATCACACCCAACTGATTACGTCCACCATCAACACTGATGGCCACTGATGGTGAAATCTCGATATGGAGTAGACTCCTATCAACATAATTAGACACACAACCACATAGAAAGACACACACACACACACACACACACACACACACACACACACACACATACACATGCACATGCACACACACAATTCCATACATCACTACACACATACAGGTAACTCGAGGAAAGGGACTGAACACCCTACGTTCAGACTGAATAGGTGCGGCATGTGTGAAGTATGATATGTCTTTGTCACATACATCAGTGATCATCACACCCAACTGATTACGTCCACCATCACCACTGATGGTCACTGATGGTGAAATCTCGATATGGAGTAGACTCCTATCACCATAATTAGACACACAACCACATAGGAACATGCACCACACACATATGTCCATGCATACACCACAATTCTATACGTTACCACAAACATACAAGTAACGGGAGAAAGGAACTCCACACTTCACGTCCAGACTGAGCAGTTACAGGATGGTCAGAGGACAGCGTGTCTTTACATACACATCAATGCTCACCACACTCACCTGATTTCATGAGCCATCATTATAGATGGCTACTTGAACTAAACTCTTGTACACTGTTTGGTTAAAGTCATTTGTTAAAAGCAGCTTCTGAGAGACTAATTTGGGTCAACCTGCACCTCGTGACTCATGGGTTTTCCCGGTTTCTATACAGCTCCGCCTTAGTCCTACTACTTGGTAGCCCATTCCTGTACACTGTTGCAGGCCTGCTGCAATCGAGATTTGAGCATGGTGACATTAAAACTCTTGGCATAAAGAGCAATGTAGTCCGAGAAGCTTTTGCACTTTCGCATAGGATTGGATCGATGCGCAGATCTTTTCTTTACAGTTGAGAGGCTGCCAACCATCACTACACGGAAAGTGCACTCTTCGAGGAAACTCCTTAGAAGTTTAACATGCGAGAGAGGGAGTCCCTGCACAAGCAACTTGTATAAAAGGCCTTGGTGCCAGACCGAGCCGAAGGCTACAGACACTGGCGACATGGCTTTTTCATCTAGTTTTACACCGAGGTACGTCACCGTGTGAGTCCAGTTAATATTCTCTCCGAAGAGCGTCCGTAGCTAGGCCACAGGGAGACTCTACCCGTTCTTGTATCCAACTCTGCTCCGCCCTCATCAAACCAATAATGAAGTATGCCTCCGTTGTTTGGGACATACTGCGGACTCCCACCTCCAGACCATTCAGATCTAGGCAGTCAGATTCCCCTATCATAAGGTGACCAGACGTCCCGGTTTTGGCGGGACAGTCCCGATTTTTAACAATTTGTCCCGCGTCCCGCTGCGTTTTAAAAAAGTCCCGATTTTTTGAAAGAATGCATGACAAGCTAGGGAACGGCGGGAGAACGGGAAGGGAATATACGGCTTTCGTCAGGATATGAGTTTTATATTATTTTGTTGATTTTATAATGTTAAACTTTAATAAAAACAAATAATTGTTGAGAAACTGATTATCGAGAAGTGATTATCAAGAAGTGGTTATCAAAGGTCGCATTGTTGGTCGGTTGGTAACATTCGACCACCATTGTTGAACAATGGCATTTTTCGGCACTGGCAACAACGAAAACCAGAGACAACAGAGAATGCATTTTGTAACTGCCTCTCAGACGATACACATCGTGCTGCGTCCTAGTGCTAGTTAAACAAGTGATGTCAACAAATCAGCTATTCAGGTAATTTAGGTAATTAATTTATTTCATAAATACATAAATGTTCTTGAATTTAGCAGATAGTACTCATATTATTTACACTGTATTTTATAGAGGCGTCAAAAAGTCTAGTGTCGGCTTGAAAGTGACACATTACGGCAAATTCAGAACTTAATTGGAATGATGTGCAAAAATCATATTACTAAAAATTTTCCGTACAGTAATATAAAAAATACGCGCTGGAACTGATGCTGCGACTGAACGCGTTTTTCTACGAACATCAGAAAAGTCACAATTAAGAACTGAGAGTTTGAAGGCCAAATAAGTGTGAAATTTAATTTAACAAAGTCTTGTGAAAAATTTCACGAGCTTTTAAACAATGACAGCAAATTTTGAAAAATTTCACGAGCTTTTAAACAATGACAGCAAATTATTGAAAAAATCACTCAAATGAGAAATATGCCAAAGAATAAAATGTTATACAAGATTTGTAATGTACTATATTTGTAAATTGTACTTATGTTGAAATTTAAAAAAATATATATTACAATAGTATTTTGGGTTATATAAACATTTTTGGTGCTCCATATAGACCAACTTTGTATCAAGAAAACTCCCCCCCCCCCGTCAATGGTGTCCCGCTTACCAATGTTAAAATCTGGTCACTTTACCCTATCACCTACCAAGGGAGGCGCGAGTTGAGGACCTCCACCAAATCAGCGAACTGCCCAAACTCATGAATCGCTTCCAGAAGCTGGCGCTCAATTTACGAAAAGAGTCAGAACTCGGCAAACTCTCTAATCAACGCACTGGGTGACGATCCCTCTACAGTCATCGACTCAGGTGGCCAAGGAACTCCTTGATCATCAGTATTGGAACAATACCGGATACATCCAACTCAATCATAACATACAGATAATGACAACCCAATACTCAAGTGGAAAACTTCCCCAGTTTTTGCAGTTATTTAAGGTATATTAGCTCAAACACTTTAGGTAGTGCTAGCAACAGACTGATCGGATGGTAGGGCTTTGGCGATCTCCTGTCCTTTCCCGATTTGGAA
>JARYHS010009186.1:130223550-130465058 GCA_031002005.1 Vandiemenella viatica
CAGATCTCACCAGTCTCACCAGAGGGGGGAGGGGGAGGGTCCCAAATCCTGAAAAATACCTCACGTAATTTATGGATGCCCCCTTATGAGACTACCACCACCTTATCACCCACTCGTGGTTTCACCGTCCTTCAACTACTTTCCATAAATGCTCTCTAAAACAGCACGCTAACAGCCTAATAGCTTCCCCGTTTCTGAGATGCTCGTCCCCAGGCATAGGGTCATAACAATTTTCCCGTTGCCAAAGTCATTTATGTCGGTGGCATTCCAACAGGTATCGACGTCAGAATAAGTTCCCAAGCGTCTCTGCTGCTCTCATAGACTTTCCTAACCGCATGACGTACCCTCAACGTCACCAACCGGCATTCATTCGCGTGGTAGGCAATGCTTTTACTGATCAGTATATATTTTTTACTATATAGCGCGATAGTTCCCGTCCCTCTTTAATTATTCTAAGTCCCTTCAAACTCTACGCCAATTCTTAAAATTTTGCGATCCGTTAGGATTAACTACATATCTAATTTGTATTTCAACTAGATTAGGTCAAGCTGTCACAATCTTTGACCCTAAAAACCAACTCTTTGAGTCTACAAAATCCTTTTTTTTTTTTAAATGTAAACTGTTTTTCAAGGAATATTTGGCTTAAATTGAGACTGCAATTTTATATGAAATAATAATATTTTTTTGCATCAGTCACGCGACAGAGAAGTGACCTCCGCTCTTTTACTGTAAGACCATTTAGTTTCGCTACCTGATCAATCGCGTACCTTCTCGGTATCGTACTATTCTTATCCCTTTCAAACTTCCTGTTCTGAACGCTGTGTACTCTGTTCCGTAGACTTTGAGTACTAGTTTCATACTGGTCAATTTTCTTGTCGCTCGTAATTTTGTATCCAGTACAACAAAAAACGGATGTTAGTTTCATTGTCTTTCATAGCATTGATCTTTTCTACTTGTATTAGAGTGTATCAACTTTATTGTATGAGGTAAATGCATTGTAGGAGAGAAATCTTTCGTAGGAGAGAAATCTTTCAATATGGTAGAGAGAGACTGGCGGCGAGCCTAGTAGGTGGGTTGTGAAGTTATGGAATATCCGTGTTTGAATCGCGACCACAGAAAATTCTGCTCTACACGATTTTTGACAATTGCTCCACCTCTTTGCCTGAATTGTTTATAGGACACAGCCGATTCAAGTTCTTGCCTTAAGCGAAACAGCTATCGACGAGCTCTTAATGTCCAGGACGAGAAGACTCTCGCGGTTTGAAAAATCTGGGAAACCTGACATTGAAACTTCTGACACCCTTAATCATGCACCGCCAATTTACAATTTCATAAAAAAATGTGCATTTTTTAATTGAAATGTTTTCTCTATCATTTTCTTTATTCGTGTCAGTAGCACAAAATAAAAAAAAATCAGTTTAATTACAAAAATTTAAAGTTGCTATTTACCTAATAATTAAACAGCACGTGCCCAAAATTTGGCAGTGTTAATGGCGTGGTCATTGGATATTACCAGGCCCAGTTCTGAGCAGGCGAATGAGCACACAGATCATTTTTAATTTTTTTTTTTGCTTCTGGTTTTACGGCTCGTCGAGCTAGAGGTCATTAGAGATGAGAGATGGGGGACAAGGACCGGGAAGGAATTCGGCCATGGAGTGATTTCGGGAAACCGAAATCTCGTTAGCAGGAAGGGGATTTGAATTCGCGTCCTCCTGAATAACAGGTGCGAGCGTTACCGGAGAGCATTTTAACAGATGTTTTGTTGTCTGCTGTTCGCACTTACTTCTTCAAATTGTCCTTGGATCTTCCAATGCCAGATTGTAATCTGTTTAACGACTTAAAGTGATCCAGATTTCTTCATGCCAGGAGGTAGTTTTTTCTTTAAATTTTATTCGTTCAGGATGGTGATCAGTTTGCACAATTTTCAACAGTTAGAGAATGGATTTGATGGCTGGATATAAAATATTGTTAGTGCTGTTTCTACTGCTTGTTAGTTTTAAATTACCAGTCATAGTCACAGATTCACAAATCCAATCGGTTCATTGCTGATAAAATATCAAACACTGTTTAGTAGTTTTCTGAAACGAAACATGGACCTCTCCTCACGCAAGCAGGAACTGTGACTATACAGGCTTCTGAGAAGGTCTCTTCGTCCTTGATCGTGCCTTAAAAAACAGTATGCTGACTTTACACGCGCTCTCCTTAAGGCAAAGATTACGTTCGATAAGAGCGGGCGGGGCGGCTGCATTGTGGCTGCACGTCGCTCTTCTCTCGCGGCCGCCGGGGGTACGCTCTGACATGTTGGCAACACTGTGGCGCTACGGTCGCAGTTATCGACTCGCTACTCTGCGCCGCACTGCACAACAGTATCTTTGGTCGTTCAGACTTTTCGCTGTGCTCAACTGTCTTTTGTGATCAAGTTGAAGTTGGCGCAGTGTTCTCGAATTTCTGATTCTTTCCTTTATACATCTCAAGCCCATGATTTTTGTGGTCCAAAAATTTCATTCTATCTCAGATTACTTACAAAATAGGCCAGCCTCTGTACTGGATGTATCTACGGCTCTTTTATTCTCCTAATTCTTTATTTCGAGAACTGTTAATTTGATCCTTACCATTCTTTCACTTTTTACATTATTTGAAATTGTGTAAAAGTTATTTTCTAACTAGAATAAAACTGTTTTCCCGAAGAATGTTTGAACATTGCTGACCGTAGGTGCAGTCAAAAATAAAAAACTAGATAGTTAGTAATCACTTGGATGAGTGTTTTATTTCCAATACTGAAGAAGAAAAGAGATATACGGGGAGATCAACGAGGGATTGGGTGTGAAACTAATGGTTTTTAAAATAATAAAAGCCTTGTGACAATCGGCATATAGCGAAAGTAGCTGTTTTGTATTGTTTAAATAAATAAATGAATTAGCAGTATGATTTAATTTAAATATAACCCATTTTCTCCCATTCGGTGTTTACTGTTGTGGAACTACTTGGAAACTTCCGAGTTTAAAATTTCTTGCAACCCGTGGTTGTAATATGAAGGCAGCTTTCACTGCACTCTGGCAGCAAGTTTTCTGTACTACTTGACGCAGAAAATTGTTTTCTATAATATTTTGTGGTTGCGTTACCGTTGTTGGTGTTAGATTTGTCCGATTATCTTTCGCAGCGCCTCATTGCTTATTCTTCATCTTCCTGTTAACCTCGCTTATATATAGTAGACATCTTTAAGCCTCCCTCCCCCTAACCCAAACTAAAATCTACCTGGAATGACAATCATTTTAAATACTTTTACACCATGATAATAGTTCACATGCGTGGAATTACAAAATTAAAACGTTCAGGAAGTTTTCTTTTAT
This sequence comes from Vandiemenella viatica, assembly GCA_031002005.1. NCBI lineage: Eukaryota > Metazoa > Arthropoda > Insecta > Orthoptera > Morabidae > Vandiemenella > Vandiemenella viatica. The sequence continues at coordinate 130,226,901 of JARYHS010009186.1, forward strand.
GGGAGATACTTTAAAATAAATTGGTTTCTGGGAGGTTCAAATGCTGCGACATTGTGTAGTTTTTATAGAAAAATAGTTAAACGATAATGGTTTGCGAACATTTGTCGCATACTTGGTATAGATCTGCATAACATCGGATTATGAGAAAATGATACATGGATATTCCTTACTAATTCCAGCATGCAGTTATTGAAATTATTGCTTTATACGAGTTCGAATTTAGTTGAAATATTTAAGGTATAAAGCAAATTATTGTACTAGATGATTGAAGCTTTTGGTACAAACTTGATATTCAAATTATTACATAAACATCACAGCATGTATTCGGTTGATAAGTTGTTTATGTGAAATTTGACAATAATTAAATAATTATTATCTAGGTTATCTTATCGACAAAACGTTACCCTCAATTGACATTAACAATAAAATTTAAACTCTACCTGTCACATCTTAAAGAAAACTTACATTATTTATACGATCGCAGGAAATTATAATCTGTTCTGAACTTCAGATCTTTTTATTTATACTGTTGCATAGTTTTAAAACTACAGAACTGATGTTGACTTTAAATCTTGAGTAGTTTCATTACTCTGCACCAGCTGGTGCCGGAGCTCAAAATTAAAATCTGTTCTGAACTTTAAACCTTTTACATATAATCTAACATAACTTAATAACTGTTTAACAAATTTTGAAGGGTTTTCACAACATAAAACCTAAGAGTTGAGTTTAAATCTGAGGTTCATGTCATCCCAGATCCTTAATTGGGGACGAAGCGGAAAATTAAAGTCTGATCTAAACTTTAGTATCGGAATAAATGCGACGCTATGATATCCCCATCTATCGGTCCTTTCCAGAAATATCGGGTAGCCCTATAGATGACGATAGTGTAGCAAAGCCGCCGAGTTAGTGAATACTACTGGCAGTGTAGGAAACTATTTGCATTAATGATGATAATTTACAAGGCAACGACAAAACTACCGAGAAGTTTTCTTTTTTTTTTTTTTTTTTTTTTTTTTTTTTTTTTTTTTTTTTTTTTTAATGCTTTACGTCTCTCAACAGCGAGGTCTTTAGGGACGGGAAAGGATGGGGGCAAGGAATGGGCAGGAATTCGGCCATGGCCTTTTGAAGGAAGCATCCCTGCATTTGCCATGGAAAACCCAAATCTGGATGCCCGTACGGGGATTCGAACCGCCGTCCTCCCGAATATGAGGCCAGAACGCTATCCGTTACACCACCACGTTACCGAGAAGTTGTCTAGTCTATAAGAACGACGTAAGCTCAAAAGCTATTTGTTTTAATATAAAATGCGGATCACGAACGTTATTCGCATTGAAAACCAAGCTTCACAAATCCGAAGGGCTGATTAAGGATTGTAAATATTTCAGCTGTCTCAGATTCCAACGTGGGCCATCTTCGATTATAAAAACAAACCCTATCATTTTAAGAACGTAGTTTTTTCCCCCCTACAGTTCCTTACCTACTCTGATGATCTTGTAGTGAATCCCAATAAAAATAAATGAGGTTAAACAGAGAGTGACGCAGAGGGAAAGTGAGTGACATTCATCTTAGTGTTTTGTATAACGACATATTCAAACACTGGTCACTCACTGTGTTGGGAATTCCGCTGGCAAACTTCGCTGACACCTTTCACAACTTTAAATCCTTTCCGTTCTGGTTTGTTGTGAAGACTGACTGCTGCAAAGTCAGGATTTCTTTTCGTTGTAACTTTTCATCGGGCTTAGAACCATTAGTTATTTTTACCGTCAAATGTGTCTATAATGATGAGCAGCACTTTTTAATTTTGAAAAAGGGAAGTCTGTTAAATTTTAGCAGCCATGCACTTGAGAAGCGCAGCGCTGTTGAACGAAAACAGTTTTGGTATGCAATAAAACTACTGCGGATGAATGGTACAGAATGCGATATCCTTATAAGTTATAACGACCGTGATCGTCAAATAAATGTCAATGAATTCGTGACTAGTGTACGTAGTATTAGTGACACAAATCAAACGTTATGATTCTATCCCTTTACTTGTGATAATTCTCGTACTGACATTTCTTGTCAGTCTGCAGGATGTTACACAGCTTCACTGACCAATGCAGTTTCCTAGCTCTCTCACTGGCACAGCAAGTGTTTGATATAATTGATGTCGGGCCTCTCGAGAATAATGAATGCAATATTTTATTCTAATCATCATCTAATAATATTTTCGACCTGACATTTACCGAGCGTGGTAGTTTAACGGTTACGTTTTGTCCTCGCATTCGGTAAATCGCGGGTTCGAATCCCCCGTCCGGCATCTAGATTTGGGTTTTCTATGGTTTCTCCAAATCACTCCAGGCGGATGCCGGGATCTTACCTTTAAATGTCCATGGCCGAATTCTTTCCCGTTCCTTGCATCCAGTCCTTTCCCTCCTCTAATGACGTCGATAAGACATGCAACGGTTGATGGATGCCCTTATTGCAACCGAATCTGTTGGGTGAACAATACGGAACGACCGGTTTCGATGATTCTCGATTAGGTTCTCTATACCATATCGAAGTCTTAACTAGCGAATGACCATACGGTTCCTTTCTAAAGTGCAGTGCAGATATGCTTCCATACACTTGTCAACAGTGACAATCATCAGTAGTAATTTTCCCGCCGACGATTTGTGAAACAAAACACAAAATTCTTCATCAGTATAGGTGTATTGATGTTCATCTTTTCTTCGTTTAATAGAGACGTAAACATAATTCCCCAACGCAAACTATTTTTTTCGTTAATTTTTTTATTTGTTGTATTTTGTTCTTTACCTCTTTTTTCATTCGTTCCTCACCTTAAATGTTCTGATTTCGCGTGTGTACTCTTTGATGCTTTATCGCCAAAAGTTTTTATAGTTAAATTCGCGCATTCAACATTCCCCATTTCATGCCGAAATGAAGCCTAACTTTTGTTAACAGCTTGTTGCGAGAGTTGTCGCAGAACAATATTTAGATCGTCTCCATTGCCAGTTGCGAAAATGTTTGGACCCTGAAGTGTGTTACCGTCTGCAGAAATCAGTTATTCTCTAGGTTATCAAGGTAACGTGCAGATTAACTAGGATGAGCCGTTAAAGTGCGAAGATTGTTTCATTTCTCACATTAAATAGGTAATCTGTAAACTACATAGATAAACTGCACTTTACGTACTAGGCACTCGTTAAGTGAAAATAAGATCTTTGCTGGAACAACAACAACGTCTCTGTATGCTTAAATCAACATAACATTATTTATTTATTTTTCGATATCTAAAAACTGCAATACAAAGAATCGAACGATTTAAAATATTATTACAATTAAGGAAATGAATTTTAAAACATATGATAAAATTATGCTTACTTATTAGTGCAATCTAGACTGATGGTACTTTGAATTACATAGCAATTTAGTTCGTAATGTAGCGTGGACCACAGTGAAACTAAACCATCGCAAACAGAATATTGCCAATTTCCGTGTCGTTTATATCGCTATTACTGTGGTCCAGGCTGTATTACAATCTAAACGCAAACTGATATTGTCGAAATCATATTTTATAAATATCCTTAGCGTTTAGGTTGTAATGCAGCCTGGACTAAAGTGAAACGTAACCATAGCACACGATATTGCGGATTCCCAATTTTCATATCGTATCTACCACTATTATTGTGGTCCAGTCTGCATTACAACCTAAACGCTAATGGTTGTTGATGAAATTATTTATATAAATATTTATTTCGTAAAAGTGGGGGGGAAAGGGGGAAGGAATAAGGAAAGGAAATACTTTTGAACTTTACGTAAGCCGTTAATGTGCACTTTACCTAGGTAAAGTGCGGAAAACTCGTGATTCCGCACTTTAACGGAGCAAATCAGTAATCTGCAGATTAGATAGGTAATGTGCACTTTAACGGCTTTCGAACTTTAGCCGTAACAAGTGCATTAAGAGAGAGGTATGTCAATCGTCTCGTCTAAGAGTAAGGCTCCGGGAAGTGCACACAACGTTATTAAGAGGCACAACTCGCTAACCAGACTTCATTCTTCCTTGGATCCCCCCTTTGAGCCTTTGATACGCACCCACAGCTAGGGGAGGGAGTCGTGCTTTCATCCAGTGTAAACTGGCGAGCGCTAGTCCTATTGTGCCTGCACCATTGACGCGCCAAAGCATCCCTCCCCGGCTCACATTTCGAGACATATCTTCATAGCAGACGGTAAAGCGTTTTCCACGTGCCTGCTTCGCTATAATACGACCTCTCGTTTATCGTTACATCATCACTACCTCACGTAACCAAGTCAAGGTCGACCACTGACGGTGGAAAATGGAAGTACGTTTTTCCAGCTAATTGCCGTTTTAGGGGGCGTCCATAAATTACGTGGGGAAAGGGGGAGGGGTCCGGCGAAATATCACCAAGGGGGAGGGGGGTCAACGAAAATCTCACGTGAGGTTTTGTAAATTTTTGTGGACTGTAGAGCTCTACTTTTTTTCAAAAAAAAAAAAAAAAAAATTTGCAAATGACGCGAAAGTCGATTTTAGGGGGGGTATTTCATCGAAAAGTGGGGGTGTAACCGGCTTTCAAAGGGTAAGACCTAAAAGGAAAAAAAAAAGGTCTCAAAAAGTTGCGAGGGCGATTTGTATTGGGGGGGGGGGTTGGCTCACGGTTCGGATGTCACTAGAAAGGGGGGGGGATCGGACCAGATCTCACCATAGAGGCATAGAGGGGGGGGGGGGTCCGGAAATCAGGAAAATACCCTCACACCTCATGTAATTTATGGATGCCCCCTGAGACAACGTTTGGGAACATAAATTGTTACAAATTTTCAAAATTAGTTTCGTAGTTATCAGACGCTAAGTGTTATTAGGTTTATGTCAATCTGCTCTTCCAGAATTGAAAAACCGTGGTTTGTGGGAGAAATTCGAAGTTAAAGCTGGGATGTTGCCTTAATGTAAATCATGCACGACGTTTCTGCCCTTCATTGCCTATAAAAAGTGCTGTTTCTAGTTACATAAAGGAATAATCTAACAAGTATAAAATTAAAACTTACCATCTTATGATTTTCTAAGTTTTACACAGTGTTGAGATTCACGAGAAGAACCGCAAGACATACGTTGCTGGACCCTGTCTGCAACAAATCCATGCCAGTTAAATTTGAAATAACCCCTATTATTGATTATGTCCAGCAATATAGGAAAAAGTGTGTTCAGGATAGAACTAGAATGAGTGGAAGCAGAGTACAAAGACAACTATATCCTCAGATGAAAACTTATATCAGCTAAGAAGGAAGGGACCATCACATATCACTGACATGGATGGTGGTGAGTAGAATGATTACTCAGCAAGGTCCAGTTTAGTGACAGACAAACCACGTCTTTGGAATCTATCAGTTTGCAGAATTATATTGCCTAATTAAATGTTTTTACAGTAGCGACAATAAGTATTTTGACACCTAAACGCGAGAAACAGCCCCACACCATGACATGCCCACCGCCATGCTTCACTGTTGGAACTTGATACCGCACATCGTTTCTGGCGTTAATTGGGCGTCGAACATACCGAATCCCATCAGAAGAAAACAAATTGAATTTACTTTCGTCGCTCCAGAGCACACGGGACCACTGCTCAGGGGTCCAGTTTTGGTGGTCTCTCGCGAACTCAAGTCGGGCTTTCCTATTCTTCGCCGATATTAAAGGCTTTTTACTGGGACGTCAGCCATGAAGATTTGACTCCCTTAGGATTAATTTGACGGCACTATTTGAAATTTGCACGTTGTGATATTCCCGCAATTCTTTGTTAATGTCGACGACTGTCTTCTTTGGATCAGCCTTTGAGAGCTTTCTTATAAGATTCTTGGTCCGAGGCGTTATTTTACAGGGCCTACCTGCTCTTTGTTTATTATCTGTTGTCCCTGTTGACTGATGCTTGATTTTCCAAATGTTTACGATTTGCCTAGACAAACCAAAATCCTTCGCAACTTGAGCCTGAGTCTTGCCTTTCCGAATAGCACTGATTACGGCGTCTTTTAAATCTTGAGAGTATTCCTTCACTTTCGGCATGTTGAAACCTGTGTAAACAAAGGGTATTCGATATAACGCACATAAGCGGGGTAAAACAATTGTTCTGTAGCAGTGAACTGAAGTGTCAAAATACTTTTTGTCCGATCAAACTGACAGTATCGGTTGTATACTCACCACAGTCCCGCCGAACTCTGATACAGGTATTTGCACAGTCGTCTGCTGCCGCAGAGTGACCAAACATACACAGGGGTTAGCCGGTCGACGCGCATTGCGCCCTCCAGCGGAGAAAATGTGTTTGTCAAAATACTTATTGTCGCTACTGTATGTTTGGGAACCCTTTTTTTCTAGTTTTGGACTTAAGCTGTCACCTTAAAAATGAAAATTAAGTTGCATCGACTGCGGAGACCCATCGTTAGGAGTGTTGGGTGCACTGTGTTTTCAGGCACACTTTAACTCTGACCAGCATTAAAGTTTGATGTTTTAGTTCCGCCATAGTTCACCACCTGTACTATTTTACCAGTCTTCCCAACTTCGACAACTGTAATGAGGGGTGGGCGCCCAATCCCTCGAAGTTTAGACGTGGTTTTACCCTGGTTTCGCCACTTGTTGAAGACACTCACCACAACACTCCTCGAACACCCGACATGTCATGCAATGCCCACGGTCAAACTAGGATGGATCGCGCGTCTTCCCCGTTCTAAACACGGATAGCACGCTTACTGATACTACATGCACCGTGCGCGTGTCTGACTTAGCAGTCACCCCTCGTCAGGTGACGCTGCTATCGCCAGGACGGGTTTATATGGATAGTAGGTAGGTAGTCATTATGTTCTACCTGATCAATTAGATTTATTATGTTATGACTGTATAATACAATCCGTCCCAAATCTTAATAATTTACACATAGGTAAAAAATTAAGCCCGTATATGTTAGTGGTCCGTAGACTTATTTGACTGGTCCTCTGTTCATAAAAGGTTGAGAAACGCTGTCTTATTTATTCAGTGCGCCAGAAATTGAACAATAGGAATTGAAACTCCTCGTAAAATGTTTACAGTTAAGGTAGCATAATTTTAATCTGATGTACTGTAAAGTAAATACTGTCGCCATTCGTTCTTTTCTACGGAATGAGGAGGAAATATAATACTATGATTTTTTTGAAAACTGATTGTGTAGCCGTCTTTTTATCGCTCATTGGTTCTTGGTATGTTAAAACATCCATGTTTGCTGTCCGTAAACAGTCTTACTTCTTCGCTGGATATACTTTTACTATAGATAAACCTAATTTGAGACTTAATAGGTTCTGTGCATGCAGTGGGGAGGAATCTTTACAAAAATGATTTAATTCAGACTTGAATTTTCGATTGCTTACCACTGCGGTCTAAAAAAAAAATGTTAAACAGGAGTGGTGTGATGAATTTAAAAAGGCGAGGTTTGCATGTATCGCCATTTCTTGGTTAGCTTCTCCTACAGAGACGCTACACTGAATCCGACACACCCCTTACGAACTATGACAGTGAATCTCAAAACAAGGATAACTATGGAACTTCATCCATTCTTCCAGGGTGGCCTCGTTTCTTGCCAAGCTTCTGGAATAGCTTGGCGTATACTAAGCGTCCCTGTCCCAAGCCGATCCAACCTTTTTAAAAAAATTGTTTTACGCCTCGTCGACGGCTGAGGTCATTAGAGGCGGGATGGGACTGGGAACAAGGAACGGTAAGGAATTCGGCCATGGCCTTTTTGAAGGAAGCATCCCGGCATTCGCCTGGAGTGATTTGGGGAAACCATGGAAAATCCAAATCTGGATGCCCGGACGGGGATTCGAACCCGTGACCTTCCGAGTGCGAGGCCAGAACGTTAACCGTTCACCCACCACTCTCAGTGCCGAATCCAAATTTGTTGCTGGATGTAATATGTACGATTACCCCATTACATGTGTTTACAAACCTTGTCTTGTGTACTGTTTTCCGTGTAGCATATTGCGTTAAATGTTTATCAATTTTTTTTTTATTCTTCGCTCTTGGAGTTTATTTCGTCAACGGTAGAGCTTTATAGTGCGATGATCGTTGGGAAGAAAATAGGGTATGGGGCATATGGAGGAAACATACTGTATTAGCCTGAATTTTTTTTCAGGAAACTCATTATTACCATCACTTGACATTTCCTCTTCTGCGGATTGTGTGGTACCTACTCGCCCATTTCTAACGGCATCTCCGGTTTTCCTCCTCCACTGCTTGTCTCCAAAGAAATCCCCTGGCCTGTAATTGTTTGTGCGCTTAGTTCGTCCATCTTATCCGTGGTCTTCCTATAGTATTATTTCCATCGCTCTTACATTGGCTGTCGGCCCTCCTTCATTCTCAAGACATGCCCCCAGCATTGCAATCTTTTCTTCTCCCCTATGTTTTAATTTTGATTCTATCCTTCATTGTGAACTTTCCTTAAGACTCTCTGGATCCTCTTTGCCTGCAATTTGCTGAATTCTCCATTCGATCATGTCTAGGCTTCAGAACATTGGGTCTATATTGGAAGGTAGTACACTTTGTAGACCTTAAGTAGGTTTACAATTGTTAACAAATGTATTGAGAAACTTTAACTGCTTCTATGATGCGGTCCTTCCTCTACCGACGTTTCGACCGTGGTCTCCGTTCTTCTTCAGGGCTCAAGCCACCTGCTGAGTCTCTAGTAGATAGACTCAGAAGATGTTTTGACCACTGAAGATGATCCCGAAACTACGGTTGAAACTACAGAAGCGAAAGGAGAGCATCATAAACGATAGGAAATTCTCGCTAAACATGTGATAGCATTATGTCATCTGCAAAAACTGCTAAATATTTTATAGGTTAAAGAATTGTCCATTCTTTCTTACTCACGAAATCACTGAATTGAAAATCATATGGATGAACAGGGTCGTGGGACCTCTACAATATTTAGCACTCTCCGCACGATTCTTCCATCATAATATTGATGAGAGTAGGAGCAGCTCGCATCAAAGCGAATCTTTTGAAGTAAGGTGTCTTTGTGAGTGAGGTAAAATCCTGGTGAGAAATACTTTTTTAACCGTAAACTAAGCAATTCAAAAATAAAATATAAAGAACTGTTCACTTTTAAGCGAGAAAGTGTTTTATCCTTTGTAGAGAAGGTCTGTGATGATTAATGGACTCGAAGAAGAACCGACACATCTGTTAATGATGCCCCCCCCCCCCTCGCCGGTACACCACGTACTATATCAACGTGTCTATTTCAACGATATGTTGAAACTGGATGCCTCCTAAGGCCACAGGTCAAGGATTTTAATGATTGTTCGTCATTTCAAGTGGCTGTAATGTTAATGACCTCACCCTGTCTCGATGTTTTATGAGACGTCTCTTCATTTTGTGCTGGTATGATAAAAATCTCACAGTTTAAGCTTGGAACTGTCGTCCCTCAACATTATTTTGCTTGGCTAATCTGAAGCACCTGTTGGCTCGGTCACTTCCTTCCGGAACGGCGACATGATTGGAAGCGGATGGGTGTGTGGAGTTCGCGGTGGTTCGCGTAGCATATTAAGGTGGCCATACACGATCGCTCCATTTGGATGTCATCCGTATGGATGACATCCATGCGGATGACGTCCAAAAGCGTAGCACATACACGATCATTCCATCACTCCACCAGTCAAAGGTGCAACGGCGCTAGTGTTCCTTCGCAAATTGAACGACGCGCCTGCCGCCATTTTGGTGGCAACTGGTAGCTTTCAGTGTTTACGTTTGTACAGTTGATACGTGTTGTCCCGATCGAGTATTCGTATTTTTTGGCTTACCAAGTGTTTTGTACCATGGTTAAGTCTTGCGCTGCATATAATTGCACCAACCATGCTACAAGAGGCACAAATTTATCATTTCACAAGTAAGTATGCATTTAAATAAGTTCGGAATCTTCTACTATCTTATTGCCTGGATGTGGTTTGACCGTGTTTAATATTTTCTTTCGATACAGATTTCCGCTCCGAGATTTAAATCAATTGAGGGAGTGGTTAGCTAAAATACGCCGGGACAGTTTACTCCCTCAGAACATAGTGTAATATGTTCACAACACTTTGAAAAAGAATGTTTTTGGGAAAACGGAAATAAAAAGATCCTGAAACCTTCTGCAGTGCCAACAATTTTCCGCTTTCCAGACAATATATCGAAGGTAAGGACTACAAGCTTGGCAATAATGTATAAGCAAAGTGCTGTAATTTTCTTAGTATCAAAGCTTTGTTATTTTAGCTGCACCATATGTAGAAGTAATACACTATCTGTGAATAAATATTTGGGTAAATTATTACTACCATGCTATGTGAAATGTATACTATCAACAGTGTATAATATTTTCAGAAGACTTGCCAGACCACCTCCAAAGGAAAGAAATATCCCAGTTCTTTCTGAAAATGTTTGTCATGAAGTCAGGAATCAAGAGTACTATGTGCAGCATTACCGTACATATGACATAGCAAAATCTGTAAAATGTGTGAAATATGAAGCAGTAATAGAGAGGAAAAAATACAGCATTGTTAAGTACAAGAACAAATATGAAAAGGAAGTTGCCAAGAACATAACAAAGTGCAAGAAAATTGATTCTGTGTTGCAGTTGGTGCAAGAGTTAAAAGAAAAGTGCCAAATTACTGGAGATGTGAGCCATATTTTAGAGAATTCTTTTTTTAGTGTTTTTACAGAGTTGGTTGCTCTGTCAAAATCTGGCAGAAATGCTGGTTACAGTAACAAATTAAAAACATTTGCCTTGACTTTGTATTTTCATTCACCTGCAAGCGTACAAATTTGTCAGAGAATCATTTGACAATTGTTTACCTCATCCATCTACACTTCCTAGATGGTACAATGTGATTGATGGCAATCCAGGCTTTGCTGCAGAGTCATTAGCTTATATTGAACAGTTTACCTCTGTTTGTAAATATGAAATATATGGATGTTTAATACTGAATGAGATGGCCATCAGAAAAGGCATTCTGTGGAATGGTGAAGAATTTGTGGGTTATGTGAACATGGGTCATATACATTGTGCTGCAAGTGAAGAAGGAAGGGAAACAAAGGAAGCTTTTGTGGTGATGTGTGTTGCTATTAATGCTTCTTGGAAAATCCATATAGGTTACTTTTTAGGGGATGGCATAAGTAGTAGTGATAAATGCAACATTATACTGCAAAGACTAAAAATTTTAAATGATGTTAGAGTTCGTATTGTATGTGTGACATGTGATGAACTTTCCACAAACTTGAGTATGGCAAGACAGTTAGGGTGTAATTTTAATGCAGATGAGTTCAGATCATCTTTTAAACATCCTGTTTATGTTTTGTTGGATCTGTGCCATATGATGAAATTGGCAAGGAATGTCTTGGGGGACATGAAAGTGTTGAAAGACCAGCAAGGTAGATTAATAAAATGGCAGTATATTGTAGATTATACCCTTTCAGAAAATCTTTCCAATTATATTGAAAATGTAATTGTTTATATTTCAGGATTTGTTGCCATGAAAGTTTTAAAGACTTTCTCTTGCAATATTTGTACATCTGCTCTGTTTGCAGAAAGAATGTTTCCTCTACTGCTTTGTGTATTGCTGCTAAGGATAATGGGGGATTGCATTATCCCTTAGCAAGTGTTGTACATATATGCAAAATTGCTGAAAGATGTATAAGGAATGAATTCATTCAATGGTGATATGAAAGTAATGAAAGGTGATTTAAAAGAAAAATTAAAAATAGTTATTTTGCAGGGATGTAACTTTAATAATTTGTTTACTGATCTTAGTGATCACATGTTTGAAAATGTCTATCCTGAAAATCATATTATCCTGCTTACAAAGAAAATGATTGATACCGTATGTTTGTCAGACTGAGAATGTATCATGCTGCAAAAATACACAATGAAAAACAGAAAATGTAAATCAGACAGAAATTAAACAAAACTGTGTTATTTTATAATCAATAAAAGAAGTAAAAAAGTTATTTTCTTATTTTTACATCCCTTATGTTCTCATATGAATGATATGATTGTTATTAATTTAAACATTTTATTCTATAGATTAATGATTGTATAAAATTAATGCAGACATTGGCACCTGCCCAACTAAACTGGTCTCTGTGAACAAAAAATAATGGAAACTGGCTTTAACATACAAGGTTATAATTTCAAAACAGTGGGTGCACTTGCATTCAAGTAGTATGCAATATGAAAAAATACATATTTTGTTGGCCTTGGTAAAATTTGATTAACAAGGAGTATCATGCTTAGATTTGCTTGTGCCATGTGCTGAGAAGTCTTCAGAAGGGAAAGAGCTTAGTATACCAATGAACAAAAAAAGATAAAAATATTCACACTAGAAAACCCAAACCTTTCCTTTTTTGGTTGCCTTTATACTGAAAGAACTGCTCGATCACATTCTTCATTTCAATGTTATGAATGTCAGATTGTGTCTTTGAATTGAAAGGAATATGTTTGCTCAACTTCTGAAGAAACCTTAGTTTGGGATCAGACCTCTTAAATTTGTATACCTGTATTTCGTCAGTTTACCTTCATTATATTTATAAATGGGTTTCTATTATTGTAATGTTAACATCTTTCCAGATCAGTTGCATTAGCCTGCTGGAAGAGAGAAAAATCTTAACATTGCTCAGGGTGAAGAAAACAACTCCGAAAGTTAATATAGTTGGTGGAAATTCTGTAATTAGCTTGTGGTTAACGTCATTCGATCTTCTTTGAGCACGTGAAGACTCTTAACAGTATAAAATTTTTCATTCTACAGTGGTTTGTTATATAACTGTACGAGGGTTACAAATTTCCCGCAAACAGTTGCCACTATATCGAATACTGAATAAAAATCCTGAAAATTAAATAAACGTCCAAAAAAGTGCGGAATTATGCAAAATAAGCTCTGTGATATTACGAAAACTTTTAAAAATACTACAAAATGATTATAAAACAGATTTATTAAATTTAAGTACTTTACCAGGCAGAAAATAGTGAGAGGTACGTCACATGTTGTAAAACAACATATTTAAACAAGTAGGCTCATATAAAATTAATCTTATCATACTATGATCTTTTTAAAAAGAAGACCGCAAAGAATTCTCTTTTTTTTTCCAACACGGTTTCTCTGTTGGCGTTTATGTCTTTATTTTTAAATAATATTAGCAACTGATCTATTGCCACATTTATTTATATTTTGTCATGGTAGTCAGGATTAGAGATCCTACAAGCATGGTAAGTCCTTATCCTTCTCAATAATCTCCAGCACAAAGTATTATTGAGACGACATTATTATTAAAAAAATAATCGTTCTAATTGTAACTTAATAATATTTAAAACTGTATTATTTTCAATTCTACACTCAAAATAATATTTAACTTGTAGCAAAACAAATATTTCTATAGCAGATTCAAAACAAAAAAGAAGTGGTACAATGTTGCATAGTCCACTCAAGGCACTGATGTTGCCTCCTCGGTGGTCAGTGACAGAATGAGAAGAGTTTGGACCGCGGTTTCGCCATACACGAGCCGACTGGAGCGATGGCTTGGTGTCGCTCCACGTGGTTTTCCCCACACACCGTCAGTCGGCTTGATGGCATGATGGACGAAACTGATGGATATTGGACTGACCGGATATCCAAATAATCCTGTCACTCCACGTCATCCACATGAGTTTCCCCACACACGACGCGATAATGGAGTGACATCGCTCCATTTGGACGGATGGAGCGATCGTGTATGGCCACCTTTAACACCTCTGTACAGTCTGCCGCTGACAGCCTCGAAAAACAATATATCACAATATTAAAACGTCTACTCGTTTTATAACTGTAGTTTAATTGTGATGGGCCTAATGCCCCGTTGGCAGTTTCTCTACCCATACGGGAAAAAATTCCTAATCCTTTACGCTCAGTTTATGTTAATGGTTCTGTCCTCTTTTCCATGTACTGCTCTTATTTCCTCTATGATACCTATTCTAGACTCATCGCTAGTATACGCCTTAGACACACCCATCAAACTCTTCGTCCGCCTCCTAAATCACATATAATCAGATAAATCAGAAAACACGGTCTTCTTATTCGACGAAAGCATCAGATATGTGGTAGTTTTTCTGCCAATACAATGGATTTGTCAGTAGCTGATTGGATGTCAAATTGTGATAAGTTTATTCCGAGCTGTGGACGGGACAGCAGATGTGTCATGGTTTCTCTCTCCTCGCACGAACACGTGGTATCTGGCTGTTTTCCCAGGTATCCCCAGGTGGCGCGGCCAACTCCAACTCGAAGGCTGTTTAATGACTTCCATATGGGCCATGGTTGTTCAGACCCAGGTGGCAGACCCTCTTTTGGCTTGATTCACTCGAAATCATGTTGCACTCTCTTCTCCCAGGCCAGCATTCTTTCATTGCTTGGAGCACCATTTGGTTGCTTTGAAGTCCGCAGGAAGCTTGATCGGGACTCGATGGCGCTGGTCTGTAGCCATGTAAGGAGTGTTGGGCGTCTTCGTTCACTTTAAGCCTTGCCACGCTGGTGGCAACTTCCCGGCGTATATCTCCAGGGGCAATGCCAGCTGGTATCTCCACTTTGCTCACAGGCGATGGTCTGAGACTACCTGTGATGAGCCGGCATGTTCTGTGGAGAGCAACGTCTACTGTTTACTGGATTTTTGCCACACAGGACATGCATACTCTGCTGCGGAGTAGCATAATACTAAGGCAGAGGTGCGGATGACGCTATGGTTAGCTCCCCAGCTTGATCCGGTCATCTTGCTTAAGATGTTGTTGCGTGATGATACTTTCATCTTGACATTGGCTTTTAAAAGTGAGACTTCTATCAAGAGTTACGCCGAGGTAATATAGTAATTAGTAAAGTTGCCAAACTTCCTGTTATTGTGACGCGTTTTTATTCTGATTGCTGAATTTCACTGCTTTAATTAATCCAGATTTTTATTTTTTTGCTGACCGAGCCCGATAGGCCGTCCAGATTTCGTTTTACCATGGTTACCCAAAATGGTTACCCCCAATGGTTCCCAAAGGGGACTGAACCACCCACCGGTGGAGGTTGAGAAGATCACTGGAGCGTTTGTGGTCCAGGAGGCGTTGAGGCCAAGCCACCCATCCCATTGATTTCCAGCTTTAAGGGCTCCTTCGAAGAAGCTTTTAATGGAATACTCCCGATCAAATGTGGCCAAAAGAAGATTTAGAGTAGTCAGAAATTTATTTGCTAAGAAAAGAAATAGATTTTCAGTTGCGAAACGAGGTGATTTAAGATTGCTGATGACAAATAAAGACACGAAATATCAAAAATTAGTGTCATTTCACTGAGCTCAGCCCTCTAATTAATAGTATTTTTTCATATTATGTATTTGCTTATCAAACTGCGAACATTACAACAATACTATTTATAAATTTTAATAAAGTAACTTTAGAAATAAGTCCTTGCTTTTCTACATATATGTTATTGTACGCTTCACCTACAAGAGATGCGACCGAATCACTGTTTCAAAAAGTGGTTTAAGAGCCAAAATAGTTGGAGCACTATGGGTTTCATTATTTATTTCAATAAAGGGAATCGGTGTGTTCTTTTTCTGAAAAGCGGACGCTGAGCAATTTTTTGTTCGATAAGGAACGGTGAGTAATTTTTTTTTCGAAAAAGGGCTGGTAGACCGAAAAAGCTGTGGAATCTACACTCTAGAGCAGGGGTGGCCAACCCAAATGATCTTGCGGGCCACTTTGGAAAAGCATCCGCGGGCTGCATATAAAATCAAATATCCCCTTATTAGAGTTAAACCGACTATAGATTTTTTTTTGGAGTGAATGTAATTTAATTATTCTTCGAATTCATAGTTGTAAACCCATAAATAAAACAGGCAATATCTGTCATATATTTGCAAGATAATTATTTTAAAATCAGTTAATTTTTTCTCTTAATTTCGACAGTTAATTTTTTATTATATGGAAGCATAAATAATGTATTTTTTCAATACATTCGTTTTCACTACTTTGGCCGTTATAAAATAAATATATTTTGTAAAAGTGTGATGAATCTCGCGGGACGCAAAAATGTTCAAGGCGGGTCGCATGCGACCCGCGGGTTGGCCACCCCTGCTCTAGAGTCTAGACCAACGCCCAGACGGTTCCTTCTAAAAGCCATGGCTGAATTCCTTCCCGTTCCTTGTCGCTTATCATCTCTTAGCTCTAATATCCTCGACATCGATGAGTTGCAAAACTCGCAAGAAATAGTTTTGTGATATATTCTTGTTTGTATTCTTTCAGACTGATAGCATAATTTAACATTTTATTGGCCCTGATGTCAGATCGCCACCGAAAATTGCACCGTTCTACGTCTTCCTTTGAACTTCTTTTAGCGGAACTGTTAATTTACACGTGTGCCAGAGACCCAAATTTAAAAAAATTATTAATGAAAGGCAACTAGAACAGGCGTCGTGATATTTATCGATGAAAGAATAATATGTACTTCTGTACCTGGAAATAACACTTCACTAAAAATATAATGAAAGTAACAAAAATGAGATAAATGCAACAAAATCCCAACAAAAATATTCATAGGCTACAATTACCATACTAACATTCAGTATACGAGTACCTCTTCCTGCAATATCACGTGCTCATTGTTACACGTGATTCCATACAGTGCGCTCTGTGTGCTGAACTTTGTGGAAGACTGTTCTTGATGCAGTCTGGTAGAGCCAGCGGAAATTCGATGAAATCTGCAGGACGCCCATCAAAACGTAGATATGATATCCGAGAGCAGTATGTTTGAACGTGTTAGCTCGGAAAACACATGATTATTATTACATATACACTCGCATAACAGCACTTGATAACGCAAAGAAAAGGAGGACCCGAGTTACAGATTGCAAGATCACAGAAAGATATTCCAAACAGCGAATCCTATTTCCTCTGAAATTAGCGTTTCATTGTTCTTCCACATCTGTTGCAGTCATTACTTACATTTCCAGTTCTGCGAGAATGAAGGAAGTGTTCTGTGGGAGAGCTCGCGTCATGTCACGAGGCTATTCAGATCACTGTAGCCCTGTTGTGATTCATTTCCGGCCAGACTGCGAAGGCACTTTGGTCCGAGTAATTTATTTTCGCCCAGTGAGGCTTCGTAAGTGACGTCAACCTTTAGGCAAAGCAGTATCCTATGCTTAGTCTCTCTCAAGTCACATTAACCATCTTCAGTTTTATCTCTGGTTACTTCCTTCATATACCATACTAAGGATAATCGAATTAACAGTAACTGAAGCATATTCTATTTCATGGTTTCAGTCAATTTTAAATTATAATGCCTCTTTTTTGGTTATGTGTATTTTCCTCATACATTACTGACTCGCCCTGAACATGGGCTATGATATACTTGTATATCTTTGAAGTTTTTTTTTTAATCTACTCTAATATTTCGTTTTTATTTTCAAACCAGTTACTATTAAATTTTGGCACGACTGATTGTTTTAGTTAATGCCTTAGGTACCATTATTTTTTTAATTTTTTTTTATGAACAACATTTTTAATGAGCTGATTGATTTTGATCCTGGTTATTAATTGTGAATGATAGACAAATGAATATCCCATTTATAAGTTTAATTAGATTTGTAAATTATTTTTTACTAAAAATTGCTCAATAATAGTAATAGGAACTATATATAATAGGAACATGGCACCGAACCATGTGATAGTTAAAAATTCCCATGAATGTGCAAGAATCATATTTAAGGCTAGAGTATAGAATGGTGGTGACGTTTTAAGAAATGCTTATTAGTTTTATTTTTGCTTATGGCCTTGTTCCTCGTCGACATTGGGATCATTATAGGCGAGAAAGGACGGGAAGGAATTCGGTCACACGCTTTTGAAGGTACCATCCCGGCGTTCGCTTGGAGTGATTTCGGAAAGCCACGGAAAATCAAAATCTGCGTGGAAGAGGAAGGGGTCCCTTAGTGTGGGGATGCCATTGAGAATGTTACCAAAAAATACTAAGGCCCGTGAACATGAAGTAAATGGCTTACCATATACTTCCTTGCTCGCAAACTTCACAGTAATTTTTTTCTTTTTTTATTCACTTACTACGAATGTTCGTTCATGTTACAGTTCCTTTATTTTCGAAATTTCATTTCTCTCACATTTCTGCCCATTTCTGACACACCTCTTCACACTTCCCTTTCATTCGTCAAGTGACGTGCGTAGAAGATTGCATAACAACAATTTCATCTGTAAACGTAGGATGTCTCGAAGCAAATCATTATAATTAGCCACTAGCAAACCAAAGAAAAAAAATTCAATTTTATTTGTACCCTTTATGTTTCGATCTTTATTCATTCTTCCTTTATCATAATTAATGCTATAAAAATAATTCCTCGGCTATCGACCTAATTAGTAACCTAGTAGCCAAAAAGCTAATATTTTCTTGCTGTAGTGATCTTAAAACATTCTTTGAATGGGCCTGCCTTTCTCTCTTTGAAGTCACCTAGCTACGGCGAGCAATACAGTTTCCAGTAGGAAGAATCAACTTCACAATAGGTCTTTGCGGTCCCCACAATGATAAAAGATCTATTCTTATTCCAGAACATAAGGAACTAGAAACAGCCAAAAAAAATTTCCGGAGGTGGGTAACTCTGTGAAGCGAGGTAAAAATAGAGACTTAAGGATCCTGCCGTTTAATATCTCTGTAATCAATGCATCACGAGACAGCGTTTATTCTAATTCATTCTAAAATCATAATGGAGGTACAAAATAATCTGCACTAAATTTTGTCTTTCGGGAAAAAATAACACGTCAGAACTCAAAGTAGTTGAAACATTTCTAGGAAGGGAGGGTATTAGGGATTTTTTTTTCAGCCAACTGTATGCGAACCTTGTGGGCTGATAGTTACAGCATTTACCTGCAGCTTCTCCAGCGCGGATATCACATTTCACAGCCGTAAGGAAAAACCCAAAATTTCGTAAAGTGGTGCCCGAATAAGACAGGACAAATTATTTTTTATAATTTAAATTGCCTTCACGAGTCATTGCTGTTATTCTTAGCGAGTGCCATGTTCCTAAATAATCATAGTTACCTAGTAAAAAACAATATTAATCTAAAAAATGTAATGTTTATCTTTGATACAGTGTGATATTTGGCCCCTATCTGTTCAGATTAAGAAAAAATGCTCATCTTTGATGCAATATGATCTTTGGTGCCCAACTGTTCGGTTTACGAACAGATTAGTGTTCATTGATCCGTTAACGTAGAGTTATAAGACATAGGCCTTCCTCAGTTTCGAAACTGTGTAAACCTATCCAAATCGGTTCGGTAGTTTTTGCGCGATGTGTAGCCAAAGAAATCCCACGAAAACGGCTTCTTACAAGTTTACATATGCAGTGATGTAATAGCTTGAATTATTCGGGTCTGTTAAATATTATGTCTATTGGCCAAAAGTGTAACATCTTCCGCAGCTTAAAAAGAAACCTCTTGGGGGTATTTTTCTCAGGGCTGTCAGTCCGATTTTAGCCTGTACTGGTGGCGTGGACACGATTTCCTAGTGTTGGTATTTTTTCCAGCTGAATCATTACAGCTGAATCACACTTGTTGCCATGGATATTATACTAAATTCTCTTCGGAATTTTGAAGATATATATTTATACGTGAAGTAATCTCCAGTAACAACTAATTGTTGGTACCGAGCCTAGTGGGTCAGAACTTTTTTATTTTTTATTTGTGGCTTTACGCCTCGTCGACGTCGAGGTTATTAGAGGCGGGATGGGACTGGGGACAAGGAACTGGAAGGAATTCGGCCATGGCCTTTTTGAAGGAAACATCCCGGCATTCGCCTGGAGTGATTTGGGGAAACCATGGGGGTGAGAACTAACGTTTGGGCTTAGCTTTCGGAAGGACGCGCGTTTGATTAACCATCCGGTCATCAAGATTTCATTTTCCAGGGATTTTATCAGGATCACTCCAGCCAGACGAATGCTGATATCGCTCCCTCAAAAGACTTTACTGAATTCCTTCCTTATTCCTTGTTCCTAGTCCTTCCCCCGGCAGGATTGCTTGCAACATTGACAAGTCGTAAAACCGCTACTATTCGTGCTGATTTGATGCGATAAGTCAGTGTGGAGAGGGAAACAACAAACCATCTCTTTACTATATATCGTTTGTGACGTAACTGTGCTGTTTCTGCATGCCGTCTTTCTTCCTACTGTTACTAATAAAAAATTTCATCTACTAAGTTTCATTGGGGAATAGTATCATACTTCACGTACCTAGAAATATCCACTAATCTTGTTTTCTGCGGTAACGCTCGGCCCTGGTATTCGGGAGGATGTAGGTTCAAATCTCCATCCATGCATCCAAATTTCTTTTTTCACTTCAGGCGAATGCCGAGAAGGTTCTTTATAAAGGCTATGCAGAGAATCCTTTCCTTTTCCTCAATCCTCTACCTACTCAATGATCTAGACATCGGCGAGGCATAAAGCCATAAAAAATTCAAACTAAACATATTGTGTCCATTGCTCGTGGAAATATGGTTGTGAAACAGTTCTGGTGCAAAAGCTGCGTACATTTCCAATTGCACCAAAGCTATTTCATTGTTTCCTTTTATGCGAAGCTGCTTTTAAAAATCAGAATACCTTCAAGAAAAGTTAGCATTCTTCTTATTGAGCACTAGCGCTAGGGCCCAGGGCGTGAGTGGTCGCACGTTCGATTCCCGGTCAGGTGACACAGATAAGCATTTTTCATAGTTTTCCGAAAACATTTCAAGCGAATCTCAATATGGATCAGCGACTTCTTTCTCGTTCCTTTCAGTCTTCCTATCGCAGCAGTAATAATTCCCGTCGACAAACCGTATAACCTTTTGTTATCGTATGATATTTTTTTAATTCTTCATTGAAGAAATTAAAATTCAGCAGTATATGAGACGCCCTGATTTACCCACTTGTAATGCATATAGTGATGTACTCGTCCGAACATAGGAATTGGAGGTCTTTTTTATGCGTAGCAATTTACTATCTTACAGGATAATCCCCGACCACCGAAAATAACAGAAGTATGTAATTATTAACTGAAGTGTAACAGGCAATTTATTTTTGTTACAGAAGTTAATTTTTATAAATCTCAGTGCTTTTTTTGTGGAGATTTGGCTGTTGCGTGATTTTACCACACAAATGTTTGTAATATTTTTACTTTGTTTTAGTTTGCTTTCCTTAAGTTGCGAATGTTGAGATTTGTCAGTGATATTAATAAAAAATGAAACCAGTAGAATAAATATTAAACTCAGGTGTATCAGAGAAAGTAATCAAGTTTACAGTTGGCATTTTTCTAGCTTATGTCGTAGTTTATCAAATAGTCATCATGCGCATGTATCACTCAGTTGAAAGCAGTGGTGTATGTGTGTGGATTTGAGAGTGTGCATGTTTCCTCCAGGTCTAGCTGTTCGTCGCGTGAGTTCCAAAAATAAAGTCCCTGACGGCCACGTCCAGGTTTACTGGCTCGGTACCAGTCGTGACCTCCCTGTACAACGTCATACCACTCCATCGGTATATCAACATGTCGCTTCTCTAATCTGCTTTCGTACGGTTATAAATCAGCATTAGGAGCGCTTTTCAGAACGGAAACCTGCTTTTCGGAGCCATAAATATGCAGTTTTGACAGCGACAGAAGAAATTCAGTTTTCGTTTGTATATGTTCTGTGTGCGTGTGCGTGAGTGTAATTTTCGCTCCTACTACAAAAACAAATAGGAGACACCCAGCACAGTGGCGTATTCAACAGCCTTGTGCTTTTATTTACCGCGAAAAGTTTTCAACCATTGTTTCTAAATTTAGATTACCTGTTTCTGTTGATAGTCCCTCACATTGTAGTAGGAGAGGTATGACCGTTTTTTTGGGACATCTTCAGGGTTGTTGACTACTGCTGGGAAGATACCGCATTTCAATCTCGTACAGAACAGCACAGAATATGTTATCACAGATTTTAAAGGTGTCACAAATAGAGAGATGCTCACGACAATCCTGAATAACCAGAAATATGGAAGAGGTATTAGATTCTAGTCATACTGAAAAGGGTTTTTTTTCGGATACTTCTGTATTACTTATATTTGTCTGATGGCCATTGGATTATCTACCATCCCAATACACAACACTGTTGACAAATTATTAAAATCGCTTAAAATCTCTATTTGTAAAACCCAATCAGTCTTAATGACAGATCTTTGTGAACTCGATATGCACTCCTAATCAAATCATTTGGTAAGAAATTGCTTTGTGTCACGCAGTAATCAGATTTTGAAGAGCTATAGACCCTGATTAGGGGCTTTTATTTCAGACTATTCTTCAATTATCTCTGTACTAACCGTGACAGGTCGATGTGTGTCAGACACTTCACTAACCGACACAAGTTTCATTAGTAATAAGAGCTGGCAAAATGAGGATGATAAAACTATGTTGTTTAACTCGGAACTTGTCTACTGCCTAATCTTTAAAAGGAACAAGAACTTCTTCAGCAGTTGAATAAAATAATGACACAGTTTTTCTTGTGTTCCATGATAACTGTTGGTAATTTTTTTTCGGCGAGCAGAAAGTATATTAACACTCAACTCATTTTAATTTCTGACTTGTATGTTTAGTCGTAAGTTTTCAATGTGATAAGATTATTATATTCGCACCTTTATTTTACCACTGTATCTTTATTTTGATTTCCTAATTTGTTTTATTTAATGTAATTGTTGGATGTGGACTTAATGTGGTTAGGTGAATTATTTTGGGGTAACAAATCTCGAAGCAGTCCACTAAGGAAAGGATGCAATCCCTTATAGTAATAGTCTAACTCACGGAAATTTTGTATTACATTGATTCCCAGTCGCATTTTAAACAGTTCTACATTAGTTGAACATATAATCAAGAAAAATTCTACATTTACAAGAACAGGAATGATTCCGGGAAATCATGGATAGCTAAAATCTGGATAGCTGATCTGAACCGCACGCTCACTACTCTCGATGGGAATTACTCATAGACATATCTTCTATGCCTTGAATTTATATAGTGCACATAAAAGGATTGAAAATAGCCCTTTCATTGAATACCATGTACACTATGTGTCTCTTATCTACTATATACACAGACGGAAAAAAAAATCCCAACACCAAGAAAAAATTATTGTAGAGTAATGAAATTTGGACAATGCATTTGTCAAGTTAACATGTTTAATTGATTAAATTTTCAAGATCACAGGTTAATTTAAGCTCAAGAAAATGCATTTCAAATGTGAAATACTGTTAAATTAATAGCCGGTGTAACCTCCAGAATTTTGAATGCAAGCCTGCAAACGTGAATGCATTGTGTCATACAGGTTTCGAATGTCACTTTGTGGTATGGAGTTCCATGCTTGTTGTACTTGTGCTGTCAATACTGGGACGGTCAGTGCTGGCTGTGGATGATGCTGGAGTTGTCGTCCAATGATATCCCATACGTGTTCAATTGGAGACAGATCTGGTGATCTCGCAGGCCAAGGTAACATGTCGACACTCTGTAGAGCACGTTGCGAGACAACAGCGGTATGAGGGCGAGCGTTATCCTGTTGAAAAACTCCCCCTTGAATGCTGTTCATGAATGGCAGCACTACAGGTTGAATTACCAGACTGACGTACAAATTTGCAGTCAGTGTGTTTGGTATAACCACAAGAGTGCTCCTGCTGTCATAGGAAATTGCTCCCCAGACCATGACTCCAGGTGTAGGTCCAGTGTGTCTAGGCCGCAGACAGTTTGGTTGCAGGCGTTCCCCTGGCCTCCTTCTGACCAACACTCGGCCATCACTGGCACCAAGGCAGAACCTGCTTTCATCAGAAAACACAACAGATCTCCACTCCGTCCTCCAATGAGCTCTGGCTTGACACCACTGGAGTCGCAAACGGCGATGGCTTGTAGTCAGTGGAATGCACGCTACAGGGCGCCTGGCTCGGAGCTGTCCTTGAAGTAACCGATTTCTAACAGTTCGTTGTGTCACTGTGGTACCAACTGCAGCTCGAATTTCTGCCGCAGACGCAGTACGATGCGCCACAGCTGTACGCCGAATACGGCGGTCTTCCCTCTCAGTAGTGCCACGTGGCCTCCCGGAACCCGGTCTTCTTGAGGCAGTACCATCCCTTGACCACTGCACCCAACAATCATGCACAGTGGATACATTCCGGCCAAGTCTTTCTGCAATATCGCGAAAAGAAAATCCACCTTCTCGTAGCCCTATTACACGACCTCGTTCAAACTCGGTGAGCTGTTGATAATGGCTTCTTCGTCTTCTTAAAGGCATTCTTGGCTAACATCAACTCACTATGTCAAATCTCAGCGGTAAATAACGTTCACAAACTTTACAGCGCGTATTTAAAGCAAACCTGATTTGCAAGCTCTGAGTAGCGCTACTAGCGCCACACTTATGCGCGAAGCGCGAAATTTGAATCGATGTCATCTTTCAGATGTATAAACACGCCTACCAAATTTCGTTTATCTAACACAAGTCTTTCTTGGTGTTGGGATTTTTTTTTCCGTCTGTGTACTTTCCTAAGTTCACTCACTCACTTACCTCGATAGCTATTGGTTGGAGAACGGTGACGTCACTAGCTAGCCTTCATTCTCAAATTAACAGCAACCAAAGATGTCATAGAAGAAATGTTATAGAAGTTATGTACACAACTTAACAGCTAACCAACTGCTGACAAATTAATTGTCATAATACAATAATTAAACTTGCTTTTCGTAGCATTTCATAGTTAAAAAAATATCGATAACCTTTACGGCTAAAAAAACGTCGAACTGCTTTTTAGTAATATGTCGCTAATGAAAGCAACATAAAAAACACTTTAAAAGGCTTAAATTACTCGGCTGTAACTACGAGTACCAATTGTCACTCCCGCCTACGCTAAATTTCAGTTTAATTAAAACTTTGTCCAATATTGCTTCTTGACCAAAGTTAATACATTACGTTTTATTTACTTTTTACGTATTTTACTGACCACTTTGGTTAATAGCTTTTGTTCATGTTCGCCGTACGTGAGTTAATAGGTTATTTAAAGTGGATTTCAGACCAAATATGTTACCGAATTGAGTATTGTGGCAATTCTTTTCTTTGGATTCAACTATTTAATAATCTGTTTTAAATTCTCTTGCCGATACAGACACTATGACTAACGATGACATTATGAATAAAAAAACAACGTGATGCTTTCGAAGCAAAAAGAAATTCTTCAAATTTTACAGAGTCTACGACCATTTAAACAATTATACGATAGCGTGATCGTCCCTATCCGTGCTTAATACGTCGATTAATACTTCTGTGTTCTTCAGGCCCAAGAGATTTTATTCAGCTCTAGGGGTGAAACACAGGACAAGTTCGTATTTTTTTTTTGTAACTGCTTTACGTCTCTTTTTAACATCGAGGTCTTTAGAGATGGGAAAGGATGGGGAGCAAGGATGGGGGCAAGGAATGGGAAGGAATTCGGCCATGGCCTTTTGAAGGAAGCATCCCGGCATTTGCCTGGAGTGATTTGGGGAAACCATGGAAAACCCAAATCTGGATGCCCGGACGGGGATTCGAACCGCCGTCCTCCCGAATGCGAGGCGAGAACGCTAATCGTTACACCGCCCCGCTCGGTAAGTTCGTATTTAGTCAGATCATTATCTTTGACCCCCAAAACTCGAACTTTTCTAGACCCGTGACGATACTCAAAAACCGGTCACGGGCTTACACTAGTCTATCTACTAGTATATAATTTCCTAAGCTCACTCACTCGATAGCTATTGACTAGAGAACGGTGTCACCTGTCAGCCTTCGCTCGCAAATTAAATGCGACCAGAGACATAATTAGAAGAAATTCGAGGTTATGTCCATAATTTAATAGCTAAGCAACTATTACCAAATGAATTGCCATAATATATTAATTAAGGTTACTTTTCGTAGCATTTCATAGTTAAAAATATATCGATGAATTTTACTGATGAAGAATTGGGGAGCTGCTTTTCAGTAACATTTTGCTAATGAAAGAAATATATAAAAAACTTAAATTACCCATGGTCTCTGCTGTAACCACAAATGCCAATTGTCATTCCGACCTAGGCTAAATTTCGATTTGATTAAAACTTTCGCTAATGTTGTTACTTGGCCGAAATTTATACATTACGATTTATTTGCTTTTTACGTATTTTACTGGCCACTTTTGTTTGTAATCTTTGTTCATGTTCGCTGTGCTTGAGGTTGTTTGAAGTGGACACTAGGCGAAGTATGTTACCGAATCGAGTATTGTGGCAATTCATTCCTTCCGAGATGCCCAACTGTTTAATAATCTGGGATCTGTTCTCTGGCCGTTACAGACATTATGACCCACAATTACATTATGAATGTTTGCCCAGCCTCAATAAAAAACACAACGTGATGCTTTCGATACAAACAGGAATCCTTCAAATTTTGCAGAGTGAACTTTTAAGGTCGAATTCAAATCAAGTTGTATTTCAGCATGTTCGAGTCTACGATCTTTGAAACAATTATACGACAGCGCGATCATCCCTGTCCGTGTTTAATATGTCTATTAATACTTCTAAGTTCTAAGCTCAAGAAATTTTATTCACCCTAAGGGTGTAACACAGGTCAAGTTAGTATTTGGTTACAGAAGGTCAACATGTTATAATCTTTGACCCCAAAAAACTGGAACCATTCTAGACCCGTGACGATACGATCGCAAAAAACGGTCACGGTCTTACGCTAGCACGAATTATAAATGCTTAAAGCTCTGTCTGGTAGCTGAGACAATAAGCAGCTCATCTTTGGTCCCGTGTTCGAATCCCGGAGCATGTGGTGATTTATTCTTGCTTACTTATGTATGTAGTTTCCACTTTTCACCATCTTATACTTTTATATAGTTAGCATCTACCTATCATTAATTGTTCTGGTAAAACTTTTATTTATTCAGTTAATGGTTTAACAACTTCCACCAACACCAGTTGAAAATACGACCGTTACTCTTTAAATCGTACTTCACTTATTAATATTTCTCAATTCACAAATTCAACTTGCGCCTCTTCCATATAGGCTTTAAACATGTCGCTCCTGGCAACCAACAACATCTCAAAACAAAAGCAACATGAATGTAACCCAATCTCAAGGAGTATGGATATTAACATACTTGCATACTACATAATAGTCTATAATATAACCATATGATCATCACAAGCACTCAGGAATTTTTACTGGCTTTGTAAATATGGTCTATTCCAGTACTCTCCTTGGTTCGGATTACTCGTTAAACTGAAGGTTCCGAAGTAAACTAAATGGCCATCCTATCTCTGACACACTTGCTTAAAATGCCTCCTTCAGGAATTTCCAACCAGCTTTCGGGTTGTTAATTAACTAAGTTCTTTAAGGGATTATATTCCTGTTACATGGAAAAGATGTTGAATCCTCAGGTCCAACATAAAAAAAACCAATATGGTAAGACTAGATTCGCGCTTGAAATTACACTTGAATATTGTATGAGGCTAGTTGTTAAAGTTAATTAAATGGCTCATCCAATAATGAAGACGATACTCGTCCCCGGCTGTTAGACTGATTAATGGCGTGGGAGCAATCAAATTTAGTACATTGCAGCTAACTGGCATTAAGCTAAATGTCAGCGAATTTCCAACACTGTCAGCGTTGATTAAATGGAATGACGTAAAGCCAGTCTACTTTCCTTATGTCCCAAAGGTAAACGGCGTTATGATTTATGCAGCGTGGGAGTTTGCACTGTTCTGACAGTAGAAGGTAGGTGACGTAAGCGCTTTAGCGCAGCTGATCGCTGTACGGTACCAGATGATATGCAGGCTTAGTAAGAGTTGGATTTAAATTAATTGGATAGCATTAATCATAAGCAACAGATGTGAACAAGGAAGTTCTTTACAGCTGTTCGTTCGCCTATATAGAACTGGAGCTCGAAGGTTTAGGGTTCGATTTTGGACCATGGAAGAAGGAAATATATGGAGGAGAAATGACGTTAAATCTGTGACGCCGCCTCTAAACTCTCGGCTGATACTGCGAATGCGCGGTGGCGGCCATATTGCGAAACCATACAAATGCAAAGTTCACATTGTGTTTAATGCTGTGATTATTTCATTTTCTAATGTCTACAAGTGTTTTATAATGCCATCTTGTGTTGCATAAGGGACAAAGAATTTATCTATTATTGTTAGTAATTTCATGAGAACCATGTTAGTGACAAAACGTGTATCGCGATGGAAACTACTTCCAGCTATTCCCAATTAAGCTTACGATGTATGGTAACAAGATAACTATTTTTATTCTGGTCTAGGCCGCATTTCAACCTAACCACATGTGGTAGTAAAAAAACTGAAATATCCATTCTGCATGTCCACCATTGTGGCTTTGGCAGAATTAATTTTTGATCCAAGCCGCATATCAACCCAATCCCAGTATATCCCGAAAACTAAGCAAGATATCGAAAAAGTTTATTCTTTATTTTCGATTTGTCTTGTCGTGTCACATAAGAATCGATCATTAAATTTGACTTTTGAGAAATTTTTCTTCTGCATTTTAACTCAAGACACCTCACTTTTGATACAGTATATCTCGAGAACTAGGTGAGATATCGAAATTTTTTATTCTTTATGTTTTATTTGTTTCGTCTTTTTAAATAAGAATCCGTCATCAAATTTGACTTTGATCAATTTTTTCTTCTGAATTTCAACCAAAAACATCTCACATTTGAGACGGAATATCTCGAAAACTAAGCAGAATATCAAAGAATTTTATTCTTCATTTTTTATTTCTCTCATCGTGTTACATAATAATCCATCAGCAGATTGCGGCGTTACGTTTATTATAGAGTCCCCTTGAAGTTTTTGTACATATACCCCGTGTCTGTATGGATGCGGCCTAGCCCCCCCCCCCCCCACTCCTCCTCCTCCCGGCGTCACTTCAATGCGTGGTGGTCTCTTGCGTCGTCTCCATATATTTCTTTCCTCCATGTTTTGGACACGGTCGACATTTTCAATGGCTAGTTTGCTGGTTTTGTGTTCTAAAGTTCACTGTTAACGTTCTCGCGTCTGGGTAATTTTTATTTGCGCCGCGAAATGTAACTGATGTTTGCAACTGACTTGAGTATAAAACAATTCAAGTTTAGTTGTTATACATCGAGTTACTAAAAGATGCAAATGTCTGTTGTTCCATTTGTGGCAGAATTTCCATATGCCACTCGTAAAGATTCATTTGTGAATATGAAATGTATCAGGTGCTTTCAATGTTTTGATTTATAGGTTAAGTTTCGTTCCGGTCACCACAGAGGTTAAATTAGCCGTAGATTGAAATGTTGTTACTAGGCCACAAAAGAGAGACGAAATCATTGATTATTATTGATACTAATACAGTTTTTGTTAATACATTAGTATTTGTCAGTTGCTTCGCTTGCGCTAACCCTGGTGTATGGTCCTTGTTTTGCGGTTTTTGTTATAGTACCAAATATTAACGTGGACAAAAAAATGTAAATTTCATTTAAAAACTTTCCCTTCTTTTAGTTATTGTCTTAGATTCTATTCTAAGTGACCTTTTTTATATATTTTATATTTTAACGTAGTATAATATATGAAATATAAGAAATTAAAGCACGTGAAAAATTATTCATAACGGTTCAATAAGGGCGTACCGAGAAGCAATTGTCCCTTTGGTCAGAAAACTAGTACACACTTTCCCGAGAACATACCTTTCTATAAAAAGTGCATATCAGAGTAAAAAATAAATGTACCTTAGACGTAATGACACGCGAAATTTACCATACTCGACAGCGTCGGCAGTACAATTGGCGGCAATTTCTTAACAGATGTTGCAACAAATGTAAAATCGTTGCCAAGTTTTCGTTATAATATTTGAGTATATTACTATGCCGTTATAACGAATGTAATGCAGTGGCCAAGTCTTCATGAATTTTATCTCAATATATGTATTTCATAACAACCGATAGTTTAAAGTATTTTTAATTCTGGTCCAGGCTGCATTCCAACGTAATCACCAGTACATTGCCGCCTAACACCAAGAAAACTTAAGTTATCAATGAAAACTAAATCCTTCGTCCTTTATGCTGTAACAAAGTACCTGATTCTTCATTCTGCTCCAGGTGGGAAAAGTGACTCACTAAAAAGAGCGGCACTCATTTGATCACTCTATGAAAAGAACTAGTTCTTTTCAACGGTTCACCAATTCACTAGCTCAGTTTAAACAAAAAGAGCAGTTATATCCATTTTCAGTGTAGTATCTGTTCGTTTTATTTACATTTAGACTCATTTCTTAGGTTAATCTCACATCGGCTATTTTCATTTATTTTTATATTTATTTTGCAACATATTTGTTTCTTAAATACTACAGGATTACTTTCACGCAGAAAAGCCCTTTCAAAGCGTCGGTGAAATATTGTTCAGATTGCTGGGAATATTTGAGAAATAGTTTGAGGATAGTTAGTTTTACATTAATTTATTTACAGACACAAAGTACAATCAATTTTAAAGAACTTTTTGCTTTACATGAAATGAAAGTACTGTTCACAAATAAAAATTTACTTATTTGGCAATTCAGTAGCCTACTTCTTTTTTAAATGCGAATTTGTCGAGCATTTGAGAATAATCTTTCACAAGGCACGCTTGTAGTCGTAATATACAAAGAGAAGCACAAAGAGATTCGAAAGAACTAGCTCGTCAGTGGCACTGCTCCGCGCTGTGCTGAGCGCAGGAATCGGAGAACGTCGCGAACGAACTAGCTCTTCCCGCGCCGAGTGCTTGGCATCGGAGAACGACACGAACGAACTAGCTTATTTATTTATTTATCAATCTTGTTTCATGAATCCCTGCTGAGGAAGGACCTCTGGGATGTAAAACATGTCATGGTTAACACAAATACATACAATATGAGTCATAATCATAGTAAAAACAATTATACGTTCCAAAGACAAATAAAGAGAATAACAATAAACATTAATTTTTACAACTGAATTTTGCAACAGTCATATTGAATACAATTAATTAATTTTTTCAAATTCTTTAATGGAGTAGAAGGAGTTGGCAATAAGATAATCTCTCAGTTTTTCTTTAAATATCTTTATTATCTGCAGACTGTTTTATACTCTTGGGAAGTTTATTAAACAGATGTATACCAGAATAATTAACTCCTCTTTGCACTAATGACAGAGATGTTTGTGTAGTGTGCAAGTTATTTCTGTTTCTTGTATTGAAATTGTGTACCTGTGAATTAGAAGTAAACATGTAAAAATGATCTATGACAAATCACATGAGATGTTCTCGATCTTCGGGATTTCTTATTTTTTCAGAGCGGATTGGATAAACAATGAACGGCGTGGAACTAAGAATAGACATGGGTCGGGCGAGAGTGTCATAGCCGAAACAGACTTATTGTTGACGCACACTCAATTGAAGTTAAGTTCAGTCGAGATCGACACACCACCGTCATTACCGCTTCCAAGAAGAACTATCATTCGTTTTTAGTGAGCGACTGCTCACTCGCTCTTTCAAAAGAACTGTTATAAAGAACTGGTTCACTCGCGAACGACCCATCTCTAATTCTGATGTCAGCATTTGGAAACAAGCAAAATGTGTCGAATAGAGGAATAACACTTTCGCATGTAGATATTTCATGCTTTTCTTGTGTTAGAATGTATCCTAACTTTAATAATAAGTATAATTTGTGTCTGTTGAAGAATATCTTTTCTCGATTGTTCCCGGTGTGAAAATGATATATGTTTAAAGATTTTATTACGGTTATCATAAAAAAACTTATCAATCCTTTTTCTTTCTTTCTTTTTTTTTTTTTTTTAAACTATTATCGCGCAGAATTTTCATAAAAATGAATCTTTAATTTTATATACATCAAATAGAAGCGAACAGAAATGCGCGCTGAAAATAAAGACATTTTCGGGAAGCGAGGATCGAATCCAGGACCTTTCAAATACGGACAGAACCATTAAACCATGCAGCTACTTGGCTGACTGATGTTTATGGCTTCTTTACACATGGATATATTAACCATTTAAACTCCATAGTTTTTAACTTGAATTTCTTGTAAACAAAGGCAGCTTCTGTTGGTATGAGATACCTGAATTATTGTAATGCTATATATAAATCCAAATTGATCTTTCTTCGACTGAGTAGGGCGCTAATGACCCCGCTGTCGACGCGCCCTAAAGCAACAACAACATCTTCCTTATTAAGTTAGTTTCTCTTCAAGCGCTAAGATGTTTACAGTAAATTAAATCTTACTTATGCCTATTACATTTGTTTCACGTATTCCATTTATTTTCGCAGATTTTAATCTGGACCATAAGTTCCCAAAATTTGTAAACACCATCCAAAATACTGCTGAAATTTTTGCGTGATGCCATTTCAAATAATTAGACACACGCAGCGCGCTTACAGATTTATGATAGTATACGACAAATAGTTATTTACAAGACGAGGACTTCTATGACTTTCTCTCTTACCTTTCTGACTTGGATGGTGACTCTACCTGCCTAGCGTGTTAGTTTCACGTTACAAGATGTCGATGGCTGTCCAATATAGAAGGTTCGTGTAGTCCATATATTAGTGTAAGAAACCTGTATCAACTTGCTGAACTTGATGTTGGCCATATGACCCCGAAGGACGTCTGATCATTCATCGGATCAATTCCGTCTTAGTATCATTTATAATGAATGACCCAGACTTCGAAATATAGGTGAACGTGTGTTCTGTGTTCCATAATACTGCTGTAAAACGCCTTGAAAGATTCTGGTGTAAAACTTATTACCCAGCATGTGTAAGAATGAGAGCGTGTTTTGATAAGTGACGGGTTTGTCAGATATCGCCTGGTGGTGACGGAGCTGCAGTTTGCGGTAGGGTTTCGGTCAGCCGTGCCAGCCGGTCAAGGCCATCGCTAGAGTTACTGGGGTCAACGGCCCAACTGGACACACATCTCCCGAATTAACTGGCTGACTCACATCGCGTGCCATCCAGCTTCATCTCTTAACAAAAAAAGACATTCCGATTCCTGTCACTTCCTGCAGCCTTGGCCTGCAGCATTTCGCTTCTAGGCATTACTACTGGTCTGTATCGTGGAGCTTAATATAGAGACAGGTGTATGATTACGAATCAGCGAAATCCAAATCAGACATTACGAACATTAGAAAGTCGTTCCAGTATTTATGGTTGACTGAGAGAAACTATGATCCCTATAATTGGACAGGGATTTGATAAAGGACGCTGCGGAACGCCTTTTAAACGGTCATATTTCCCAGACAGAAATAACTAACAGTAACGTCCTGGTGTTAATCACATTATGAAATTTTATGGACGAAAATTAAATATTATCTCAGAACAAAAGTACAAGCATGGTTGGAAAAGTTCTCGTTATCGCGATCACAGATGGCGAAGTCGAAAATTTTATGTTGTAATGATAAATTTCTGGTAAACTGTGAGAAACTTTCCTGTTTCGTAGCTTTCCATTAGTTAAGACTACTTTTCAGAGGCCTCATTGTGGAGTGTTATGCTTAACTAGTGAAGCAAATCATTTTCCGGAAAATGTATAATGGGCAAGATCGAAAGTCATTGGTCTATATACAGCATTTTAAAAATAATTTCCTTAACAAGTTTCTAATATGCCGATTAAAATCGCTCTAGACAATACAGGTCCTGGAAATGTTTTTACCAAGTTTTAAAAATATATATCCCGAAATAAACATAAATTTTCAAAAATTCACACGAGCTTTAATATGGGTGCCTCATTGATCAGCCACATCGTCCCCGAATTCCTGGTATGTTTGGTACGGTAATATTAGATTTATTCCATTCTCTGGAGTCGATAGATCTAAAACATTTAAATAGGTCTACTAGTAGAGATTAGTAGGGTCTTACCAGCAAACCGGAGACGGACGTATCCACTACGTGGGAGAAGTAGCATTGTGGGTGAGCGGTAACGCTAGGGTTTGTCGTTTGGGAGACGCGGGTTCAAACCCACGTCCAGCAATCCTGATTTTAGTTTTCGATCGTTTCCCGAAATCGCTCCAGTCGAATTCCGGGATGGTTCCTCCAAAAAGCGATGGATGAATTCATTATTTCCACTCCCCCCCTTCATTTCTCAACTCTGAACTCAACTTCTACGAACAACGCAGCCTACCCCTTCCCTCCCCCCCTCCCCCCGGATGTCTAGGTATTAAAATGTGTCTTGTATATCGCACAGACCATCCTCTGTGATATATACTTTGAGGCGGTTAACCATTAGCCAGAAATTTGTTGAGTTCCGACTAACTATAATACAGATGTTGATGTAGGACAGCAAATGGCGATGTTTGGAAGAAATAATGCAGATTCTCATTTGCCTACAGAGAAACATTTGTGTACACTCTCCTTGTTATCTGAGCTGTACAATATTAGCGGAAAAACAGTAATCACTTATCGGCTAAGTTTGTACAATCTACGTGTCATACCTTTGCAGTTGTTTTTGTCAGAACACTCTCGACTCAATCGAATACGCAAACGATCTTCAATTAATTCTCATTCAGAACCTCCAACATACTTTTCAGCTGCACGAATCGTAATTCAACGAAGTAGACATAACTTCGATGGCGGCGAAGTTGTATATGGAGAGACTGCGGTGGAATTTTCTAACAACGTTACGTCGTCCTGTTACCCGGAACAAACGACTATCCTCTAAGCCTAAGGCATCATCATCCTCAAAAGAGTGAGTGAATTTAATATACTTTTGTTAATGTGTTCATTACGTGGTCCTAGTACACACTTGTCACAGAATCACTTTAGTACTGTATGGCATTATTGAATTGGAGGACATTTCAATACAATGTCACATATTTTTGATTCGTACGCCAGAACAAACGTTTCGAATTGTAAATTGGTAGCCACTGTTTTGATGCTGCAAGATGCATTTTTTATTTATTTATTTTTATCTTTTAAATAAAAATTAACACATGTCACTTTTTACACGTTCTTTATACAGTAACGTATGTGCTACAGACTCTTTGCCTTCGTGATTGATCGTAACTTTTATGAACAGGAAAACCTGGACGATAATGATATGAATTTGATGAAGTAAGAAGGAACGGAAGGGCCTGTCGATATGGCGACATCTCTCCTGCGAGCTCGCTTATCCCTCTCTTCGCTGTGACCGCTATTGATTATCTGCGCGCTTCTCCGCTCTGTTAGCATACAGATAAGACCCGCGTCAGATTTGCACTAGCAAGGTTTCAGTCCATTCAAGTATTCTCTCACTTCCCTGAAGCAACAGTTTGCTAATTATTTCTTATTTTTGAAGATGCCGTACTAAAAATACGATACGATACAAATTTATCAACGATCGTACAGGTAGTACCCTCTGCCACCCACAATTTTGTGAATTGCAGAGTATATATGTAGATATAGTCCTCTGGATATGTAACTTACAAATTAAAACACTTTCCTTACATTTTTAACAGCTCTTGAAGTTGATTTCGGCATTTTAAATAGCAAAGTTGAAGCTTGCGATGTTTAATATATTCTGACTAGATTCTAAGTCCGTCAAAAATTACTTGAACGCAGAATTCTGGTAATTTATTTCGTAGAACTTACTATAGCAGTAACAGAGAATATAGCGAAAACATTTACAGCGAATATAAATAGCTTCTAAAACCGTAAAAAAATAACGGGTTGAACACAGTCTTCTAGCAGTTCATTCTCTCGAAATTACTTTACTAAATACAATTACTACTAAATAACGTTTATAAAATTAAAAAGGATATAATGTGGTACATATATCTTAGTTTAATGTAAAAACTCTCTGGGCAAAGAGTGTGAGATAACGTCTACATCGAATATACATAAATAAACAATAAAGTAACAATTAATATGTTAATAATTTAAATGCGACAGATACTTTTCTTTCAGCGTTCTGGAAAGTCATTTCTTCGCTATTGCTTCCAGAAATAAAGTTGTTATTAAATAACGCCCATAACCTCTATTTTGCAGTAACATCTCTGGCCGCAATTAGGTTCGTAACGAAAATCTGGTGCGTTACGACAGCGTTGGACGCAATGACACAGTGGCCAAGCTTAGCCTTTTAATTGAACAACTTTGTTGAGTACAACTGTCGGCATTCCAAGCATTTAGTCTTAAGGCGTTAAGGTCCCGCCATAATGTGGTCATTAATGTCATACAAAATTTAATTTACTTCAGGGAATATGACTTATAAGGGTTGAAACAATGGTATAAGTAGCTGTCACACTGCTTGTGGTTTTTATTCATTTTACATACTTAAAATCCTCGAACGGCATCACATTTTCGAATCCAAAAACGCTGTTTACGGATATTAATACGAAGCATATACAGTCTTATAAAACGAACAATTGAAGATCCTCAATCCCTTGCTTCGGGATAGATCCTTCATTTAATTTTTTAAATTTGTTGCTTGACGCACGAATCAGTTGGTAGCCTCCTTCCAAATACAAACAGACTTTCGTCGATCATCCGTGTTTATATTTTCATTGCTTTGAAATAACAGACGACCGAAGGAACTAATAATAGGACAGCTCCTGCTTACATTTCGTGCTGCCGTTAGCCAACGGTGAGTATTGACGCTCCTGCCTGGCATTCAGGAGCACGCAGGTCCGAATCCTTGTTCGGCCATCCAAATTTCGGTGTTTCAAGGTTTTTCGAAATTCCTCCCGCTAATGCTGGGATGATTCCTTCAAAAGGCCACGGTCGAATTCTTTACCTTTCCTTGTCCCCATTTTTTTTACGCTGCTAATGACCTCGAGTCGACGAGTTGTAAAGCCCTAAGTGAAAGAAACATTTTAATACAGTGTTTTTTCGTTTGCAGAAAGTTTTATGTATTCCTTGCAACATATCTGATGACAGATGGCTTAATTTAATGTGCTGTATGATTTGTTAATACGGAAAATCAACGGCGGTGGTTCAGATGCTACTAACCGATAATGCGGCGTTTAAGACGTTAATGTAGTGATGGCAGGAGCCTGTCAGTTATCACTCTGAATTAGCCGCAGCTAATCGCTCCGTCAATCCATTATATCTGAAGAGTTTACTTCGTTGATTAATTGTGGCTGTGGTAAGGGATTACTGCATGACATGGTGCCCAGCTAGCAAACAAGGTAATTGGAAGTTTCATCTTCTTTCACTAAAGATGCGATATGCCAGAGAACGTTGCAAATAAAGGCGCCATTAGAAGACAGGAACTGAAGAGATAGCTTGGAGTGTATAAGGCGTACATCGGGGATGAACTATAGATGGATACTGGTAGAAAGAAGATTTAGCAGTAGTACATGGAAGGATTGAAAGGCATGACCATGGCGAGAAGCTTTCAGTCATAGAGGGATGGGAAAATTTTCTTTGGATTAAGTTTCTGATAGAAATGACTAACAAAAGTGAACTCGCATCCGGGTTGACGCGGGTTCGAATCCCCATCCAGCCAGTCAGATTTGGGTTTTCCCATGGTTTCCCCAAGTCACTCCAGCCGAATGTCAGGATGATTCCTTTAAAAGGCCATGGCAGAACTCCTTCCCGTTCCTTGCACCCAGTCTTTTCCCTCGTATACCCATAAGCAAAAAAAAAAAAAAAAAAAAAAAAAAACAACACTTGAAGAATTAAAGATAAAAATTCACGAAATGAAAAACTAGGTGAGTTGATAAATTGCTCCATGGCCATTGACTACATAACCATTAGATTAAAAAAATCATTTAGGATATTAGTTGTCAGTTACATAATGAAGTCTTGTTGATTAGATTTAATTATTTCCTGCTCATTAACGTCATTAACATTATGCGTGTTATAACACCCAAACTACGCAAAACATTATTTCATAAATACAATTTAAAAACTTTACTTCCTATGTATGTAGAGTTTTACGAAAGTGTTGTAAGGAAAATTACCAGTGATATTTCTCTGCCCGTCTACTTCATTCTGGTTTCAGGGTTTAAGGTGACTTTTGTATTAAAGTGTAGCTTTTTAGAACCAGTGAGCTGTTTACAACTTGTATAGGCCCTAGGTGCATTAAGACTCCTCCAAAGTTATTTATCAAATTGCGTGCTACACAGAATATCAGAGCGTAGGCGATTACCATGGAAGGTTTTACCTTTCCATATTAGCGATTTAGATTTAACTGGAGAGATTCCTTGTTTCTTTCTCCAGTGTGAAAGTGTTGATGTTGTTGTAAGTTTGGTGACTGTGATGGTGTGTGCTCACTGTAGAGTGTTTTGGATTAGAGATGAAAGACGGTAGAAGGAGTAGCCCGTTCCCACCCATTCAAATATATTCTTTCGAAGGACACCTTAGAGACCACGGGGTTTTACTAATTATTATCAACAGTGTCGTTTGCCCTCGCCCCATACTGTGAAGAGGTTCGGTATTTAAACTATGACTCTGGCGCACAATCTGCTGATTAGAAATCGTGCACCACAACCGCTTCTACCCTGCCAGCCAAGGTCTGAAGTTGAAACCAGCTAACGCCAGACACCATCTTCTTAGCCCAACGATGTTTGCCAACGTGGTGGTTTGAAGAAGTTGAAATGTAATCTTTCAGGTTCTCCTCTGAATAAGGTCCTATTTCAGATTTGTCGAAACCATTCTGTCACTGTTTCCTCTACAGCGTACAGAGTTCTCGAAGAAGATACTGGTATTAACTTTTCGCACAGGCTTCCTCGGTACATTCACAGCACAAATCAACAATTCTCCAGTGAAAAAGTTTGCCTCAAAGTCTTCATACAAAGTGTCCGGTCGACGTTGTAGAGCGGGTTCGCTGTTCTGACACGTGGTACCGCAGTGTGAGAGAGAAAGCTGATCAGTGTAAGTACATGTGTGGATCAGCTTGCATATCCCCCCTTCCCATCCGCCGCTATCTATTAATAGATCGTCCAAGGAGACCAGCCACGCGGGCGGGCGGATGGAAGAGTCCTGTTGCTCTGTGAACCACCAAAAAGCGCCCTAGTTCCTCTCACCGTAAGTGCAGAGTGGCTATGGTTTTACAACGTAGGAAAACAGGCTTGTGATTTACCGCTTCTGTGGAAATGTAACAAACATCATCATCAGCCTATTTAATCCTGAAATGATGAGGCCGCTTAGAGTTATGAGTCCAAATAGATCTTTTACAGTCTTCTCACTGAGCGTAGTGGGTAAGCGGTAACGCTCCGGTCGCATCTGGGAAGACGCGAATCCCCGTCTGGTCATCCAGATTTCGAATTTCCATGTTTTGATGTAATCACTCAGGTGAATGCCGGGATGATTCATTCAAAATGCCAGGATCGAATTCTTTCCCCTTCCTTACCCCAATCCTTTCCTACCTATAATGACCTTGACATCGATGAGGTTTAAAGCCACAAGCATAGCAGACTTCTCCAGGTAGAACAGTCTTGGGTGATCCCCTGCCATCTAACCCTTCAGTAACCTCCTTCGAACTACATTACTGGACCATTGCCATTTCAAGGAGGCCTTTGTAACTGATTACACGTCGGTCGTTTTAGTGAAACCTAATATTAATCTCTCAGTAATTCTTTGAGACATTCTAACTTTTTTGTGTAAATTCTTTTGATTTCCAGGCCTCATAGCCGTAAGTCATCACGGGAAGAGCGAAGTCAAGATTACTGAAAACTGAATTAATTCCTTTAACCAAAATCTGTTCACGGGGTAACAAGGGATCGTAGTTGTAAAGAAACCTGCAAATCCCTCACACTTGGTAACTGAGCATGGCCGCATTCTGTAATTGTCCTGACTATAAATGCGTTATGATAAACACGTATGGGCTTCAGTGTTGGAGATATTTGAAGAAATTGGTTTTGACAGCTGACGGAAGTAAGGGCTTCCACTCACGGATCTCGGTGCATGTTTCATCTGTATCGATTGAAATTAACAGCAAAAGTGGTTTAGTGCTAATCCACTAGTAATCCAACGCCACAGAGAATCCAAATAGTAGGGAAGAAATATGGTGTTAAAAGGCATAGTCTGTTGAAGCCAGTTTCACGCGCAAATGTCCGTGAGTATGTCTTCATACCGTTACATCTGAGAAAAAGTATCTAACATCAAGCCGGATCGAATTTGAGAAACGGGAAGACGAGACTGTCTACTTGGATGAGCAAGATATAAGGGAGAAGAACTGTCAAGTGGACTTCCCTAGCAATCTAATTTCAAGTTATATTACTTACAAACTTACAACGAGAAATTTTGAGAGCACGGACTTCTGAATTTCCAAAGGACTGGATGGAATGGTAAGTTATAATCACTCATCTTGTTGGCGACAACATAAGATATAGTCTGGACCTGACAACAGTTACATATCATAAGGAGGGAAATACCACGTAAACATCAGATATAACGTCTGGATATTTTTCTATATTGTTGGTGGTTCGCTGAACTATGTGACACGTTACTATAAATATCCATTTATTTTCTGTACTGATATCTGCATTCCTATTCTTTTAAGGTCCACTTTTTATTAGTGTTGTATTTTCCACTGTAGATAATCACCGAATAAGAAGTCTTAGGTGGGAGTCAGTGCTTAAGACCCAATACTAAAGATGTAATGTAAGATATTGTGATCATATGATAAACAAAGGAGCGAACCTCAGAATAGTGGTTGGTAAATGTCATTTCGTTTTATTGGCAGTTAAGTTCGGTTAACATCAAACTGCAGGTGTTTTGTCTACACCCTGAGAGACGCAGTGTGCCGAAATCCTTGTCCTTGGTTCCATTGTAATGACCTGTGTAAGGAATAAGATTTTTTCTGACTCAGCATAATTCGTGGTTCACTGAAAATTACACTGATTCATTGTATTTGTGACATTGGAGATTTTTGGATAAATGAGGGTAACCAGTGTCGGCATTAGTTTGCAAAGCATGTTAAT
The DNA here is from genome assembly GCA_031002005.1 of Vandiemenella viatica. Lineage (NCBI taxonomy): Eukaryota > Metazoa > Arthropoda > Insecta > Orthoptera > Morabidae > Vandiemenella > Vandiemenella viatica. The sequence goes on from JARYHS010009186.1 coordinate 130,267,801, forward strand.
CTGAGAGCAATGTTTCTTACTTTACTACGATTTTTTTTTAAAATTAGGGCTTCACGGTTCGTGGAGATCATTAGAGAAGCAAGATGACTTGTGGGCAAGGAACAGGAAGGAATTTTGCCAGCAACGTTTCAAGGAACCAATCGACTGGAGTTATTTGAAGAAACCATGGAAAAACGAAAATTCGATGGTGGAATTAGGTTCATACCCACTTGCTCTTAAATGTTAAGACCGAGCGTTATGGGTAATCGATAACGCTCTTGCCTCTCATTCGGGAGAACGCAGTTTCGAATATCCATCCGGCCATCCAGATTTGGGTTTTCCATGGTTTCCCTAGATCATCCCAGGCGAATGCCGGGATGGTTCCTTCAAAAGGCCATCGCCGTATTCCTTCCCGTCCTTGCCCCACTTCTTTTTCTTCCTCTAATTACCTCGGCGTTGAGGAGTCGTAAAGCCATAATAAACAGAAATATTTCAACTGCGAGAAGTAATTTACCTTTAAATCGATTCTAATTTCCGACACACTTGTCTTAATTTCTCAGCATTTCGAAGTCACATACAAATAAAACATACCTGACTCTTCTCATGAGATTATGAGCTTTTCGAAACCCTATCAAAATTCTACCTGTAATTTTTCAAAGAATCGAGTTCAAAGAAAATTTATGCAAGTTCCTAACGTTTACATCTTAATTTCTCAGCGTTTAGACATCACATCAAAATGAAACATACCCTATTTTATTCCTGGGACGGTACATTATTCAAGACACCATCAAACTATAACCTGATTTTTATGCGTAAGCCGCGTTCAATGAGACGTAGATACTAATTCTGGGACAGTTTTATTTTAAACTAGCTTCGAGCCCGTCAAAATGACGGTTTGAACGCAATATTCTGGCAGCTCATTTTTTTTTTGCAGTTGGTTAATTAAACGGAACTGATATTACATAATACTAATGACCTTGATTTTGCAAAGTTATACTTATTGCATTTGCCGTTCACATAGCCATACAGTAGTAACTTCTACTGAATTAATGACGCCGGAAGTAAAGAACCAATTAAATAAAATCAGATTAGGAATTCCAAAAACTTTTGCTATCCATGTAATATTAGTTTTATTACTGGTCCAGGCACAATTCAGAATGTTAAATATGAAACTACTTCCACCCGCAATAATTAATACATTTAGTAACATGGCGCTTATGAAAGCAGTTTAATTGGTTTGTAAAACTCGTTTCAGAGTGAATTATGCTGTAACAAAATGTGTCAGTTGCGATTCTGGTAAACTTAACCACAACTTCCAGTAATATTGCGTTCGAAAATCATAGCCTCTATTACCCTCAAATGAATAATGATGGGTATCACCTATGGTGGTTAGTAGGAATTCATTCTGAAAAACCTTGTAAGAAAAATAATATTTTTTAATTATATCTTTCGTTATATGAATACGTTACTCTGGTTAGATTATCAGAGCACTTGGTTACGATCTCACATAAATAAATGCATTTTACGTTAGATGACGGAGATTACAATTTCGAAAACAAATAACTGTTATTTATTTGACTAATACATGTCGCGATTACGTATGTACGATTCTCTGAGTTTTTAATAAACCCATTGTTTCTTATCGTGTGCCAAAAAATTCTTAGTTTAAGGTTTAAACTGATGCTTACAACTGAGGCAGGTAAAATAGCGTAAATAATGAAAACCCTTCTCCTTACATTTATTTCTGCATCTGGTTGTCGTAGATAAATAAAAAGCAATATGTAAATTTAATCGAACGTAATAATTGTAACTTTGTGACATATAATTGCCTGGTATTAATTTTTTTTCCCTACTCTCAGTATTTATTATATCACTGCTCACTGCTATTTTGCGGCAATAATATCGTTGTTGAATTGCGAGTGTCATATCCTTGATGATTTAAATCTGATAAAAAAAAGTTATCTTAAATCTCATTTAATTGCTAACACATGTATCAAAAACTAAGGCTATCATATATAATGGTAGTAGGAATTTATTATGGAAAAGCTTATAAGGAGAAACGAATAAGTCATCCTTAATGATATCTTCAGTTATACGAATACGTTATTCTCGTTAGATTATCAGAGTGTTTTTTTAGGATTTTAAAATAAAAAAATGCATTTCACTTTAGATTACGGAGACTATAATTTCGTAAACGGGTAACTGTTATTTATGTGACAAATACATTTCGCATTTTGTACATTTCTCCTAGTTTTTAATAAACTTCATTGCTTCTCACCTTCTGCCAAAAAAATTCTTAGGTTATGCTCATAACTGATGCAGATAAAGTAGCGTAAATATTGAATCCCCTTCTCAATTTCTGTGTCTAACTGATATGGATAAAATAGTGCAAATATTGAATCTCCTTCTCCTTATATGAATTTCAGCGTCTAGCTGTAAATAAACGAAAAGCAAGATGGTGGTACGAACGTAATATGGTGGTTGATGATTGGCCGTTCGTTAGCCAATAGGAGAAGCAGCTATAGACGACGCACGCAGACGCCACTTTAGCGTTTGATATAATAGGATTTGTCTGCTTTCTGACTTCACACATCAAAATTAAACATATCCTATTTTATCCCCACGACTTAGAGGTTGTGCCTTATTCGAAATCCCAACTATTAGTTTTTGCGTGAATCCCAAGCAGACATACCCACAGACAGATACAAAATTTAAACACAGTTGATTCCTTTTCTGTGGGTTATTAAGAGTGCCCAAAATTTTTTTCTATAAAAAATTTCTTGAATGAAAAAAATTGTTCACGGCTACAATATTAATATATGTATAGACAAGAGGATGCCAAAATAGTGCCATCACCGATCTGAAAAAACTTTTTATATTGGTCTACTGCAAACGCTCTCAGGATGAAGTGTAATAGTATAAACCCACATTGATTATTCACCGATTACGATTTCCACACCGAAGATCTCTCCTTGTTGGACAGTAAATTAATTATTACTTATGATTATTACGTTAGTTCCTGTATACCGTTTAATGTGCTACATTTCAGAAAACTGAAGAATTAAATAACCGAAATCGAAAAATGAAACAGAATTCAAAGAGTAATAGTGATGTTTTGTCAATATTTCTTGAAAGGAGTATTCATCTCAAATACAGAGTGGTCTTTGCTTCCTATATCTCTTATCTAGAAATGATGATAATTTGTTGCTCTTGCTGTGGTAGTTTTTGCGTGACTCGCTTACGGGTTTATAATAGTATGGATAATATGTGCTTACTTCCGGGATCAGCAAGTAGCTTTTCAGAAATTCCTTGTCTTAACGTAGTAATGTATCTCTGGGAATACCATCCGCAGCTTCGGATCGGGGATTTCGTTTGTGTTCCGTGCCGGATGCTTCCTATAAATACGAGATTCTGCGCGGCGGCCGAATGTCTTTTTAAAATACAACACTCTGTGAATCAGCAACCGCCGCCTCCAAAAATAAGCCTGCGCTGAATGGCGTACGACCTCAGTGCAGACATCACGTGTAGATCAGATAAGTACTTGCCAGTGATGACATCAGAAAATGGGATCTCACTCTTTGATCAAGAACAGCCTCCACTGTGATGTTCATCCGTTGTTTCCAACACTTAGAAAGTGGTAACTCTTCTTTTATGTCCTGCTTCTAATAAATGGGATTTGTCCGATTAACGCATTTAGCCAATTCGGTTGTTATAAATTAATATTATCACAACGTGTAATTCATTCGTGTAATGAAACTGAAGGAGAGGGCAAACATAGTATTTAATTAAAACTTTACATGTCCTAGGCCGAACTCTTACCACACGAAACTAGCGCGCTAGCAATTTCGCTACCGAGACTGATATTACTGCTTAGTTCACACTAGAAGCTAGGTCGTGACTTCGTGTCCAGACTGTGGCGCAGATGACTGAAATTGAGTTACACATTGATCTTGACTCGTTCCTAATCTTGTCGGAATTCCTCTACTGTTTAAAGATGACTGCATAATTACACACTAAAGTTAGCTGTTTGAGGTATTTATGGGATCTAATACTAGAAATCACTACTTGGAAAATTAATACCATTATTTTCTGGTCTTGCAGATCTGTTGCAGGGCTCGTGCACAATTCTGTTAATTTAAGAGTTTTGTTAGAAGTATAGATTTAGAGAATCTTCAATAAGTATCGAGATTATCCCTTCTAGCACGACAGCTAACATGCTGTGTTTCGATGGACCTGCAGCGTGGATGTTTAAAGTGAATTAGCCGTAATCGATACATCGATCATGAACGTGACTATATTAATCCACTAGGTTTTATAGAAGAGAACGCATAATCGAAGTCCTCTATCACGAAAGGATAAATGGCATTTAAAGAAACTAATTTTACAGAAATTCTTAATTTTGACATGTTTTTACTCTTTTACGTAGTACTGTATGTACAGTCCGGCGAGCTGTGAAACTAAACGTCTTTCAGGTGACTCCAAGTCGGAGAAAACGGCGAGATTCGAAAGTACTGCAGTACAGAAAGCATTTGTTGACGGGAGAGAGCTATGCGTAGTTGTGTCAGAAAGGTAGTGGCAAAAGTTGACCACTGTGCACATAGTTGAGAGCATGTATTCGCCAAAATGAAATTAAATGAAGTAGGACCCGTTTATCCAGGCTTTGTGGCTGCCTTGGAAGGAGTTACTACTCGAGAAATTTTGACTGATTTCAACTTGTATTCCCCATTGGTGGAAGTGTATGAAAGTATTGTGTGGATTCAGTGTACTGTGAGAATGAATGAAAGCTGAAGGAAGGGAGAAGGTGAAATCTGGTGACGGCTCATTCAGGACTACACTTTAGAAAGATACCAATGAGGCCTCCCAGCTTAACGTATCATCCGACGGGCGCATCACCATCAACAATGTCTCTCACTCGATACGTAATGCGGAGAGGTTTTGGATTAAACCCAAGACCTTGGTCCCAAGTCCCGATGATGAAAATTTCTTCAACCACAAGGACTCATACCAGTTAAATGCACGTCAGGCTCAGAATACCACCATGGTGCCACAACCACCTTAACCAACGGTACAGGCTGATCAGTAAATAAAACATTATAAGTAGCCTTTTAATTTGATACGGCCATATAAATATGACTGTAAAAGAGAGATTTCCATAGATTACTACGAACTAAACACACTGGAACATTGGATGAATACTGAAGTGGAAGCATTAAGAGAGATAAGGAAATTGGATTGATAGAAGTTAACTGAAACTAGGAATTAAAAGCGACCTCCGTATATAAACATAAAAAAAAAAAAAAAAAAAAAAAAAAAAAAAAAAAAAAAAAAACATAGAGCAGCCTAGTGGCTTAGTGCTCAAGGCGTCTGAATGGAGATTCAAAGGTCCCTGGTTCGAATCCCTGTCTCGGCGAGGATTTTCATGAGCCTTTAACCTGTTCTTTACCTCAGCACAGCTTGCTGTGTAATGTGAAGTACGCCAGAATGCCTCCGTGTTTTGGATTCCATCTAAAACTGCAAGCTCCCACTGGGGCTAACAACCCTAATTGTAACACGAATATTCCAAGAAAACTACCACATACAAAAAGCACTAACAGAAGGAAAACGAATAATAAATGAATACACAAACCTCACACACCCAATACTATACAAAACACTGAAGCTAAAATAAAATAGAAACATCGACACAGAAAAACAACAGTAAATAAGGACATACAAAACCACAACTACTGAAATCATTTATATTTGAAAAAAAAAAACCGCCAAACAATGGAAGACTGAAAAAACAAAACAGCACCGCATAACTACACAAAACTCGATGATTAGTAAACAAAACAGAACGGCCATTTGCAAGTAATAACAAACACATAGTGCAATGCAATAAAGTGTAGTGTTGTGAATCTGAAAAATGAAGACACTTCCCACCAAAAATGCAAAAGCACTGATGCTGAGAATGGAGCTAAAAGAAATACAATAGACCACAAAATGTAAGTAGGTTATAAGTTAGATAATAATTCATTCCACTGTACCAACCACAAACATAACCTGCTTACAACTTTTGTACATAATTAACAGAAAAAACCCGCTGAAGATGCTTCTGCAAAAGAAGTGAAACGCGTACGGGAGACCAATAAATACAAAAACAAGTCAATTTCTTTGGCGTAATTTATTTATTAATAAGAATATTTTAATGCCAAATTCTATATTTTTCAGAAGTAACGTCTATTCCCATATAATAATGCCACATTGATTTATTTTTTTCCTCATCTTTCAACAACAAAAAACATCGGATGATTTCACAAGTGAATTAAATTATTTACATAACGACGCACGCGTCTAAAAAACAATCTTTGTCATGTGAACTTTGCGGAGTTCGCGGCTCGACTAATTCAAGCGTATTAAAGCACCAGGCCACGCCACCGCACATCTCCGTGCCCGCCACCTGCCTTTCCACCGCTCTATTGGCCCATTCACAGTACAACTTGTAGGACCTACGTTCATCCGATTTTCGATAAAGAACCTTGATGGGCCGTGAAAAGGGTTAGAGACCAACATGCAGGACGTGTTGGATGTTGGGGCTCCCAAACCACCATCACGTGTCCTTGCTGTCCAACAGGCTATGGTGTTAGATCATAACTGGAGGAAAAATCCTGCGAGTGTGCTATAAGGACGCATGGTGCGCCGCGAGAAAGTACGAGTGGCAAAGATTGCTTGGAACATTTTGTTGGTCCCCTTTCATTAGAGTTAATGGGTGAGCGCATCCTAAGGCAGTACTACACGGATGTACTGTAAGCTGGCCCGTGAATAAGCCGCTTTACTTTACATGCAAGTTCAAACTTGTAAATTCGTCGCTTAGGTAATAACACCATTTAGTTCATTGTTATATTTATTGCAAGATCGTCAGAAAAAAGTAACCACATTGTTGTTAGCTAAGAGACGATGGGCAGAATTTCGTATAAAGAGAAAAGAATATTATATGCTGCAATGTAAACAAAACATCCACTATACATCCGCAATAAATATTGCGGATGCGAAAGCGGATGTGGGAAAGTTCCGCACTTGCGGATGCGGAGATCCGTTACATCCCTGGTTTTCCATGGTTTCCCAAATCACTCCAGGCAAATGCCGGGATGCTTCCTTCAAAAGGCCATGGCTGAATTCCTGCCCATCCCTTGCCCCCATCCTTGCCCCCCCATCCTTTCCCGTCTCTAAAGACCTCGCTGTTGAGAGACGTAAAGCAGTTTTTAAAAATAAGTTACATCCCCACTGTGAATTTAGATAGCAGTGGGCACAAGTTCATGGGGATTGGACCGTGTTTGAATGAAAACGTGTCCCCTGGTGGGATGAATCACGTTTCTTGTTACGCCATGTCGATGGTAGAGTCCGGATACGCCGTATTTCAGGCAAACAGCTGCTCGAAATATGCACCGTGCCACGGACGCTAACATTCACCTTGTTTTCCATTGGATCTGTGGAATTGATCGAAGATACAGCTGTGTAGATGATTGTTGCTGCGAAACTCCTGCATCCTTTCATGTTTCATGTCTTCCACGACAGGTATGGCACCTTCCAGCAGTGAAACTGTCCATGCAATAAGGCCAGAATCGTGTTACAGTGGTTGAAGAACATGATAGTGAACTCACTTTGATGTCTTATTCACAAAATTAGCCTGATCACAACCCGAAAGAACATATCTGGGACATATCGGACGCCATCTGAGCGGCCAATAACCATCTGCTCGTAATTTAAGGAATTGCGTGACGTGTGCCTTAAAATCTGGTGGAGATCCTCAGGACCTCCAACCAATGACTTTTCGAATCCATGCCACGATGCTGTAATGCGCCCCAGAGGTGAACCAACACACTATTGAACAGGTAGTCATAATGTTTTGGCTCATCGGTGTATATAAGGCGAAAATTTTTACAAGACATCGTTACAACAACTTCACGTTTGAAGTTAAGTTTTGTGGTGCTGTACAATGCGAGCGCTTGTGTTGGGAAAGCCGATCCGTAACATGCTGTATAGTGTCCATTGTGCTGCAGTAAACTTGGAACCAGATGCTCACGGGGGAGAGGAAAGCCTGCTCACCACGTGGCGGTCAAAGAGTTTCACCCACGCTCTTGCTGTGCCAAATATTTGTCTTGCTCATGTACAGAAAATAGATACCGTTGATGATAGCACACAAATCCCACGCGCTTTTTGCAATTACTGACCCACTGTAAAGTAATTATGTAAGAAGCAGTCGCTGAATCATGAAATGTTGTGTTTTTTTGTTTTTTTTTGTTTTTTTTCAGATAATTTTAATCACGAATAATATGGCCACTTTTAGAGTCATGGAAATTTTACGAATTCTTAAAGAAGAGAAGCTTTTAAACACCACGCCAACGTTAATGATAGGTTCGTGATATTACTCTAATGGGGGAGCCAGTGGCGTAACTATACTTAAGGTCCGTGGCAAATTCATCGCATGGGGTCTTCTTCAGTGACGGATCTAGGGATGAGGTAGAACCGGCAAGCCTAATTTATGGGCAAGAACTTTTTTCCTTAGCTCCACTACCGTCCGGAGAATGGGCGGGAGCTGTCTGAAGGGGCGGCAGACCCCCTCGGTCCTTGAACCGGGGGCCCCCTCCGGCTGGGGACTCGTGACTTTTTTCTCGTTATGCCACCCTATCGTTACGCTCTTGGAGGGAGCTAAGTGTTGCCACCAGTCTGCAAAACGGTTAACTTGTGCTCTATGTAATAAATGTATTTGATTGTTTTTGAAATGTTAGTTTATGAGGCGGAAGTTGGGGACTCTATCAGCATTCGCCTAGGTCAGCTTTCCTCAACTTTTTTTTCAACCAGAGAACCAGTAAAATGTCAAATGAGTCTACGGACCACTAACTTGCAAGGACATAACTTTTTTATTAATATTTGGGACATTTTTTATTGTAACATTATACTATAATAAGTCTAAAAGCGTGTATTGAATTCCTACGAAAACATAGTTCTGAAATTGTAAATAAACTATTAAAAGTGAAATATATATTGAATACTCATCTCAGTCCTTTTTTGTGTCCAAAACTGTATTAAGGATAGAACTTTTTCCCGATTTAACTGTAAAGGTAGTCATTTTATAATTAAAATTGCCTAGTCCGCGACTAAACATATGTTGTTCATATTGGATTTTGCCATATATATAAAGTGAGTAGTTGACGTCATCCCATTTCATAAGATTCGCTTTATTACGAAACACTTCTTTTCATCCATGTCTGGGTCCCCCAGGCCATTACAAGGGAGAAACTTCCGGAGTTCCTCCATCGCAGAGTACCCTCGAATTTTCTGCTTCAAGCTCTTCATTTTTTGTAACATGCACTTACTGTTGTTAGTTTTTTTAGCTGTCTTCCAGTTGCTCTTCCTAGATTTCAGCCTTGACCTTATCGTCTCAAGTGCTTGTACTGTGTTTTCGTTACCGAAAATCGGGGGCGAACAGTAACATTCTGCCCCCGCTTTCGGGAGAACGCAGGTTCGAATCCCGGCCGGCCATCCAAAATTGTGTTTTTCATAGTTTCACCAAAACAGTCCAAGCGAATGATGGAAGGTTTCCTTAAAAAAGCAGTTACTCATTTCCTTCCAGTCCCTTATCCACAATAATCTCTCGCCTCTAATAACCTCGACGTCGACGAGGCGTAAAGCACTAAGCATAAATAATAATAATTATTATTATTACTTTGTTTATTAACTGTCTCCTGTTATTTTTTTTTTTTTTTTACTTATGGCATTACGCCTCGTCGACGTCGAGGTCATTAGAGGCGGGATGGGATTGGGGATAATGAACGGGAAGGAATTCGACAATGGCATTTCGAAGGAAGCGTGATAGGGCCTCTGTTGTTTCTCATATACATTAATGATTTGTTCGACATAATAAGGGGAATGAAAAGATTATTTGCCGATGATGCTATTATTTATCGTGAAATCACAACCCAGGACGACTGCGCTTTGTTACAAGACGATATTATGAAAATAATTGCGTGGTCTAAAGATTGGCAGTTGGAGTTAAACGCTAAAAAGTGCCAAGTCATGCGTGTAAGTAAAAGGTGACACCATTTAGCTTTGAATATACAATTAATGGCACTATCCTTAGAACGGTAGATTCCGCTAAATACCTAGGGGTAACAATTCGTAATAATTTGTCGTGGAATGAGCATATCGAGAATGTAATTGGGAAAGCAAATCGTATGCTTCGATTTCTAGGTCGTAATTTAAAACAATGCACTCCGGAAGTTAAATCGATTGCGTAAAAGTCACTAGTGAGACCTCACTTGGAATATTGTTGCTCTTTATGGGGTCCCCATCAAAAGGGATTAATGGAGGCATTAGAGATGGTCCAAAGAAGAGCCGCCCGATTCGTGACAGGTATATATAGTTGGAGGGAAAGCGTAAGTGCCATGTTGAAGGAGTTATGTTGGGACGACCTGGAGCACCGAAGGCGTTGCTCTCGACGGAAGCTAATTGAAAAATTCTCGACTGACGTATTTCGGAATGACAGCAAACAAATATTGCTACCAGCAACATTCATATCTCGGAATGACCGTGAAAATAAGATAAGAGAAATCAGGGCCAGAACCGATTCATTTCTCTACTCATTTTTTCCACTAGCGATTAGGGAATGGAATAGAATGGATTTACCGGGCGAGTAAACACAAAATCGGACAGGAGTAGCTTCCGATAAAGCACTCCGGCCATCCTGATCTGGGTTTTCCATGGTTTCCCTAGATCGCTCCAGGCGAATGCTGGGATGGTTCCTCACAATATCCCATGGGCGCCACCTGCCATATCCCGTATAACCCTTCCAAACCATTACCTTTCCTGATAGGTGCAATGCACCCTCCGCCAAACACTTTTAGTGAATCGCGGAGCAATTGTAATAGTAATAGTAAGCATCCAGGCATTCGCATGGAATGATTTGGAGAACCATGGAAAACCCAAATCTGGATGCCTGGACGGGGATTCGAACCAGCGTCCTCCCCGAATGCGAGGCCAGAACGTTAACTGTTCACCCACCACGCTCGGTGTCTACTGTTATGATCTTTTGAATGTTATGAGGATTGATGCCACTCATTTGGTTCAGTTTATAAATCCCTGTTAATTTCATACATCTTGTGATTATAATGCGTGTATTGTTCAGCCTGGCATCGATGCTACTATAATATATATATATATATATATATATATATATATATATATATTATAGTATGTACGGAGTTTTGCAATACAGGGCAGGCGCACCGGCAGCTCCAAAGTTAAAAAGCGAGGCCAGACGTTCAGAGCAAGCTTGGATACGCTGTGCACGTTGAGGATATCAGCATACGAAGTAAATTATTTCTAGTGTTGATTTTCATTCTAAGTAGCTTTTCAGTGTTCCCTTATAGTATGTTTCCATTCTGACACATTCCTGGCACATGTCTCGCAACTTGTGCCCGGCACAAGTTGCACGTAATTGTTTAACTGCATCCAATTGCCTGGGACATCTGCAACATTTATAGAGAGGTCTCGAGTGCAAGACTACAGTTGAAGTTTGTACAGGGAATCAAATACAGTATTTTCAAGTTTCTTGAGTGGAGTGATTTGTTGGTTCAAATAATTGAGAGATATGGACAACTCTGCTACTGGAGCTTTTGTTGTAATGGCAGGTGAATACTATGAACTTAAAAAAAAAATAACTACATAGATGGTGGATTATACGTTTTCTGGCAAAAAGACATTGGGAAGGAGCTAATAACTCGTTGATGGCAGACGTACGTGTCCCTTAAATACTGGGACCTCAGAAGGTTAATTTTTTTTCTACTTCTTCAATACTGCATTCCAGAATATTAGCAATTCGTTGCGTGGTGTCGTTTCTATTGTTCCACTTCTTGTGTGTGTGTTTTCCGAGCCAAGCCACGTAGCTTTTAATTCATATCATTTGTCACAGTTAAAATAATGTACAGAACACACAACAATATGTGGATATGTATTTCCGTCATTTAATTATCTCTGTATATAATTTAGGAACTCTGGCTACTGACAGTTCTGCTTATACGTGTAACTTGAAGTCAGCGTTGGGTTACACGCGACGGCGCATAACGATTCGAAAAACATTAGACATGCCGTACCTAGACTCAAATTCGCTTACAGATGTCACCTGGGATTATAAGGCAGTGATAATTCGTGTTGTTCTGATAGTATGAAATAAAGCTGTTATGATGAGGATCGCCCGTGTTTGACCACACTCCTCGTTGATAGAATAATTCTAATTTTGTTCTGTCAAGTGAATTTCAGAGCAACTTTAATTATAGTGCTCGCAGACGTGTTACTTCAAGTTAAAAGTGAAGTGTGAACTGACACTGAACTATATACTTTACGAAACTTATAGAAAATATTTTTCTAACGAGTTTTCACTATCAAGTGATTTACTGAAATCTTTAAAACAGATCAAGTAATCTTTCCCTGGTAATGTAGAAAGAAAAATGACAGAACTGCAGCAAAAGAAAACAAAAAATTCAGCTCTTCTTGATTTTTTGCGCAGCATTAATAAACAATGATGAATGAGTAAAGGAGAATGTTTTTAGTAACAACTCAAGAAGAAAAGAATCCCTGTCTGTACATGAGAAAGAGAGTTTTTTTTTTCAATAATTGATCATTTGTAGGAGTGGCTATGTCAATATTTCATTCAGAATATTTATAATTACGAAAAATACTTAATGCAAATATCAGTTGTGTTCATTATATAAGTAATAATCTTAACGGTAGAGCAAACAGTAAAAATAAATCTGGAATTAATGGGAAAAAAGTTTCGTGCCACATGGGGGAGAGGTGGGGGGGGGTTGAGACAAAAGCCATATCAGGCTAGGTGGGGGGAGAAGGGATTCAAGAGAGGCCAAAAAGGATCTACGTAGTTTATGGACGCTCCCCTATAATTTCTTCAACTCCCACGGTGGGTGGTACCACCCATGTTGTGAATCACTGCCCTATTTCCCCGTGCTTGACTCGTAGACTGGTGCATGCAGTTCGTCGTGAAGGATCTGTGTGTTAACAAAATCGCTTTGATCTTTAGAACGGTCGACATCCTTTCTAGTTCGGTTTTATAGTTCCCATGTGTTCGCATAATATGCCGCTGATTAACTTCTGTGAGAGAGACTCCCAAACCGCTTTCGTAGTGGCAACTAGCCAAGGCAGAAGCTCCTAGCGAACTGAGGATTGGGGTATTTGAGATAGGCTCGAGAGCAGTAACCACAGGGTTTTCCTTGGAACAGCGTATCTGCCGACACTGGCAGAATGCTAATGCAATCTGCCCTGATGGAATGTCCCGCCATCGTGCTTGAAGAAGACATTCTCCGAAAGCGTGGTCCAAGGAGATAGCGTGTGCTCGTGGCATCTCACGGTTTATCTTAACTGACTGGCATCTTCTAACCAACAACTTACTCGGCTGAATGAAAATTGGCCGACTAAACATCCTCATAGTCGGCGTGGTTTGTCCTCACCACTATTCCTGCATTTGTACTTCGCCTTCGCAGCTATCTGTGGAGGTGGATAATTTCGCAACAATGTTAGAAGCCATCTGGCCTGTTAAATCATAACTTCCGTATTATTCACTAAACTACTTTAAAACGCCATTGAAAATGACGAAGACTTTGTTCTGTAAAAGTTTCTAAGGAAAAACGAATAGGTAATGATTAATCATTGTCTTTTTTATTAATATTTTTCGTGATATGAGTAAACTTCCTCTGATTAGATTTGTGGAATAATTGGCTAGGATGTTTTGAATAACTACTTTAGATTTTGAATCATGGAAATTTTTATTGTTATGTAAAATTTTCTAAGTGCAATTTCAAAAACGAATAACTATTATTTGTTTGGTTGATATATTTCGTGAAACACTTTGTGCCAAAAATATTTGTGAATTATCGGATATTATCATTGCCGAATACTGAAATGGAACAAGACATATTTTCCAGTGAAACAGCGTCGAAGGAACAATTGCTAGAAATACCTTACCCTGTAGTTTTGTAATTCTTTCGTATTTGGCACCCAGTTGCAAAATCTGATCAACATCGTACGCTGTTTTCTCATTCAAATATCATGTTGCTATTTCAAAAGTCTCCACCACAATTGTCGTGGCATTAAAATTTGGCAAAAATCCATAAGAAATGAATTCGGAAGAATATTGAAACTATGGGAAAGTAACGAAGGGGAACTGTCTATATCGGTTTATCTTGGTACGACATCCGATCAACAGGTCACACCCGAAACAGCGGAGTAAATGATCACGTTGTAGACACAGCATGTAATAATAGTATTAGGATGGATCTGTGTATAATCTCTGTCTGCCATGTAGAACTTGTAGCAGATGTGGTACTTTTGGATGTTTATTTAAATGTTATACTTCTGGAATAATTCATTTACTGTTTGTTGACTGTCAGCAAGGTAAATTAGCATTATTCATAATTTACCATTAACTCACATGACATATTTCGGGATTGAAAACACAATTTCTAGTCGTGTTGAGACTCGGCAAGTAACAAGCAGTTGATTTGTATGGTTGTAATTACAACTGATGTTATCATGTTCAAAATACTATCCCTGAAACATAGACATTTAATTGAAGATTCGAAATTTAATATTATAACAGGATTGCTTCTGTAAACTTCGTTTTCGGTAAAGTTTCAAAGTTTATTACTTCTGATGTGTTAGGTGATCTAAACATAATTATACAGAACATGTCTACTACAATTTGACAACAACCAAGCAAGACAATTTCATCTTAAAAAAAAAATGGATTCCCAGAAACATTAGATTTAGGCGGGGTGTTGATAGAAATGCGTAATTGTTCTTATTGGGGTTTTAAAACGCCTCAAAGTTAAGCGACCTTCTTAAATGTCGAGTTCTTAGTAATATGGTATTTGTTGACCAAACGTTATAGGTACTGTACTGCTCAAAGATCTAGATCTTGTCTTCATTACAATTAATATAGGTTTCTAACAGTGGCGTAACTATACCGGTTGGAGCCCGAGGGGGGCCTCCGGTTGGTCTTCGGGGGCCCGTGGCATTTTTCCCGTCCTACCACCCTATTATTGATCCGCTGATTTCAATTACATGTGACGTATCCTTCGGGATAATACAGGTTGAATGAATAACGGTTCACAAGCATTTATTAAAGAAATGGCTTGAGATATTTCACAATCAATGAATTAATTAATTAGCAATGGAATCTCTTTCAATAATTACTATTTATAAGAAAGCATAGCAATGAACAAAGGCATAATTTTTGTATTCAACAGTTAAATCGGTTGTAAGCCAGTTAGAGATACTCTGGGTTGCGCACGGGTTTGATAAATTGTTGCCAATGTCCCTTTTGTACGATGCTATATTACCATCTTTGCGTGTCGATATTGCTGAGGTGCAGTATGACCTCTCTGACACAGCTGGCGGTGACGTCCCGCCCATGTCCCGCCCCTGCGATGACCCTACTCGCCACAGCTAGGTTAACTTGGGCTACAGCAACAGCGTGTAGTCGGTAGGGGCCGGTTGCATGATGTTTTACCAGCGTCCGAAAACAAAATGCCTCGCCGTCACCTCTCCACGCCACAGGAAACTCGGTTTGAAACCGCGTGTCCTCTTCGGATACAGATTATCTTGTCTCGTCGCTTGCCAAAATTGCCCTCTCTTCCTATTTGCTTCGGCGTATTAACATTTTCAACAAGTCGGCAGAATTTTGCATTAAAACGCTCTAGTTGGCTTACATCCACGCTACCGATGACACAAGTGTCGAAATACTAGGAACAGTTTCCACAACCGGAGGTTGCGTGGGTACCTGGTAACTTTTCCATGTCGGAACGAGAGTCTAATCACTAATGAAACGATTTATCTTTGCTGTCTTCGCTCTCTTTTGTCAGCGTACAGATGATTGGAAAGGTTTTACAGCGCTCGACGCCAATCTCTAAGTAAAGTAGTTGGAGCTGGCCAATTCTTAGCGAAACCTTCTCAGAATTTCAGCTCCAACAGCTCCCAGTATAAATATTTTTCACTAGGTTAAAAAAAAAAATCTGCATCGCACTGTATAAAGTGCTGCCGGTACCGTTTGATTTATTACACTATTATTACTTGTTACAACGTGTGTCATAATTACTAAATCTAGATTTTTTTCCATATTGGTTCAGTGTAAGTTTTCTGTTAACTATAACAAGATTCCGCCTTTTATTCCTGTTGCTATGGAACATGAAAAACTTTTTAATGTAAGTACAGTTTTTCCACTTGTTGGCTCCCCGCTCCCTCCCCAGCAGATTAATTTATAAATATGTGAAATGGTTGACAGAGTGATTAATCGTTTTGAAAAGTTATTTTCATGTTCGTAACTGCAAAATTTCATAATTCTAGTTTTTGATGTTGTAAAATCTTTATATATAAAGATGAATGTATGTTTGTTTGTTTGTTGGTTTGTTGGTTTGTTTGTTGGTTTGTTGGTTTGTTTGTTCTTCATACAAATCCACAGTTTTTATCCGTTCTCGATGAAACTTTGCACACTTATCCTTTGAAACAAGGAGACAAATACTGTCTACATTTGGTTGAAAAATTATCTGTATAAATAACACATTTGTCTCATAACTTCGAAATATGGCGGTAGACAGACACTTTGGATGTGGACGACTCCGTACCGAGTTTCCGCGTAGTGGCCTGGCAGCTGAGTGGCTAAAGCGCTGGCTTACGAACGTCATGGTCTCCGGTTTGAATCTCCGTCGGGGATAAGATTTTTAAAAATTGTTTTTCATCGTAAGAGTCAGGCCTGGGCCGTAGGTTATTCGGATTGAATGTTAAACCGTAGATATTAGAAAGTTAGGGGTGCAATGCGAGGCAAATCGTAGGTATTCTTGCAATGTTGTAGGTGTATACTCTTTTACGTTATAATGATCCCTCAGGTTTTGTTCGCAGTCAGTGTGTAAGTGTGAACCACAGTAATATTATTATAATTAGGGATGTAAGTCTCTGTCTTTTTGATACGTTATGACTCCCAATTGGCTATATCGTTGTGATGGAATTTTATAAGGAAATCTGTATGAAGGGCACAGGATATTGTTTGCAGTGTGATTAACAGTTGTAGTCACGAAATTTTGAGACCTTATCGAATGGTGACAGAAATATGTTGGCAATTGATTCTCATAACTTGGAAATACGGCGATAGACAGACACGTTGGATATGGACGTCTTCAGACCGTGTTTCCGTGTAGTGAGCTGGAAGCTCAGTGGCTAAAGAGCTTGCTTACGAACGTCGTGGTCTCTGGTTGAAATCTCCGTCGGGGATTAGATTTTTAAAAATTGTTTTTCATCGTAAGAGTCAGGCCTGGGTCGTAGGTTATTCGGATTGAATGTTAAACTGTAGATATTAGAAAGTTAGAGGCGCAATGCGAGGCAAATCGTAGGTAGTCTTGCAATGTTGTAGGTGTACACTTTTTTACGTTATAATGATCCCTCAGGTGTTGTTCACAGTCAGTGTGTGTGTGAACCACAGTAATATTATTATAAATACGGAAGTAAGTCTCTGTCTTTTTGTGACGTTTTGACGACTATATGGCTATATCGTTGTGATGGAATTTTATAAAGAAAGCTGTATGAAGGGCTCAGGATATTTTTTCCAGTATAATTAACAGTTGTAGTCACGAAATTTTGAAATCTTATCGAATAGTGACAGAAATATGTTGGAAATTAATTCTCTTCACGAGGCAGGTTCGACGGTAGAATGATATAGTGATAGCTTTCCTGTCATATTATGCCGACTCGATATTGTTTGGGACCAATCCTTCGTTACCAACAACTTTTTATATTTAATTCTGGCAAAAAAATTCTTAATCCACGCGTACGAAGTCGCGGGTACGAGGCTAGTTTTACATAATACCCGAGCAGCTGTTCCTTCCATATATTTTGATGGTTTCGTTTGGAAATCGAGGGAGGCATTGCTAAAGTTCTTAGGTCCACTAATCAACCTCACAGTATTTTTTTTTTTTTAAAAAATGGTTTCCTTTCGCCTACAGAATATTGCATAACAGCTCAATAATTTACAACGTCGTAAATCGCTGTGAAGATGGAGGTTAAGTAAAGATTGCAACCTTGTTCTGATTTGTAATGAAATGTGCTTAAGGAATATAGTATTGCAATAGTTCAGTCTAAATGGCAGAAGGAAGTATAAACGAAAGCTTCCTAAAAATATTTTCAATTTCTCTTCAGTAAAACTTAACTAATCATGTCGAGCATTATTAACATTTATCGATATGAGAATGAACTTGTGAGCGATTTCAAGTGGTATTGCAGCTATTTTTCTATAACTATACTCACAACACAAACTCGAAAAATTTAAATAAATTTTGGTACAATGTATTTGCTTTCAATCTTAACTGGTAGTCGTCAGTTTGATGCGTATACATTATGGCTGAAAAAGTTTTAGAGGCAAGCGTGGTTGCTCCTGGACTCTTTGGATTATTTTCCTAGACTCTAACTAACTATTTATTTTATACTACAAGCTTTAAGTGAAAGGTAGCTAATGTATGGGATTATTGTTGATTTTATGTTCTTTTGGTTGACCTAACTATGAATTCCTACCTGCAGCTAACCTCTTCATCATTAAAGTCGTGGTTTCTTTTTCCACCAACCAATAATTATCTCTTATATTCATTATCTTAATTTTTCACTAGACGTACAAATCTTCATCCTTCTCAAAATCCGCTCTGAAATACCTCTAGTCTCCATGTGCATTCAACGAATGTTTTACTCATATATCACAAAAACTTATTTTCAAAGTCAGGTGGGTAAAATAGTTTTTTATGTACTGTAAGCTAACACTTTTTTTAATATAAGAAGAAAATTTAGATGTCTCAGTCATACAGTATTTCCTTTGTAACTTCAACATTTGTTTCTCCTGAACTCGCGTGATGGTTTCTTAATTTCGCTTTTTTTCTGTTCTAGGTAAGGTCATCTGCTCCAAGATTTGTGGCGTGTCCGCTATGTCGGTAAGTTTACTTGGTCTCACACGATTGAGGATACCGCTCAGAAAACATGTAGATCTTTCTGTGTTCGGTGGTGTTTAGAACCATCTAAGCTTTTCTCAAATGAATGGAATTCTTTCTGCGATAGGCAATTTGAGACTAAGAATGCAGATGTAGATGGTAACTTTGGATGCTCATGATAATGCCGAAGTAAATGCCACATTCACGACTGCTGTTAAGTGTCTAGTTTGGAGTCGCATAAGATTGGACATAATTTGCTCTTCTCATTAAGCTTACTTAAATTTCAATGTTATTATATTATCGTTAGGCTGATCCCAATTGATTGTGGTTAGAAATCCTTTAGTTGTCTAGTCCAATAAACAAGATTGTGGGTATTGCTCAATTTTCTACAGCTTTAGATCTTTCTCAAGCAAAATACGAGGTATGTTAAAAAATTTCAGGTTTTTTTCCGGAAAAGTACAGTTACTTGTAGGTCCCAAAATTTACCCCCTTCGAAGTACTGTATTATTCTAGGAGCTACACATACTTCTTCCAATAGTTCTGCCATTGTTGGAAGCATGTCAGGAAGGCGTCTTCAGGAAAGGATAATTAGTGACACCCTGGATACTGGTATTGGGAAGGAGCTAGTCCCACCTATGTTCTTTGGGGTATAGTTCTGGGGATCTTGCTGGACTCGAGAGTACCTCAGCATCATTCAGACTGTTCATAGACACACGTGCCGTGTGTGGACGAGCTTTGCACTACGATACTGTCGCATGGGAGGTAATAAATGAGTGCGCTGGAAGTCCATGACGTACTGTTGTGTTGTTATAGTACCCTCAGTCACTACCAGCAGTGGCCTGAAATCATACCCGATAGCTCCCCACAGCATGAAACCAGGCCTAACACTGCTGCGCCTCTCCAAAACATTGAAAGAATGCGACCTCTTGTCAGGTCACCAGCATAATCGCCGACGATGGTCATCCGATGCAGCACAGAACCGCGATTCATCATTGTAAACAATGCGACGACATTCATCAGCAGTCCAGTGAATTGCGGTTCTGCACCACCTCGGATGACCAAAGACCTGGTGAAGAGTTCTAATCGGCTGGGGTATCCGCCTCTGTCGTAATCGACTAACCTTTGATCGGTAATTCTGCCGAGTAAGGGGTATCTACAGTTCAATATGGAATCCGAACCACAGAGCGTCCCAGCGTACTTCACATTAACAAAGGATGGCTTTGCCACCAGAGATGAAAGTAAGTAAAAATGCCGGCCAATACCGTTATTCTGGGGGCTGCTTATAATTATCAATTGATTCGAAAAGTGCTTTTTTTCTTTCAGGAATATAGTTGTAATAAGATATTTCATTCTATCTATTCGGTTTTTTCAATTTAAGTAAAACCGTTTATTATGGTTTGTATTGTGAACCAGGAAATACTAGGACAGTTATTGAATTATATAAATTTTTATTTTAAAATTCAATGGGATATATGTAAAAGGAAAATTCACGTTTCTATGCAATTTCCACTTACTAAAGAATCGGGAGAAATGAGCATTATACGTTTGCGAAGTAGCCCCGCTTCGGAAGGACCTGGGTTCGAATCCCCGTCCCGGCATCCAGATCTGTGTTTTCCATGGTTTCTCCAAATCACGCCAGGCGAATGCTGGTATACTTCCCTCAAAAAGCCATAGACAAATTCCTTCCAGTTTCTTGACCCCCGTCTAATGACCTCGAGCTAAATGAGATGTAAAATCTTTGGGGGATCTGAAACTTTTAGTAGGAAGAAGGTTCAGTATGGAGACAGTTTTGTGATACAGGGCAGAATAAGTGAATTAAAAGTAAGCTTTTCGTTTTTTCTTTTTTTTTCCATCTGGTTTTACGCCTCGTTGTTATTAGAGTTGGGAGGGGATGCTGTACAAGAAACAGGAAGGTATTCAATCACGGCCTTTTGAAGGGAGCATCCCAGCACTTGTTTGCAATTATTTCGGGAAACCGGACGGAGATTTGAACCCACGTCTTCCCGAACGCCAAGTCCGAGGTTTACCGCTCGCTCACTCACCATGATACATAAAAATGTTAGAGATGAAACCAGACTTGAAGACAGTGCAAAGAGTACAAGAAAATATGTAATAATTAAATTTTATTTATTATTTAGAGTATTAAGCTGGGTTCCCACGGCGCGTCCCTCGGTGCCTGTTAGGGGTCGACTCTCATCTTTGCCGCATAGGCTAGCAGATACGGCGCGTCTCGACCCACCGCCAGGCGGTAGAAGATGAAAGGCGCGTCCTGCCTACCACGCGCCGTAGGAAAGGACCTTTCGGAAACTGCTTTTGAAGGGATGTTTGAGAGACATGGAAATGAGAAATCTCATAACGAGCTTGGTGGTAGATAAAGTATAACATTCATTCCCATCATGCGCATCAAGCTACATCTAATTCCCCTAAAGTTTCCCAGAACTGTTTTATGTGTTTTCCGTGGCATTGCCTATATGGTGATCGATTTTCGTTCCTGTCTAGTGAGTCTTCATGATACTGCTCCAATGGGCAAGTTGTGGACTAATTGTGTCGAATAACAATCTAAGAATAAATTACTAAAACACTGCAAGAACATTTTTCACTGTTTGCAGGCATAAGCTTGGAATTCTTTCAGCCTGTCTTTTATTATCTACAGCTTTACCCCTTGCCGGTGCTGCGTCGATATCATTAGAAGCGGGACAGGACTGGGGGTGATCAACGGGAAGTAATTCTGTCATGACCTTTTGAAGAAACCATGACGCCAGGCGAATGCCGGGATGCTTCCTTCAAAAGGCCATGGCAGAGTTCCTTCAAATTCCCTGTCGCCAATCCCATCCCGCCTCTAATGACCTCTACGTCGAAGAGACGTAAAGCCAAAGTAAAAAAAATAAAATAAACCGAATCCGCGTCATCCTGATTGCGAGGCCAGAGCGTTTCCGCTCACCCACCACGCTTGGTCATGCTGTTATAGGATAGGTTACAGTCCTAACGGTGGCTTAAGTCTTATCTGCCTACGCACTGGAACCAGAAAGTGCTACTTCAAAGATCCCGAGTTTATTAGTGTTCTTTCTATTTGGGTGAGATCGGGGATGGGAGTGAGGTCATGGAGGATATAAATATGGCGATCGCTAGCCACTTATGTAGGTGTGGTCACGGTCGCTGCTGTGGGTCTGGACGATTTTATTATAGAACGCGGTTGGTCGCGGCGCACATCTGGCGTGTAAACAAACGCAGTCGAGCTGGTTGTTTTTTTATCAGTACTCCAGCATCGTCAACAGCTGTGCGGGGACGAAGAATTACTGCTGTCATCACGCCGTTAATTCATATTGAATATGGCTGTGTTGTAATACGGAATTAATACGCTATTTGTGCAATATTTTTCCAATTTCGTCTGTCTCCGATTATGTCTTCTTCGTCATAACCTTTTTCCCAACATTAGGGGGCGGCTGCCTTTGACGGGTTTTACTCATCATT
This sequence comes from Vandiemenella viatica, assembly GCA_031002005.1. Classification (NCBI taxonomy): domain Eukaryota; kingdom Metazoa; phylum Arthropoda; class Insecta; order Orthoptera; family Morabidae; genus Vandiemenella; species Vandiemenella viatica. Next base: position 130,290,261 of record JARYHS010009186.1, read on the forward strand.
GGCGAATTTGGAACTTTTTACGGCCAAGCATATCATATCTATTGGCCAGTTAGTAATAACGAGGTGAGCCCGCCAATTGAAAAATTCAGATTCAATTCATATTGAGCGTGATAAAAGCTCATGGTCAGAGATGTAATGTGGCAAAGCAGTAAGTTGCACTTCTTCGGCATTGAAATACTCTGTTGCGTTCTAACGTTTTCTACATTAAGACGCATTCCCACGGCGCGTGGTGAGGCAGTACGCGCCTTTCATCTTTTACCTGCTAGCATTAGTGTCCGACCGAAGGTCATTTTTTGGCCGAAGCCGAAGCCGAAGCCGAATGTTCGGCTCTTGGGATAACCTTCGGCCGAAGCCGAAGCCGAAGGTTCAAAAATAATTATATATCTTAGAACACTAACATGAAGTATATATGACATGCAAAAAATGAACTGTTATTTTGTTTTATATGTGGTATTTTTTTAATATAAATTGCACCTTTACAATAATTATAAACAAAGTTTTTAATATTTATTTATTAGAAGAGTAAAATAGTACCAAACCAGGTTCTGAGCAATGCAATTTAGCAAAAATAAATGCAGTTATTTTTATTTAGCATTAATGAAAAGAAACTATAAAATTTAACAGTAACAGCCCGAATCAAATCAGAATAATTTGTCCCGTGGATTAAATTAACAAGTTTTGGAGTTTTAGCTTTGGTAAATCAAATAGAGGTTAGCTTATGTATAGTAATACTATCGTTTTTTAACAACAATAAAAATAAATTTCAACCTTCTTACCTAGCGTAAATTATTCTAGCTTTTAAAATACGATATTCTGCTGTCGAAATTAGTATCACATATTAAATTTTCAGTTAAAACCGAATCAATACCAATATTTTTAAAGTAGTTTCACGTATACAGATTAATTAAAAATGTACTAAATATAACCAAAACAAAAAGTACATCGGCACTAATAAAATAAGATTTAATCGCTCAAAATGACACGTTTTATTTGTTATTGTCAGTGCACAGTTTTGACGTAGAAATGACAAAATATCAGTCGTCGTATTTACAATTTCGTCGCTAGTCAAATACTTAATTTTAAACCGTGGATCGATTAGAGCGGCAATCAACAACCATAAGGTTTTTCTTGCGAAAGCAGATCTCCTGTTAACAGACCCACACAAGCGGCTTTTGAGCAGTATTATAAGATCAGCCTTCATCCTTCTGAGCAAGTTTTGAGTTTAAGATGTCAATGATTGATATAATTAAAGATACTGTTGATAAATCGGTATAAATATTAGTTGTTGCTTCCCAAATACATTTCAGCGCAGTTATAAAATTGTTCATTTATATCCATTCTTCTACAGTTGGAATTTCTATTCCATCACGTTCTGACATATACAGATTTACTGCTTTTTTCTGTTTTATTAATTAAGATATCGAGTGGCTTGTTCACTCTTCTTACGTTTTACAACACTTTATCACTATTTCTATTATAGCAATATCTTTAAAAATTACTTTGTGAATCATGAGCTCTAGAGTGGGAGCATCACAACCAATAAAAACGAAGTTTCCATAGCGGATGGTTGTATTCATATTTCAAGTATTATTACGTATACCCATATGGATATTTTCTTTTGAATTGTATTTGGTAACAGTTTCAGTGATTTTTTGTGCAATATATTGCCTTGTATGAGCTTCCAACACACTAACAGCCAATTTAATTTTTTTTTATTTTATTTTTTGGAACCTTTGGAAATGTCATGTGCCGCGACACTCAAAAACGTATTTGCTTGATCACTTCATTTCTTCGTGGTAAAACTGATCCATTCAGCCTTTTACTAAAATCAGTGCAACTTTACTGTTTACTTTTTCGTACGTAGCTGGCATTAAAGACTTTCTAAAATATTTCTCTCGCTTTTGTCTGTACTAGGGTCGAGTTTGAGGATTAGTAAAATTAAGGCTGCGAAGTCCTTCTCCTTCAACGAGGTTGTACGGAAACATAGTTACAATGACCAGGTAATACAGTAATCCGCAAAGAAATCGGATGATTATCGGGCCACGGTGGCGCTACTTTTTTTTACGATATCGCGTAAAGTAGACTGTTAAACTTCTTTTGTAAAATCTTTGGGCGCATACAAGATCTCTGATTTTTTTTTTTTTTAATTAATCAAGCTTTGGTATTTAACACTGGTTTTTACAATATACTTCCCACTGATTTTTATGATGTTTTCCAAATGGTTCTTTATCTTTGCTATCTTCTGTTGGCGCGCTACGTGACGGTATTCGTAAAAGTTGGTTCATTTTCAGGAGTTGGATGTAAACCTTCGGCTTCGGCCAAACATTCGGCTGAATTTGGCCGAAGCCGAATGTGCGGCCGAAGGTGGCCGAAGCCGAAGCCGAACCTTCGGTCGGACCCTAGCTAGCATATGCGGCAAAGATGAAAGGCGTCCACAACCACGCACCGAGGGACGCGCCGTAGGAACGCACCTTAAAGTACGTTCCCACGGCGCGTCTCTCGGCGAGTGTTAGGGGACGCCTCTCATCTTTGCCGCATATACTAGCAGGTACCGCGCCTCGACCCACCGCCAGGCGGTAAAAGATGAAAGGCGCGTACGCGTACTGCCTACCAGGCGCGTGGGAACGAGCCTTTAGGTAGATTTCCAGGGGCGCAAGCAAGCTTTCTGCTTCATAAGCCTCGTCGGCGGATCGAATCCCCCTGCGGGCAACCTTTTTTTATGTATTCAAATATGTATACACATAATTTCCGGTAATCAGTTTCAACAATTATGCATATAATAAATTTTTAAATTCTTTTTGTAGTGGAAATACCGGTGGCATCTCGTTTCGACTCTCCGTTTCCTGGTGCGAGAATGAACATCTGTCTTTCAACTGTACCGGTTGACTAATGACGTTTGTATTTCATACCTGCCGCAGCAAAAATTTAAGTTTTTGAAATATAACTTTGTTTGTTAACAACATAATAAAGTTCGAAAGTGTTATTTTTTCACAACAAAAGGCATTTAAAAAACTTATTATATGTATAATTGTTGAATTATCTGTATACACATTTGAGATTTGATCCGGTGATGCGCGGGCTTAGGAGACACAGAGCTTGCTCACTGCTCCACGCGCCCCGTCAAATCTCCTTAAAGTAGAAAGTATTTGAACGCAACGGAATATTTCAATTCCGATTTTCTCGACAACTGTGAAGAATCGCGTGCTACTGCTTTGCCACGTCACACCTCTGGCTATGAGCTCTTATAATAAACAGTATGAATCGAATCTGAATTTTTCAATTGGCGGCCTCCGCTTGTAAGTAGGCCTACTAAGGGATGAAGTGAAGTGTTGCCATCTGTCTGCGAAATGTGTAACTAGGATCTGTGTGTGATGAGTTTATTTTCTGCTTGTGAAATGTGTAGTTTATGAGGCGGAGATTGGGGACCACTCCGGCATTCGCCTTGGTACTGCGAATCACAGCCTAATAACCGCAGTCAGGACGGCTGGTACACAGGGGCCTGGTGTGTGGCCGGCTCCTTTGTATCTCCCCGATCCAGTGTGTGAGCCACACTGGCGAGTAAAGTCTCTGATTTGTAGAGTAAGTAATCGAGAAAGTAAAGTAGAACTGCAACGTATTCGTATAATAACATCTGTATTCCCTAATGATGTCATGTTCGAGACTTATAAATAGAGAAATTACTGAATTACCATTATACACACTGGGAGATGAATTAGGATTAAATATACGCAAACGCACAAGTTGTGTAGTAGAAATCGCTGGGACAGATAAGACAGTTCTGATACTTACGGAGGGAAATTACAAAATTCTGTCCAAAGAAAGGATATCAAATGGACAAACTATGACCGAGGAGGGACCTTCTGAAATTGTATGTAGAGAACATAGTACTTTTATGAAAGCGAATTTTCTTTGACCAATTTCTATCTTAATCTGTAAATCCGACCCCTACCTGTACTTATTAGTGGTTTGGTCTACTTTGGGACTGATTTACAAAGAAGTTTAGAACTTCCCTCTTTATTCTTCGGAACAGTGATTAATGCATGTAACTGGAGATCGAAATGTACCTTGTTCGAATCTCTGTACCGGGGGGATTTTCATAGAGCCTTACCACGACCTTCACTTCTGCCACAACTTGCTGTGTAATGCGATGTACGTCAGGATGCTTCCGTGGCTCGGATTCCAGGAAATACTGTAGGTCCCCTACTACCGGTAGGATTTCCAGGTTAGGATAGATAGGGAGGAAAGGAACTTGCTACCGTACCTCTGACACCAGACTTGGTATACCTCCTTTGGGAGTATCCAACAAGTCTTCCTGCTGAGGACTATACTTAGCTTTTAAGCAATTAAAACGACAATAGCTGAGGTTTACGTGGCTCAAACTGATACGCGGTATGCACTGGATATCCGTTATCAGAGCTGTCTTTGATATGACGTTGGAAGTCGGTGCAGTGGGAAAAGTTTTTGTTTAATAGAAACCATGCGGGGACTAGTCCTCTTTATAACGGAAAATCAACTTCTCCTTTCGGTGAAGTGGTTCTCGAGCTGTAGTAATTGTTTAGGAACACTATTTCGATACACAGCTTTTCACAACGACCCCCGCGTCAAATGAAAGCGTGATGGGCTTAGCAGCAACGTTAGAGCTCGTGGTTCGTGTGAAACAAAGTTTCATTGATGGTCCGGGCCATCCAGATTACGATTTTCTATGCTCTTTAATAATGGTAATAACTAAAAAAAGTTGTTAATAAATTTTTTGAGCTTCCAGCCACGTCAAAATGTTACATTACTCGGACGTTTCGAGCGTCCACCTCGCCGCCCTCAACCAACTAAAGTAACACGGTAAAATGGCATAGTTCTTTTTTTTTTGTTTTTTTTCTCACGAAAGACATGCGCTACTAGCGCACGGAAAGATCAGACAGTTGGCGCTTTCCGGTGGGCGGTGGCCCTAACAAGGAACCAGAAGAATACCTAGCCAATTTAGTTTGCATCAAAGTTGTACAAAAATTACCCTGGTCTGCTATACGCAAAATTAATTTTAAAAAAAATGAAAACAAGCCTAAGAATTACGTTAGCGAAAAAAATAGTTTTGATGCAACGCTAAAACTCAGCGACACCGATAAAGATTTTAAATTTAATTTAATGTATTGAAATGGAGTACACGCTCCGGTGCCAATTTCCCTACATACCAATTTTCTCCCATTCCCGCATTCACCTACTTATGCCTTCTACAAATTTCAACTTTAAATTCTTTCAACGTTTTCGGTAAATTATTCATCATTTCTCTTGGAAACTTATTTTAAGCGCTGACCACATTACTTAAAAAAGAATATTTTCCTAGATCCTTGTGCCTGAAATCGAATGCCAGCTTGTGGTCATGGTTATCTTTTCCCTTCCATGCATTACTTTTCATTCTTACACCAATTTCTTTCCAAGTTTCATCACCAATATACCCATTGTACACTCCCATAAGCCTTGTCTCCCTCCTCCAGTCTTCCAATGAATCCCATTCCAGCTCTTTCATCATAACTGTTACTGATTGCGTTATGCGGTAATTTTCAGAAACAAATATAGCAGCCCTTTTTTCACTCTCTCCAATTCCTGTATTTGATATTCAAAATGTGGGTACCTTGCTGCACCACCATATTCAAGCAATGGTCTGACTAAAGTTTTGTAACCCAATTCATTTACTTCTCTCTCTCGTACATCCGCTCATCACTCTCTCCAACAAGTGCAGACTTTTGAAACCTTTTCCTACTACATGTCCAATGTCAGTTAAGTTTTTTTTTTTGGTGCATTAGAAGTGTTGTACTTAAGTGAATTATTTTCTGAAAAATGATATACTTCAAAATGCTTTAAAAAATCTAATTCATTGACTCAACCTCAGCCTGGTACTTCACGTGATTCAGATTTCGTCGACAGCGGATTTCAAGAACCTAATACTGACATTGCAGCTACGTCAGCTTCAGAAGAAATGGATAGAGAACAAGTGCCAACGGCTCGGTTAACTCTGTCGAACACTTGTACACAGTCTTCTGGTGGCAATCAAGGATCTAATATATAAACAAAACTCAGTGGCTTTTTCTTATACTGGTAGGCTCTTCATCTCCGATCTTGCATCCTTCCGGCTCGCTGCTTCCTTAATATTCTGATGCTACGCTGAGCTGGTATCCTGTATCCCTGTTAACCAAGTAATTAGCTGTTCTGATCTCTATGGCTTCCGAAACGACGCTGTCCCAGAAGTCTTTGCCCACGACTAAATTCCTCGTTTCTTCACATTCTCCTCGATACTGTGTTAAGCCACCGCTGATTTATCCTCCTGACCCAGGCCAACATTTTTTGCATGGTCCACACATTGACATTTTTGCTTGAGAGTAAACCAGTTAGTGAAAAAATATCGTGCTGGAGAGTTTCAACTCTGTACTCTGTCCTAAATAAGAGGTCGACAGCCGTCAATGTGTGTCATCTCAGCGAAGCTCGTTATCGGAGGAAATGGAGGCAGGATGTGTACTGCTGACACCAATTGCTCACATAGATAGTATGTCACCAGAGAATCTCCATGTTGCACAGATCTCTTTACGATATTGAGTACCTTAATCTTCGATATTATTCCTCAAGAAGGCACATGAACATGTTTGCTTTTTTTTTTATTTCAATGTCTTTAAACTTATTTAAACTCTTCATTCCGTACATTTTATATTTTTGTCATGTACACCTGTGGGTAAATTTCGTTTTTATTTTAATGTAATTGTATCGTATTGTAGCTTCAGTGTCGGTCTTGGTCTTATTCACGAAATTTTAATCCAGTAAATAACAAAGCTAAAAATCAGCATAAAATTCGTAAGTACAATTACAGTTTACAGCCAGGTTGATGTGGGGATGCAAAAGCTAAAAAGAAACGGCTATGCTTCCAGTTTCTGGATTTAACTAACAAGCAAGTAATAGAAGACCGATTACGTTTATAGCCTAAGAGCTTCCCTTTCTTGAGCTACTTGGGTTTTACTTTTATTCGGCATCTTTTATACCACTACAACAGGAAAAATACATCTATCATTGCTGATTATTACAGCTCTTTTCTTTTTTATTATTATTTTTCCTCTGAGTTCGTACGTGTAACTTCAGTTTTAGTGTCCTAGCAACTAATAATGGTTGTTGTTTAGTCTCTTTGTTATTAGTATTAACGATTGTGGAGATATCATCTCACAAACGCAACGCTTACTTCAAAAAACCAGTCATACTCAAGGATGGACCCAATGAGTGTACTATACGACTCTCCTACTGTTGCTTGGTGACAAAATGTATTGATATTACATTATTATTTGAATTTGTTGATATTAAGAAATATTGGGATATTGATATCCCAGTAAATGAAAGTGACATTATGTTAATACTGAATTTATTCAACACTGTCGATGATAGTAAAACCATTTAATTCGGTACAATAACAACTCACTTAATTTTGGACAGATAGTTTAACATAAAATGAGAGCACGTCACTGAAATTCATTCGTCAAAATCACTTAAGTGGGGGTAAGTTCCACAACGTGGATCGGTCGGAGAAGCTACAGCCTGGATAAAACGTAGCTGCAATTAACGAAGTTTATGCGATGAGCACATTACCAGTTCTCGAGCAATACAGTTGGAACAGTCGGAGAAGGTTCATACGTTTGGAAGATGCTATAAGCCGCGTGCATTCAGTCAACCTAAACTGTATCTGCGCTGCAGTATAATAGCTAAGTGACGCGTCTTAAATAGCTGAATACACCTTGAACTGAATCAATGCACAACTCGACCAAATGATCATTTACCGAAACTTTCATAACTAATCACAAAATGCTAAGTTTGGAGTCGAAGATCTGGCTACTGCTTACCTGCAGAACAAATAGTGGCAGACATCGGGTCAAGAGCAGACTATGTGATCCTAAAAGATCTAGAGAAGAACTTCTTCTCTGGATCTCTAGAAGGTGCTCCTCGTTCACACCACAGAACCCTGTGGTACCTATCTCGCACCGGGCAGGATAGGAGGTTCAAAAACACCAATCGTGTCTTTGCAGATTTTTTCGGCACCAGGATTGGACAAGTGGAACAACCAAATAATCAACATTAGTGTTATTACTTTCCAATCAGAAACATTTAACACTGTACAAGTTAACCACTTTAAACCAGTTTCGCCAAGTACTTCGCAACATCCAGGGTATTCCGTGTTTTTCGTAACAGAGTATCTTCGTTGCAGGATGATGGGCACATAGGGAACTGGAGCACACGTATCATGGTTTGATCCTCACCAAATTCACATTTCATCTTGGTTGCGTCAATATAATCCGATTTCGCCAGATTTGTGTTTGACCTGCCCGCTCCTGTCCGTAATCGATTCAAGGACCCCCAGACATTTCAGACCAGTACACGACCAGGTGGCAAGCGCTCTGCAACTTTCAGTGGTCTCGAGATGTTACAGATCTTAATTTTACACAACTGTACCTTTACTTTTCAGATGACCTGATTAGTTTTCGCGATGTCTCCAGAAATCTTTTTCTGGACTTCAATCTCTGGACCAGTGTTGAAAGGCCGTACAGTGGCTAGGCGCTTTCCCGTTCTTCTTTGGTCCTCTATTTGTTCGCAACCACTACTCTTCGGATACTGGATGGAGGAAGCCCTGAAATCTAATGAGGCCTGTCAAATGGGGTAGTCTTTAGACAACCTGTCATCAGCCTGCAGGATTGTTGAGGGCCACTTGCACCTACTTGGCGTGAGATGATGAGTAATCAACATTAACAAAATCCCTCCACAGGCAAATTTCAAATCCTCGTAAACTCGCATTCCTATGACACTCTCCCATTGGCCTTGCTCGCAGAATCCGTTAGAGTGGCGGGAAAATTTCCCGCCTGTCGTAAACACTTATAGCCATCCAGTTAAACGATAATTTTTTTGATAATTGCAATCCCGAACACAGTTTTGCATGTGTCTCACTGCTCCCAAGTAAATGCAATCACGTGGTTTTCAAACATTTCTGAAAAGGACAATGACCCCATTAATCATTGTTTCATCGGGGCTCGGTATGCGGGGTGGACAGAGAAAGGCTGTCCCCTATCCTCGTACATATTACTCTTCCATTCGTTAAGAATATGCATATTGCGGGTTGCTGTCTACCTACTCGAGGCTGTGAAGCTTTCGTTGGCTGTCGAGGCGTTTCCGCTAAATTTCTGGCCTCGCAAAACGTACAACCGTACGAATATGCAAGCGCCTACTTAAAACTTTAATTAATTTTGCTTATGATTGTCTTATTATAGGACTGATAAATGTTATATGTAGCTGATGCTATGTCAACACTAAGGAGAACGTTGTTTATTTCGGTAAAAGGATTAGTTCGTTGGTCCGCTAACGGAGGCTGATGTGGTATTCCACTGCAACTGGAATTGCTTATTTTTTTAATATTCTGATATTTTTTTTACCGACATTTAATATTTTTGTGTAGAAATTTACTTTACCAAAATCATTCATTTGCATAGTTTAAAAATAGTAGGTAATTAATAACGTTTTGATTGCCTAGGAATTTGTAAAAAGGCCTAAATAGTGTGACTTCAGAGCGTCGTTTGCAAAAAGCGTTGACAAGTGGACGCAAAATAGTTGCCGATAGTTATAACACACTGAAATTATATTTATAGTAACAATTAATAATAAATTAAGACACACAAATAAAAATTACTCTCCCATAAGACGAAATACAAGCTCTATAATACGGTAGTAAAGCCAGAATGTTTATACGCAGCAGAAACACTAGCCAGAAAGGGACTGAAGGAAATAGAAAAGAAAGAAAGAAAGTTTCTTCAGACCAAAAAAAGTGACAGGAATCGAATTTAATTTCCGTTTGAGATCGAAACAAGAATTATACGACTAGTTTGAAAAGGTATCAAACACTTAAGAAAAGGAGATTAGCTTTCTACGGACATATCAAGAGAATGGAAACAGAAAGAATGGCAAAGAAAATTCTCAACTTTCAAGAGAACAGGAAGACTCAACTTCCATGGGTGAAGGAGGTCCATCAGGATCTGAAAAGATGTGGAACCAGCATAGAAGACAGGGAATTATTCAGAGCGAAAAATGGGGAGGTAAAGGATCTGACTGAAGAAAAACCAATCAGGAAAAGGAGGGAACAGAGGAAGAAAAAGCAAGAGTGAGCCAGAGAATGAAAGAGTAGGCCCTACTGGCGACGGAGGAAGGAAACTCAGAAGAGGAAATGAAGTTGCGTAGTCGTAGTCCATAGATGGCTGAAACGTAAAGGAAAAAAGGAAAATAAATTAACGTTACTTATTTACTATTACTTAGTTGTTTGAATTAGGTAGTTAATTGCATTTGAATTACGCAGTCGATGTGGACGTGGCGATTTGTCGAGTCAAACGCGGTCATAAATCCGCCTGCCAGTAATTGACATTCCTCCGCGATTTTCCCGCCAATATTTGAATTTCCAGCTCCTTGATGTGACGTCGTAGACCCAGCAGCCTAGTCCGTATTACATCTCCAGTAACGCTCTGTCTCCCATTCTGGAGGACGCAGATTGGAATCCCTCTCCGGCAATCCAAATATTGGTTTTCCATAATGCCCCAAAATCGGTTCATGAGAATGCTGGAATGGTTCCCTCACAAGACCTTTACCAAATTACTTTGTCCCCAGTTCTCCTCTAATGACCTGGATGTTGTTGTAGTCGTGGTTTTAGGGCGCTTCACACTTCTACGCTGGGAAAATAACAGCATTATACGCTTGCCATGATTGTTTTGAGGAGTACAAGTTAATTTATCAAAGTTAGCGACGTATCAGTTGCGGTGGAAAGAAAGATGCCCGCCCTCGTTTCGGGCTGCTGGTGGTGCTCTCTTCATTATATCGTTCCGGCGGGTGGTCTCTCATAACAAGGTCCCTGCTGGAGTCTCGGACGCTAGAACCAGTAGGGCACAGGTTTCACAAAATAATATGACTCTCGCAGAATAAAATAAACCACAACATGATTTCTGTCATAAAACAATTGTCCTTACTGCTCATCACCGGTACCTAAATACTGATCCGCCACTTTGGCCCAGTGTGTTAGAGCATGATGATATCAGCTTCTGACACTGCCTTACCTAGTTCCAGCCGCAATGGTGAAAGAAATTTTCTTCATCGGGAGTTGGGCTGCAAGGTAGAAGAGATGGTGGAGCATGGTTCCTAAGGGAGCGTGCATAAATTACGTGGCTCGGTCTAGGGGGGGGAGGGATTGGATGGAAGGCTAGATACGTGTGTGGGGGGGGGGGATAGAGGCAAAAGCCACATCGGGCTACATGGGGGAAGGAGGAATTCACAGGAGGCCAAAATGGAGCTACGTGGTTTATGAACGTTCCATAATCGCCAAATTGTGTAAAAAAGTCGCAAACCTCTGTTCATTTTGTATGGAGTGAGGAATGTGATTGGTGTGTGGAAACTTAAAGCTTGTGTTTATCGGAAGAGTAAACTAGAATTGGCCGGCACCGGGTGTCACCCTTTCCTTTCTTTCAATCTCTCCGATCCACAACGTGATTAACATTTTATACTGGACACATAGTATCATAATCTTCCACACATACACTTACGAATACATTAAACCTGAAAAAGGCAATGACAAACTCACCTCCTCTGGGACCCGTCTATGCCCAAATACCCGGTTATGGAACACACATTTACTTTGACCCAAGTACTGAACAATATTGAGGTAAAGTTGTTTTAAAAGCTGTGTCGTGTATAATTTATTCGCCTTTAAGATGTAGTTTTCAGCATGTAGAACAATTTACTACTTACATCCTCAATGCAAATGTCAATCAGTAATATCGACTTGCGAAACAATTGTTTCTTGCTTCCGTTATCGCACCAGTGATGGTTTCATTGGTTCTTTGCCAGAAATAGGTGATGGGTTCAACTGTTGAGAATCTAAACAGTATTAATTTCGTATTTAAATATTTATGTACGACAAAGCTGACATGTGGCAGAAAGATCTTGTTTAAAATAACCAAGCAGGATGAGCAATTCAGTCGATTATTCGACAGTTGGTATCCTATGGACAGACGATGAGTTTACTAACGAAACTTTTATTCATCGTGTATTAAAAACCAATATATCTAGTATTTGATATAACCTTGTGTTAAAATTATACCCATTTCCATCGATAAATCGAATGTAATGAGAATTCTAAATTTCTGTTTCCTTGACTGACTACGTGTTTCCTTTAGCACCAGTATTAAGTCCTGAATGATAAGATCCCTTTGTTAAACAACAAAATGACTCCTGTTGTGGAAAGCTCTGGCAGTGCATCTAACCCTGTACAAAAGAAGCATCATTCATATTCAAACATTCATTTTTATAATTACATTTCATTTAGTTTAATGGTGAACATTAATATTTGTGAACTACAAATTTGTGTATTTTAGTCGAGGTATGATCCAAGAATTATCTTATGGATGGAATTCAAAACTTTTCAACTGCATCTTTTTTCCTTACCAGATAAGAAGTGATAACTGCAAAAAAAGTTGGATAGACATTTCCGCCTCATTAGGTTGAAGATTATTTCCTCGTTTAATGATTCATAGGTAGCCAAAATCTTTCACTACGCTTATGATTGTTTATTTATCTGCCTAATATCATTACGCAACGAAAACTTTATTTTTTTTTCTTTTTTGCGTGTGTTTAATATATGAAATCACCAACAGCAGTAATCAATCTGGCTGTTAATGAAGGTGACAAGTTGAGAAACCACTTTCTTATCCTTTGTAAATACCGGCTGCCACTGCGATAATCTATTGAGGGGTACAAATAACATTGTTTCGAATGATTTTTCAAGGGGGATAACATGATTAAGATAATGAGTTTATTTTAGCATGATATTCTTTCGTAAGTGCACGACTTCAGACTTAGAAACTCTCGACTAGATCGTTATCAATGTTGAGTCTTCAGTTTCGCCATTGTTTTGATAAGGTAGTGTTTGTGTACACTCTCTGCTTTCTCCAGTAGTACCGTATGGAAAGAGAATAGCTCGGCTCTGGTAGTTTCGTGACGTGTTCTCGTTAGGGTGTCGAATGTGAATTTCACCATTGTTTTGACAAGCTGATGGTTTTATACTCTCTCTAGCTTCTCCAGTAATGTATTTCAGCTCAGGAGATTTCGTAACATATTCTCATTCTTGCTCCTTGAAGTATTTTCTTAACATGATTAAGTTTCTTTTAACGCAGTTACTGGAATTAATGGCAACAAATGCGAAAGATTACAAACATGTTGTACACGTATCGAAAGACACAGCGAATTACGATTTATCTAAATCTGGTTGGCTGAATCTAGATATGAAACTGGATTCTTCCATAATTCCCACACTTGTTACTCGAACTGTATTGATTCAAATGTGTCAGTTCAGGAAGATTCCTTGACGTAATTCCAAAATTGGTCAACTCGGCTTTCTGAGAATCCAAATGTACAAATTCTTTAAACCTCTAAACTGAAAATTTGTCCATTCCTAATGCACATGGACTGACTGAAATATTGATTTAATATTTCTCCAACTGTAAACGGTTCTGTACTTACAGGTTTTGTCTGCAAGGTTGTTTAGACTTTTGGGAGAAGATATTAGTGGTTGTGATACCACAAGTTATTTTTATTACTGATTACAGCGATGTGTTTCAGCTAACGTGGAATACCCCAATATTTCCGCAATGATTGAAGATATTTTGAAATGTTTTTTTCGCTGAATGATAGTATGGAAGTTGACATATAGTGCCTAGCAAGCTTGGTGGGTGAGTGTTAATGCTCTAGCTTCGAATTCGGGAGAAAAAGGTTTCTAATCCCCGTACGGCCATCCTGATTTCGGTTTTTCATGGTTTCCCGAAACAACTCCGGGCCGAAAGCCGGGATAGTTTCTTCAAAAAGCCATTGCCGAATTCCTACCCATGGCTTGCCCTCAAATCTTTCCCGATTGAAATGATCTCGACCTCTACAAGTCGTAAAGCCATAAGTAAATAAAAAATATAATGCTTATTCATAACAGGTATGTGTTCAGTGAAACTGAACCAAATATGATTTTTTAAAATTGAAAACATTCACAGAAAAATGAATTGAATGAGATAATATTTACACCAAATTGCGGAGCAGAAACAACAAGAAGTAATGTGCAAATATAATTCACTTGGGTGGCCTAGCAACATGGGAGATTAGAAACAGGCACAGGACTCGACGGCCACTGCCCGAAGCTGGTGGCTGGCTAATGTTAACGGCATTTGCACAATATTGATAGGGGGTTTTGGTATATATTTCATTACAGATATTATTCCATTGTTTTCATCTTTGTCCGTAAGTGTTTGTTTATAGATCAAAACATTATGTATGATTCAATTGTTGTGTACATACACGCGTTACGCATAATCACTATGCGGAAAATTTATTGCTCCCTTACGTTCTATCATATTGCGAAAACAGCATTTCATTGCAGAATATTGACGGTAACACGTTATCTTACTTTCCATTCACAGTTTTACTTATCATTGGCATGGTCAAATTTGGAGCTTTGGTTTCACGCCTGCATGTCCGACGCCAAATATTATATACCTATCACCAGATCGTAGTAAGTACTAATGTAATGTGTGATAGGTGAATTTTTTTGTTTGTGAAATGTGTAGTTTATGAGGAGATTGGGAACCGTACCGGTATTATCTTTGATGGCTGCGGAAAACCGCCTAAAACCGTAGTTACGACTGCCAGTACGAAGATTCGTACCCCGCCCCGTTTCATCTCCTCGATCCATTGAGCCACACTGGCACGTTTGGACTACCCTGTATATGAATGCAAATAATAAGGCTTCACATTAATTTGGGAATGATGCACATGGGAATCAATTTCACAAAGTTCAAATACGAGGTGTGATCAGTTTTTTTTTTAGTAAGTGTTTTAATCTTCAATGTTTATCCCATTCCCTTCAAAGCAGTCTTTCTTTGATATCATGCACTTATTCCAACATCAGTTTGAGAAGCACTGTTGGAAGCCTCTTTAGGTATAATATCGAGCGCGTTCTGCGACTTCGACATTACCATTTTTTTTGTTTTTTTTTTAACTGCTTAAAGTCTCCTATAACAACTAGGTCTTTAGAGACGGGAAAGGACGGGGGGCAAGGAATGGGAAGGAATTCGGCCATGGCCTTTTGAGGGAAGCATCCCGGCATTCACCTGGAGTGATTTGGGGAAACCATGGAAAACCCAAATCTGGATGCCCGGATGGGGATTCGAACCGCTATCCTCCCGAATGCGAGGCCAGAACGCTAGCCGTTACACCACCACGCTCGGTCGACATTACCTCATCTATTGTTGAAAATGTGTACTTTGAGTGTCCTTTAGAGACCGGGAAATAAGAAAAAGTCACATGGTAGCATGCATCTCGGTGGTGTGTTTCGACAATAACTGGATAAGCAAAGTGGTACGCGGAGGTGCATTGTCGTGGTGCAAAAGCCACGAGCAATCTTTTCAAAGTTTCGATCACTTTTTTCCGGATTACCTCACGAGAATTGCGTGAAAGCTGTTGATGTTACGACCTCTCTATTAGTAAGCAAAAACTGTTTAATTTTTTCCATGTTTTCATCACTGATGGACGTCTTAGGACACCAAGACCTCGCAGCATCCTCTATGTCTTCTCGACCTTGCTGAAGGTGTTTATACCATTCATATAGTAGTGTAGTATCGTCTCCAAAGATCTTTAACATTCTGAATGCTTCACTGCACTGATTTCCGTTTTTAACACAAAATTTCACACAAACGTTCTGATCCAACATTTTGCGGTACAAAAAATCGTCAAACACACTAAAGTGCGTCTTCTCACTAGCGCGCCAAACACAAACTAAGCATCACAGCCACCCAACAATTAACACGTACATTACAGCCATTGCTACCAACTTACAAAAAATAAAATAAAATGATCAGCTCGGTAAACAAGATACAATGCACACAATTTAAAAATTCTCGTTACTTTTTTTCCACACCTCTTATCTCACTGGGGCTCGTATGGTTAAAACTTATTAAAAAATTCTACATCTATTTCGATTCCGATATTATGTTATTTAAGGGTATGTGTATCGGCTTACATCATAAGTTTGTTGATGCTTGGAATTTTGCGTAGTGTCTGACTAATATATTCATTAAATGTTGTTATAGGTAACCATATCTGAGAAGTAAGCATTTGTTTGAGAAGCGTTCCGGGTGCAGTATTTTCTGTATTTGAACTCGTTCTGTCAGTCGTGATTAGTCCCGAGCACTGCAGTGACGTATGTTGAAAAAACTAAGGAAGCAGTGTCAGAGACAGCCAGGCGACACGAAGTTCATTCTTGAATGAACGGCTTGTTTGGCTGGGAGCGAGGCTAAACTGAAAACATTCCTTATACTCAATTTTATGAATAATTGTAACGCCAATGCAATTGAAATTGTTTTTTTTTTGTTTTATTTTCCGAAGGCGTTTCGCTTCATTTGCGAAGCATCTTCAGCGGTTCTGTCTGTGGGTATTTGTACATATAATTACATTTGTTCTATTTTACAATTTAAACATGAAAATTGTGGGTTACAGATTTAAGCTTACTTACATTTTTCTTTGGTCACATATGCCTATAATTGTACAGCCTATTAGCATCGGTTATGATTGTAACTGCAGTATATATTACACATATTGGTTGCATTTTAGCGATTATTTGCGTAACACTGTAATACATTGAGATCTGATGTCTTACGTTAGTTACTGTACATCGCTGATTATCAGGTTTGTTTACCGTTTGTCTTCTGTTTTACTCGGTGGGTGGCGCGCTTTTAAATATGTGTTCGTGCTTAGTTTGGTGTATTATTATTATTGGCTGTGTCCTTTTGTGGTGTATGATTGTGTTTATTATTTGTTTTTGAGTACTGTGTATAGTGTTGGGTCCGTCAGGTTCGTGTATTCGTTTATTATGTTCTTTTCTTCTGCCAGTCAGTGATTTGTGGATGTACTGTAGTAGTTTTCCTGAAATGTTAGACGTTGTGGCTTGCTGTTACTAATGGTTAGTGTTTGCATGTCTGAATCTATGTTTGTGGGCTGGTGATTATGTTCTAGCAGGTGTTCTGCGAATGTTGAGTGGGTATTGTATTTTAGTGCTCTTAAATGTTCCTTATATCTGGTTTCAAATTTCCTGCATTTTTGGCCTATATATTCTGCACTGCAGTCATTACAAGTTAATCTATATATACCTGCATTGTGAAATTTGTTATTTGATGTGTTGTTTTTGATGTTTTTATGCAGTGAGTTGTCTGTTCTAAATGCTATCCTGAGTCCTTGCTTTTTCAGAATGTTTGCTATTTTGTGAGTGTTCTTGTTTATGTATGTTAATGTGTGCCATTTTTCTGTTTTTGCTTGTGTGGGTGTTATGTTATTTGCTGTTGCATTCAAGTGGGTGTTTGTATTTGTTTGCTGTGGATTTGGTATAGTGTTTAGTGTTGTTCTTAGTATCTGCTTTTTGGTGGTTTTGTTCATTTGGTGTATTCTGGTTTCTTTGTATCCATTTTTGCTGGCTATCTGTATGATGGTGTCAAGTTCTGTTGTGTAGTTGTCTTTTTTGTTTAGTGGTGTTTTGTTTAGTCTGTTGAGCATGTGTCTAATTGCTGCTTCCTTGTGTTCCTTATACTGGTTCTGTTCTGTTCCGGTCACAACGGTTTGAACTCTCTGACTTTTTTTTTTTTTTTTTTTAAGTGATTATAATGAGGTCCGCCCCGTTAGATCAGTTGGCTGCGGCACCGTGATGGTGTCCGGCGCTGACACGGAGTTAGGGGGCTTCCATAAATTACGTGAGGTGTTTTTCCGGACCCCCTCCCTCCCTTCTGGCTTAGACTTCGTGAGATTTGGTTCGCCACCTCCCCGCCCCCTCTGGTAAGAGCTGGACCTTGAGACCTCCTCCGCTACAAATCGCCCTCGCAACTTTTTGAGACTTTTTTTAGGTCTCACCCTACCAAAGCCGGTTACACCCCTATTTTTCCATGAAACCCCCCCCCTAAAACCGACTTTCCCGTCATTTGTAAACCTTATTTCTTTTTCTTTTAGCTCTACAGTCCAAAAAAATTTCCAAAACCTCACGTGAGATTTCCGTTGACCCCCTCCCCCTTGGTGAAATTTAGTGAGATTTCGCCGGACCCCCTCTCCCCCTATTTCATCTCACGTAATTTATGGACGACCCCTTAGCATATACACGCAATGGTCGACATTAGGGACAAACTCGTAGTTACCAAATAATTCTATAATACAGGAACAAAAATGGTGTAAAACTGGCAGCTATGATAGCCGTTTGCTTCTATATTTTTAAGAGCGTAAAGTAATTTTCTACTGATCAAGTATACTATTCTATACCTTACATGCTAACCGCATTTATATCTATCTACACCCCCCAAAATATAATAATTTAACTTCAGCACAGTGTATGATAAATACTGCAGACAACTGATATATGTATATTTAAATACACGTAGAGTCTACGACTCCGATAGTCAAAGTTTAACGCCCCAGTTCGCTGTGCTATCACACTCCAGTTTAATCTTGAGTGCTTTGGGTATAGGGATTATCCGTGATTAATTTATGCCTCTCACAGAATGTGATAACGCAGAAGCTTCAGGATTATAGATACTATTTTAAACACAATCTATTATATTCCTGTCTGTAGGCGACCAGATTGTGCCTACTGAAATAGAAAGTGATTTGCAGAAGATATGAAAAAAGTTCTATAAGGTATTGAACGTGTAAAGGTTGTTACCGGAAAATAGAACGATGATAATAATTGTTAATGAAATGACGAATTTCAAGAGTTAGATACCTCGACTGTTTTCAGTTTTGACGTAGTCTAACTTAGGGTCGAGAAGACAGTATCACCAACTTGGGAACTTTTTTTTTTTTATCAATGGTAGCGTCTGTTTTGAAAGTAAGCCTCTCCAATGTTTCCTGTCCGTCCCCAACTCACTTCTTTCCCTATATTAATCTACACCCTTGTTAGCCTCTTTCATCCATCTAAGTTTCAAGACCACGTCTAAAATTTTGTTTCGTATCCTCTCCTCTCGTTTTACTTCCAGTTGCCAATTATACCTCCGCTTTTTCTATTATGTGTTGTATTGTGTTAGGATTTTTTTAAAAAAAAGAATGGATACTTAATTTAGAGACTACAAATGAGTTACAAAGTTTAAATGTTCCAACAGGTCGTGAAAACAGCCCCAGCTCCCAGATGTCCCATCTTTAATGTTACTCAATTCAACTGAAAAAATGCCCTGTAGTCAGATCTTTAAATAATAAGATATGGTTTTTTAACAAAGATCGTAGCCACCAACCTTAATCCCTGAAACTATATTCGAAGATTTCAGCTAAATAGGGAAAGGAAAAGCTTTACTTAGTTTCCGTAGCTCTTATCGCTACGCCAAAATATTTAAACGGCTTAGCTCACAATAATTTGTCTTGGTTTGTCTATGATATCATTCACTCTGGCCCTTCTCTTTCTCTAAATTCTTCTTTCCTAAATCTTCACTTAGATGGACGTTTTTATAAATATCCTTCAAATGCTTCTTCAAAAACTGAACTCACTATTTATCTTCTTTATACCGACGCTCAATAATGTTTTTTTTTTTTTTTTTTTTTTTATACATTTCGTCGTAAGAAACTGGTCTTTAACTCCTGATATTGCGACAACGTTTTGCCGAGCTTGCCTTTCTACAGGGAAACGCTTTGCAACTAATCCTACAAAAACTAAATTCTTTCCACTACTCCACTGCCTCTCACCAATTTTTATGTCTGTACAGTACATATATCTTTCCAGCTGTAATCACGCAACTTTTGTAAACATTTTATATATTGTAACTTTTGCTGAATAATCCCAAATAATTTCACACTTACCCAACTTACAGCGTTACAGGTGTTTCCTCAGTTATTGTCATCTTAATATTTTAATTTCTCACTTTACCTACTCTTTTTATTAGTGTTTTACTCTTTGAAAACTTCATTTACACTGCGTGGGTTTGACATTTGTCCCTATTCTTCATCGCTCATATTTATGAACCATACAAGGGGATCAGCACAAAATAGTTTCTGCAAAAAAAAAATCTTTTCTACTTTCGTGGGACGTCGCTGCTCAATGTAATTCCTCTAGCACTCACAAAAAATCGGCTTTCACATCTCCTTTATTTCCATAGTGTGATGTAAATTTATGACAATACATTGGGAAGCTCATAAGAGAATACGACAGAAATCGGTTTTGAAGAATCACAGAGTTAACCTGAATGCTGAGGAACAACGACAAAAATATATGCAACAAGCATCAAGAATGCGCTGTTATACTGATAGCTAGAACAAGTGAAGAAATCAAGATGCAGCTGGGGAAACAAGATTTAGTGTAAGAATTTAAAAATATCAAGGAATTTACGAACAAGAGTATTAAGGCTACCAAGAATATGATTCCCCCCAATTGCTTTATAATTTATTTTATTTTTTAAAAAAAAACGCTCAAACGTGTTATTTGAACACTGAAAGGAAGATTAAGATGTTTAACCTTTAAAAAATCTCAGTCTCAATCTTGAAACCACCTTGTTTTCGTTATGTGCAAAGGAAGAAGCGGTTATCAGATAACAGTGACGCTGTGTCTTTTTTCCCCCAGTTTTGTTCTGTTTATCGCTATATACCACAATAGACCGGGTCGACATTCAAGCACATTCCTTCGTGGAACCTGGTGTTAGTATACTCTTCAATGATTTACAAGGAAATCAGCTTATTTTTACAGCACGAAGTCTTGGCGTTAATCCTAACGATAATTGTTTATTGGTAATTTTGATTGTACTTTTGACGCTAAGGAATTTGTATAGCGGTTCCAAAGAGATTCTTGACATAATTTGCCACACTTCCGGGATGTAGAGCTGCTATCGTTCTGATGGTCAAGATTTACTAACGTTTAGATTCAGTCGTCATTCTGTCCCTCATAATGAAACAGAACCCATAGATATCGATGTCTGATAACCATATATTCCGGAAACTATTCAAGGCTAATGGTACCGTGTTCAAGAGATTACTAAACACAATTTCACTTCCTCCATATTTTGTAAAATACAAAACTCAGCATTTTTTTGTGTACTGATCATTCTTTTTGTTAAAGAAACAGCTTTACTAAAAAATGGGACGAATAAACCTTGTGATCCATTAGAGTTGTTTAACGAAATAATTCACAGCTTTTTCAATAATAATTATAGCATTTTAATGATTATATTATTTTCGGACACTTTTTGTTGGTGTTTATGGCATTTTAAAAAGATTGCTTGCCAATAACCCTATGATTCATGAGAACCCATGTTGAAACGCCTGACCACAATATCCATATTTGCTACTATCAGGATTTTCTGAATATGTTCTACGTGATTGAAAAAACTGGTACTTTAGTATGTAGATGATGATGGTATTGGCTGACTCAGAAACGTAGAATATCGCCAAAATGTTGGGGTCAAAACCTCGTGAATAAAAATAAATTTCTTACAACATTCACTTGTTTATGATAATGATATAGACTAATCAGCGTCCCAATCCCATTCCTCGTCAAAATGACGCCACTATGAGAGAGTTTGGGATGGCAAGTGGATGTTCTGGCCTCGCATTCGGGAGGACTCCGTTTGAATCCCAGTCCGGGCATTCAGATTTTGGTTTTCCATGATTTCCCGAAATCACTCCAGCCGAATGCCAGGATGCTTCCTTCAAAAGGCCATGGCCTAATTCCTTCCCGTTCCTTGTCCCCAGTCCCATCCCGCCTCTAATGACCTCGACATCAACGAGGCGTAAAGCCATTATTTAAGAAAAAA
This sequence comes from Vandiemenella viatica, assembly GCA_031002005.1. Lineage (NCBI taxonomy): Eukaryota > Metazoa > Arthropoda > Insecta > Orthoptera > Morabidae > Vandiemenella > Vandiemenella viatica. The sequence continues at coordinate 130,312,106 of JARYHS010009186.1, forward strand.
AGGAAAGTGGAAGTCAAATTTGACGATATAAGCTCAATGACGTTGGAGAACATGGTAGGGTTAAGCACACAAAGCCTTCGCTCAATCAGCCACCGAAGTGTATACGCGTTTCAGACATCTAAGCCGTCTTCATCACATCCCACAATAATATAGTTGGTCTTCTATTTCTCAGTCTTTTTAACACGAAACATCAAATTAAATGCGGGATTCTAACTTCATACAAACAGGTAATAAAGAACCGGAGTGTCTGACATTTCATTTAGTGCCAGCTTTATAGTGTGAGAAATATACGATTATGATAGAGATACATGTCACCGTGGCGACTACAGACATTCGTTTTGAAGTGTAGCTGTCGCTCCCCCCACCATGCTAGCTGGTTCGTCCCATTAATGAGTGTTGAGTCTAGCGCCGTCTCTTTTTCCCTCCAGGCCGCTATTTATAACCCCCAGTAGTACCAACCTGCTCCAGTCGACGCATCTAACATTAAGTCGCATGGCTGGCAGCAAAAGGGCTAATAAAATACTGGCAGTTGCTTTTTATGTCTGGTTTCTACGGAGCGGTTTGAAACGGGGTCCTACGAATTTTACGTTAAAATCTCACTTAAATCATACTCTTCACCTTGTGTAGGAAGTCTATAGATAGCAGAAGTGTATTTCATACTTATGAAGATACGATTTAAACACTTACTGCACTAACAAGTCTTTTAAAGGAACACATTTCGCCAGCTTTAGCGAGTTTTACAGCAATCTGTGTTACGCATTCATTACATACTGTATGTGCAACATTGTGTCTTAATATGAAAGCAAATGACTGTCTCAGAAGTGGGAGAGAAGGGTGTATTAAAAACAAATTTATTGACGTTGGTCGGCAAGGTAATAGGGCTTCAAATGCGTTTTCAAATGTCTTATGATTGCAGCAAACAAATCGTCAAAACTTGAAACGTCAAATATTACAGAAGTATTACTCCAAACATCTCGTCACAAACCATTTTGTTTTTTTTATTTTGAATTCTTGTTTATTTAGGAATAATCAGTTTCAGTGGATATTAGTGAGACAGACACTAACATTAACTGTCATTCTTTCAGTTAGACTGCTCATCTGAGGAACAAAACTAGCAAAAAAAAAAAAAAAAAAAAAAAAAACCAATTCTCGTTTAACACAAGCTTATCAATGTATATACTATCAATATATAAGAAAATCTCAGCTAAAAAAAAAGTTGTGCATTTTTTTAAATTTATTTGATATCGACTAAAACCTCACTAGCATTATTATTCTCAGATTTCAATATTAATCATGATCACAATCACTGAAACACAATACACAGGGTGTTTTTTTTAATAAGATTGTTCAAACTTCAGGATCTTTTTGGGGTTGGTACAGAGAATGATTTAACATACTGTTGCAGCACCCTCCAAAGCCCTGAAAAACTTGGCTGAAGTAGCCCCCCCCCACCCCTGCTCGTGTAAGGTATGCAGATATACTTCTATCAGATGATTTATTTAATAGAGTTTGGCTGAGTTGTTAACTGGACACGAGGCGGTACAATGGATCCTGGGTTCGTATCCCTGACCCGGCATAATGTTCATCCTGATAAGGGTTTTTCACGTAAGGTAATGTCGGAATGGTCCACATTTAAATCCTAAAAATTATATGTTATCCACACAGAATAAAAAAAAGAGTTGTTCAAAGCCTACACGGTTTACAGACAGTTCACAACAGTCGGCTTCCTCACATACTGTTAATTTTTAGGGCTTTACGCTCTTTCGATATTGATGTCATTGGTGGCGTGATAGGATTGGGCACAAGGAGCAGGAAGAAATTCGGCCGTGAAGTTTTGAAGGAACGATCCCGTCATTCGCGTGGAGTGATTTCGGAAAATCATGGATGACCGGACGTGCATTCGAAACCGCGTCCTTCCGTATGCCAGGCCCGAACGTTACCGCTCACCTTCAAGGCTTGGTGCTCTCATTTAGATTAGAGAGTCATTAATTGTTCTGGAGGTCCAAAAATGAAAGGCCACTCAACATACACAAAAAAGTAGAAATAAAATTACCGATAGAAATAAATTTATTAATATAATCCTTGATGAATTACTGACTGTAAACGGGGCTCAACGTGACTACGAAAAAGAAATTTTATGAAGCTTCGTTTATAACACTGAAAGAATGGGAAATGAAATGGCAAATCAACAAGGATTCCAAGGGATTGTGGCATCGGGCCATTTGCAACGCCATGGTACGAGACCAAAGAACTGAGCAGAAGGAAGATTACATTATTCAACAGGTTACGTACAGGACACTCCCTTTTAAAGGATAAGAAGCATATTATGAACATTGTAGAGTCGCCAAATTGTGATAGATGTGGTGAACTGGAAGATATATATCACGTCTTACTTAGATGCAAAACTCACAGAGACATGAGAAAGGAGCTGATTGAAAAACAGCTAAAAATTACTGATATAATATCTCTAATGATCAACTTAGCAACTCCCTGCACCAAAGTTGTCAATACCATATGTAAATATGTAGATAATACCAAAATTTGTATATAAGTCAAATAAACATAAACCCTAACAATAACAACCCTATGTTTATGGCGTAATTAGCCTAAGGCTAACAGCCAAAAAAAAAAAAAAAAAGCTTCGTTTAATGGTAATAAAAAAACTTTCTAGTAGCTGCAAAACATGAAAATCTGTTAAGTGTGAAACTATTATTAGAGTGAATAGTGTGTTCTTTGGAGCCTTCCGTAGTCACCTTTATCGCATCAATGCGGTAAACACACCCTACTGCACGTGTAACGGACAGGCACTACAGGACCTCAATCATTTATTCTTCAACTGCTCTAATTTTCAGCAACAGCAAGCAACTTTCATCAAGTCTCTTGTGCGAGCACAGCAACCAATTCCAACCAGAATTACAGTACTACTCGCTGCAAAAAAGTAACAAAATCTACTGTATCATTAAGGACTATATTAAGGACACTGACATATATATTTATGCATCTATGGCCTATATCTGTATTTTTTTTTATTTTTTAAATTTTAAAAGCACTTGTTATTAACTTGTCATTCCACCAGGCTGACTGGTATGGTCTATTCAAGTCCTAAAGTCAAATGAATAAATAAATAAAAATTCATATTTATAAAATGTAAAAACAAAAATGGGACGTAGTTAAAGATGATTTATTATATTTATACGTAAACAAACCAGTTTGAAACTATAAACTTGGATCAATCACCTTTTGACCTCTGAAAGAATAAACTAAATGGCTGACTGAAATTTAGTTGCGCGTTTTATAGGATTTTAGAATGAAAGGATACGGTTTACTTCTGCGTTCGAAAGAAGATAGATCTGACCTACTGTAAACCGGAATAATAATAACAATGAGATGTGCAAATGATTACTAGTTTCTTCTCACGTTTGTCAGCTGTTTGTATCTTCATGTTTCTAGAACTATTTTGGTCATGTATAAGGTGTAATTGTTATTATAGATTTATATAATAAATATAAACGTAACATGACCATTTACACTTTGTTTCGCATCCAAATTACCAAGAAAATGTGCATCAGAGCAGTAATTTTCACGACTAAAAAAGTGTTAGCTGTGCACTTAATTCACGAAGGTGCATGTTATGCAGTTCAACAATGGCATGTTTTACGATTATATTTATCAGTTAATGGTGAATTAATTAAAAAATTTAAAATAATTTAGAAACATTAAACAGTCTGATGTGGAGAGATAATAGTCTTGTTCGAGACATCTGTTGTATTAGTAAATTGTGGGACAGAGGGTCGAGAAGTTTGTCTCCAGTTTCCCTGCGTTCGCAGAACTTTTCTTTCTGTTAAGAGCACATTCTTTAACAAAACTCGCTTCTCAAATACATTAGGAACATAGCGTGTTTCAGATTCTTCGTTGAACACTGAATCAGATTAAGCCACGGCAGGGCAAAGGGCGAAAAAAAATTTGAACTCTGTCATTAATACAATTCTGATAGAAGTAAGTGTGCAAAATGGATGGAAGTACAGACTGGTGTCGGAGAAGGCACGTTAATATTTACCTCTACGATGCACATATACGGCAACGAAAATAAATTCTACATTGCATGTTAAGCATAGCTCGTGAGAATGTGGACAATTAAAAGATCTCGTAGTTAAATGTAGAAGTGTTTGTAACAGTCTGAAATTGAAGCATCACTAACACCACCAAAGCGCATATCGTAATCGATGCAGAAAGTTGGTTAAAATCAGATATAATTCGAGCTTGCTGGGTGAGCGTTAGGGGGAACGTGGATTCCAATCCCCGTCAGGCCATCCAAATTTCGATTTTCGATGGTTTCAATCGCTGACGTCAATTTGAATTGCGAAATAATATTGATTAAACTTAAGGTAGCCAAAGCCAAATTTGTGATAGGCGCCTTCAAGGTCCACCAGATGCTGTTGTAACCGTTGCAGAGGCTTTAGGAAATTTGTCGCTTTTCCGGGACATTCTAAGAAGCACTTTCAATTTGCTCTATATCGACTGCAGTAATTCTGTACACAAAACTGGTAGCAAGGGTAATACGGCTTGTGAAATAGTTCTCGATCTGCTCCCAGATTATGATCTTAAACAATTGGTTACAGAATCAAAATGGTGTCGTAACGGTAGGCCTATGAATATTTTTTTAGACCTTATGGTTAAAAATAGTTCTGAATTATTCACAAATACTTCAACTACTAGATGAATAAGCTACCGCAAAACGATAATGCAACGGTAAGATTAATAACTAAGTGTAAAAACAAGATCGTTTACAGAATCTTTATAACGTGCCTGAGAGATAAGTACCAGTCCCTTAAAGGTAGCAAGAGACTTAGTTGAAGATATGTAGCATAGGGTAGATATTGATATGCTTATACCGTAGCAGGCACGGAAGCGTAGTAAAGAGTTCCGCGATTGTTTAGAAATACGGTGTAGTCTCGACGTTGTTTTAGCTTGATACGATAAATGGCAACATTTTGGCATTAAATTTCAAAAAGTGCCAGGGAATGCACATGATGAACAAGAAGAATTCATTTTTCCAGGCATACAAAATAAACTAGTCGACCGTTGATAAGATTGACACTCTCAACTTATTTTGGCGTGACAATACGAAACAATATGAAGATACACAAAATTCGGCCGTAGTCAGAGCTAATTCTAGACATTGATTCATAGGTCAGACTTTGAAGAATTGTAACGCAAACGCAAAGGAGATAGCGTACGAAACTCTCTTATGTCCTCATCTAGACCACTGTTAGGATGTATGGGGTCCGTATTCCAAAGGATTAATTGACAGTATCGAAAAAGTCCTCAAAAGAGCCTCTCGTTTTGTGACCGTTTGCTATAACCCTTAAGAAACGCCAAAGAATTGATGCATAGTGTGGCCTTGGATTATTTGGCAGACGGACGACGTAGGCTCCGTTTGAATCTATTGGAAAACATCCACTTTCTTTCACGACTGTGGTGAAATGCTTTGGCCATCGACGTATTTAGGCTCCAATAACAGCAGAGGTAAGATGAGTGAAATACTAATGCATATATCAAGTCTTTCTTCCTTTGTGTCATTAGGGATTCAGTGCACAGAGAATAGATAATTTTGGTTAAAAACATCCTGTGTCATCCACAGTTTTGTGAATAGCGTAATATGGACGTAAATATATATATACGCACGTAGCAAAGAGGGAATAAGCTCCAAGATTGGTGATAGTTTTGGTCCTTTGTATTGTACGTTGTGTTCGGGAAGGCAGCCGGAACTGCCAGCGCTTATCTGCTGATAAGAGAACCCGCCGTTCGATAGTAAAAGTCGACCTGCTACCTCAGTTTTTCACTTGCAATGAACTAGCTGGTCTTCAACACGTAACTACATCGTCATATATAACACAAAGTCGGCTATAATACAAGACCCAATACTCGCGACAAAAGTATAAACGAGTAACAGTAGTAGTTCCGCTTAGCTAGTGAGGTGCATCTTTATTTTTAAGCAAATTGTGTGACCTTTATGCTAATATTGTGTCGGCTTGTTCCCTGATATGGTCTCTTAACGGTAACGAAAACATTTCAGTTTTAATGGTTACAAATAGTAGGCCAGATTTTAATCGGAGCAGTAAACAAAAAAAAAAAAAAGTACAGCTTAATTTAGGTACCTAAGACAACAACTAAAGAAAGTTATGCATGAGGCATTTTACGATTTCAGTCGAAATTCGCTTTCTAAAATGCTCACAGAAAACCCAAAGAAATTTTGGTCGAAATAATTTGCAATACCAACAGTATGTAGTTGATATTTACTGTCAGTCGCTACCGGGGGGAAAAAAGTATCTTTGGGTTTTAACATAGCGCTGCTCCTATTTTTATGAAAGAAAATTAGAAATATCTCATGAATTTATCAACCAATCTATATGATATCTGCATCAAACTTCTGCAAAATGTTAGATGCTCTAAAAAATATAAAATTTTTAGACAAAAAATTAATAATTTCACCAATCCATCCTTAATTAAAGAAACATAGATCGTGTAAGATATAGCTTGTCCTACTTTCCCATGACATGATGAATCGTCAGGATCGCAAATTAAAACAATTTTTCGGATTTTCTGAATATTTTTTTAAAGAAGAATTCCAGTGTACTGTGTATCACAACAGATTTTTTTAATGAACATGTGATTTTCAAACCGAACGTTTCTCATCTTAAAAGTCAAATCCTTTGTTAATCTGAATGTTTCATTGATTGTTCCAGAAGTAACTGTAATAATGCCACTTCTTTTATTTAATTTTTATTAATTATTTTGGAAATAACATTGACGGCAGTTTAACATTGTCTGCTGAGAAATATTATCTATAGAGAAGCAGTGATTGGTGCTGATTAGAGATTCACACGTTTTCTACGTCAATTTAAATTGTTACCATTAATGCGTGTTTCAACTTAATTGTTAAACGTGCGAGGAAATTATCATAACGGAACGGAAATAAGCGACTCGTTCACAAGTACAAAGTAAGCTGTTCGGCCTTTGATTCTTTGAAATACTTAGCCGTAACATTAGAAACCAACATGAAGTGAAATTAGAAGATAACTTCTGTTGTTACGTTAATCTGGAATGCGATATATAGATCGAATTTTGAGAATCGTACGCATAAGCGGAGGAAATAACGCAAGTTCTCATCTAGAGCACTGTTTTCAACATGGCGTCCATTTAGTAAAGGATTAATTGATAATATTGACAAATTATAGGGAAGAGCCACCAATTTGTGACCTTTTGACCAGCTTGATACAGGTTGTTGGACTGGGATTGTCTGTCGAACACCTTATTAAGGTCGCAGTCCCAAAAGAGGTAAGATCAGGTAAACAAAGTTCGGTTCTGATACCTGATATATTCTTTATTCCTTCCTGCCATTCGGAATTGGAATACTACCTCTGCCATCCAAAATTTTGTGAATTATACACTGTAAATGTAGATGAGGTACATCTGCAAACTATTATATGCGATCCTTTTTCAAGGTCGGGAAAATCAGATAATCATTTTATCACTCCCCTAAATGACCAATTCAGGTGTTTTGTGCGGCTGTGCTTTACCGCTCATAGATATCGGGTGAGGTAAAAGAGGGGTGGGGGGCAAGAATGAGAAGGAATTGGCAATGGCCTTTCGAAGTAACCATCCTAACATTCGCAGTGGAATGATTTCGAAAAACGATGGAAAAAACGAAATCTGGATGTAGATTTCAACCTGCGTCATTCCGAAAGACAGGCGTCTTAACATCTCAACGGAATTGATGGATGTCAACATACATTATTTCTAAGGCATTTCTCTTATTCAGATAGTAAACTCGAAGATCTTAATATATGTCGTATAACTGACGGTCAGCGCCAAACATAAATTGGCATCCAGCTTTCAATATCTCTACTTTTCCAACATTAATTCAGGCAGATGATTCAATAATTTATTAATATGATCCTTTCTTTACTGTTATTGGCCAGTAATACTAAAGTTAAATGATTCTATTTTCAAATATTGGAAGTTATTATTCGATACCCTCTTCTTCCTTTACTAGTTACAAACCGAACTCTGCAATAGATGGTTCTGTTGCGGTCGATGTTTCCTCGAACCATATTCTTACAAATTATTGTATATCCAAATAGCACGGGGTTAAAAGACGTTTGCGCTCTTCTTATTTTCGTTGATTATCTTCTACGTTTCGACAGCGATGTCGAGAAGTGAATGTATAGTTTTCAAGACGACGGCCGAGGAATAATCAGCCACTGGTTTTGAAATCCGAAACCCTGATAGCTAGAGCAGGAACTTGAACCCAAATCTTCCTGGCTGTCGGGGTCCTAGCTGTACTGCGTATGTAATATTAACTCACCGTCTAGACTTCCTGAGCTCTAAAAGAACGCGATTCAGCAGCAGGAAGGTTATTATCTCCGCAGTCTCAATGCAGGTCTGTTTAGCGGGCTAACGCCGCCCGCACAGAACATGCGCGTCGGGTTGCCGCCTGCTTCGGGTATCCACAAGAAAACCTGTTTGCCATACGACACCGTAGTGTCCGCAATACCACGGCTGGCAACCTTACAAGGACCACAGTAGGCATGTAACGGATATTCGCATCCGAATCCGCAATGGCGAAACTTTATCGTGAAATCCTACATCCGCTTTCGCATCTGCAATTTTTTATGCGATGTACGGCGGATGTTTTGTTAACATATTATTCTTTTCTCTTTATACGATATTCTCCCCATCGTCGCTTTGCTAACAACAAAGTGGTTGTTTATTTCTAACGATCTTGCAATAAAAGTAACAATAAACGGAACGCTGTCATTACCTAAGCGACGATTTTACAAGTTGAACTTGCATCTAAAGATGCCTATTCACGGTACATTTTTGTTGCCGTCAGTCTTTCGACTGGTTTGATGCAATCCTCCATCCTTTCCTATCCTGTGCTAACCTCTTCATTTCTACATACCCCATACAGCCCACGTCCTCAATTATCTGCTTCATATATTCTAACCTCTGTCTTCCTCTACAGTTCTTACCTTCGACTGTTCCCTCCACTAACAAATTAACCAGTCCAGTATGTCTCAGAATATGACCTACCAGCCTATCTCTTCTTTCTGTAAGCTTCTTCCACAAACTTCTTTTCTCACCCACTATTTCCAAATTCGATCATTTCTTGCTTTGTCTGTCCACTTAATTTTCAGCATTCTTCTGTAGCACCACATTTCAAATGCTTCAATTTTCTTTATTTCCGGCTTTCCTAAAGTCCATGTTTCGCTACCATAAAGTGCTGTGCTCCACACAAAGAGTTTTAAAAAGTTCTTTCTAATTCCTAGATCAATATTTGAAACTAAAAGGTTTCTCTTTTTCATGAAGGCTCTTTTTGCTAATGTTATTCTGCTTTTAACATCATTCCTGCTTCGGCCATCGGTTGTAATTTTACTTCCCAAGTAACAGAATTCTCTTACTTCTCCTATTGCATCCGATCCTAATTTTATATTTAATCCACTAGTATTGGTATCATTTCTGCTACATTTCATCACTTTTGTCTTGCTTTGATTTATATTCAGTCCAAAGTCTTCCTTCAGCATTTTGTTCATGCCATTCAGTAACTTCTCAATATCCTCAGCCCTCTCTGCTAAACAAGACAATGTCGTCAGCAAATCGTAGCATACTGATTTTTTCTCCCTGAAAACTTATGCCACATGGAAATTTTTCTTTGACTTTCTTCATTGCTTCTTCTACATACAAGTTGAATATTAACGGGGATAGACTACAACCTTGTCTCACACCCTTTTTAACTGATGCATGTCTCTCGTGATTCTCTACTTTTATTATAACCACTTGATTCTTATATAGTTTGTAGAGGAGTCTTCTATCTCGATACTTTAGACCTGACTTCTTCAAAATTTTGAACATCGTGTCCCACCTAACATTATCGAAAGCTTTTTCTAAATCAACAAATGCCATAAAAGTATCTCTATTTTTCTTGATCCGCCCTTCAAGTATTAATCTTAAAGACAGAATTGCTTCCCTTGTACCGCGATTTTTCCTATACCCAAACTGATCTTCACCTACTATCTCTTCTACTACCCCTTCCATCCTTCTGTATATTATTCTGGTCAATAATTTTGAAGCATGTGTTGTTCGACTAATGGTGCGATAATTCTCACATTTGTCGCTCGTGCTTTCTTTGGAAGTGTGAAGATGATATTTTTTATTAAAATCAGTTGAAATTTCTCCTGTTTCATAACTTTTTGATATTAGCTTGAATTATATTTCGATTCATTCCTCTCCTAGGGATTTAAGAAGTTCTGCAGGGATCTCATCAATTCCAACTGCCTTATTTGCTTTCAAGTGATTCAGAGCTTTATTAAATTCTGTCCTTAAAACAGGATCTCCTAAGTCATCAATGTCGACATCGCCTTCCTTTTCCATTACACTATTGTTCAAGTCGTCCCCAACATACAGTTTTTCAATGTTTTCTTTCCATCGGTTAGCTCTATCTTCTGAGCTTAAAAGAGGTTTCCCATCAGCAGCTTTAATGTTCATACCTCTTTTCTTCATTTCTCCAAAAATCTGTTTGATCTTTGGATATGCAACTTCTACTTTACCTACGACCATTTCCTTTTCTACTTCTTCACATTTTTCTTGTAACCATTTGTCTTTTGCTATTTTGCATTTCCTATGTATTTTATTTCTAAATTGCCTGTACTGCTCTCTTCCTGTTTCATCCTGAGCATTTTTGTACCTTCTCCTCTGATCCATCAGCTCCAAAATTTCTTCTGTGATCCAAGGTTTTCGGGCAGCTTGTTCCCTGAAGCCTAATGTTTCTTTACTAGCTTTCATTATTTCGGTCTTTAATGCATTCCATTCGTCCTCGGTTGAACTCCTTTCAGAGTTTGGTATTAGACCTAAGTCTGCAACTTCTGCAAATTTTTCTCTTGTGCTAGATTGTTTCAGTTTATTCACTTCCAGTCTGTTCTCCTTATACTGCCTCCTTATTCGGTACGCCTTATAGGACATTATAGGAAATCCGTGTAGAACTACCGTAGGATGCGCTCACCCATTCACGCTAATAGAATGGCTCCAACAATCAAGTAATCTTTCCCACTCATAATTTCTCGCGGCACACCATGTGTCCTTATCGCACACTCGTAGGATGTTTCCTCCAATAGCATCCTACAATAATAGCTTGTTGGACAGCAAGGACCCATTCTGGTTGTCTGGGAGTCCAACAACATCCAACACGTCCTACATGTAGTGCTGTAACCCCTTTTACGGCCCATCAAGAGTTGTTTATCGAAAATTCGGATCGTCGTAGGTCCTACAAGAGTGGAGGGAAGGCATGTGGCGAGCACGAAACCGAGTGTGGTGGGTGAGCGGTAACGCTCCGGCCTCGCATTCGGGAGGACGAGGGTTCGAATCCCCGTCCGGCCATCCAGATTTGGATTTTCCATGGTTTCCCAAATCACTCCAGGTGAATGGATTCACGCCTCGTCAGCGTCGAGGTCATTACAGCTGGGCAAGAACTGGAGAAATGAAAGGGAAGGAATTTGGCCATGGAATTTTTGAAGTAACGATACCAACGTTCGCCAGGAGTGATTTGTGGAAAGCATGGAAAGCCGATATCCGGGTGGCCGGACTCAGATTCGAACCCATGTCCTCCCGAATGCCAGGCCAGCACCCTGTGACAGGTCCATTCATGGTGTATTTCTCTTTTCTTGTTATTTATTTTGCTCTGGTAGATATTATTAATCATTTGGAACTTTCCCTTTTTTGCGCACTCTTCACCCTCCTATCAGTCGATTTTACTGTACTTTGTACCACACTCACGCTGCCAGTATTGACATTCTGTTCAGCTACATTGTCCAACCATAAAACGTGAATCATATATTTTTTTAAGTGATTAAGTCTACGATTCACTAAAAGTAGATGGCGGAGGGTGCGTTGTGTCTATTCTAATGTGTAATCGTTTATGCATTGGAAGAGATATAAGTGATATCGCAGAAGGACTATTGAAGAACCATCGCCGCATTCGCTTGCAGAGATTTGTGAAAACCGCGGATAAGCTTGTTCACAATTGCTCAAGTGGTTTCTCAAGACATACCCCCACCGCGTTCTAAGTTTTCCCATTCGATAAATCCTTCCTATTCCAAAGACGTAACGTGTGTACTAATGTCTTTTGTATTATTTGTTGTTATGTTGTTTGCAGTTATACCGCTGGATGTTGTAGAGAGACAATCTTTCGACGTAGAGCTTTGCTATTTTGTCAGGTGCGAGATTTGTACAAAATTGCACAGATTATTTGCTAAGATTCTGGTCACATTGAATAAAGATAAATGCAAAGAAAAGTCAGAATATTACATACACGGATAAAAAACTAAAGGTTTATTATGGCTACAAGGGAGGAAAAATAATTGCTTTTTGAAGACTTGAAATGTAAATATCTTGGCATAACGTTTGATATCAAGCTCAACTGGACAGAATACATTGAACAGGTAGTAGGAAAGGTTTAAAAATCCTTCACTTGTTGGAGACAGTGATGAGAGGATGTACGAGAGAAGTAAAGGAAATGGGTTACAAAACTTTGGTCCGACCATTATTGCCTGAACATGGTGGTGTAGTGTGGGACCCGCGTTTTGGGTATCAATTGGAGGGGGTGCAAAGAAGGGCTGCTAGATTTGTCTCTGGAAATTATCCCAGAACACAAGCAGTAGCCGATGTGATACAAGAGCTGGAATGGGATTTGCTGGAAGACAGGATGATTGTGAAGAGGGTCATGGGTGTGTACAAGCCGTATTTTGGTGATATGGCGTGGAAAGATATTGGTGTAAGAATTAAAAGTAATCCAAGGAAGGGAAATGATGACCATGACCACAAGCTGGCACTTGATTTCAGGCACAAGAGTGTAGGAAGATTCTCTTTTTTAGGTAATGATGTCAGGGATTGGAATAAATTACCAAGATAAATGATGAATAGCTTACCAAAAACATTGAAACATGTAAAGTTGAAATCTGTACGGGGTAAAAGTAGGTGGGTACATGAAAGGGGAAAATGGGTGTGTGGGAAAATTGTCACCGGAGAGTGCGCTCCATCACAATTAAATTAAATTAAATATAATTGGGTGAAAATGAACAAAAATGTACGGTGTTTACTGAACTAAAAAATATCACTTATATCACTTATATCGCAAATAATCATTCCAGTAACTCCGAAACTGAATTACAGTTTTTTGTTTTAAATTTATGCTAAACTGGCCCGTCGACAGTAGCGCCTTTACAGTGGGGATAGGATTTTTTAGAAGGAGCAGGAAGGAATAGGTACCTCTATCAAGGAACTATTATGGCTTTCACCTAAAAAAATAAAACCTTTGTTTGATTTTATGTAACGAGTAATAATAACACTTTTGAAAAAAAGATGCTTTAGTTCCCACTTTTTTGTGTTTTATTTGCATTTACAGTACTTGATTTTTGTCGTTCAATTCATTTGACATTGGTTTATTAAGGGCAGTACAGAAGATACTAATAATAACAGTCATTGCGAATCGAGTAAGATGGCAAAAATAATTGTCGTGTTATTATTTTGTGAGTTAGTAATTTGTATCATCACAACATTTGGTAGGTAATTACGGAATAGCGACTAAAACGATTTTCAGATGCTTGAGGCAGGATTTAAATACCTCCACAATTCCATGCCACGGTAAGTACGCTACCGTATGCTAGGAGACGCAGCTTCTACGTCCTTGCGAGTATCTGTAGGGGTCACTGCGATCGATCGATACTAGCGTCTCTGGTGGCCGGGTGCGACCTTTCATCACGTCATGCTTGGCGCGCTTTTCAAATTCACTGAAACAAATGATCGCGTGGAGAACGAAATACAGTGAACATCTCCAATCACAACGTGATTGTAGTACCACTGGTATCTCAGTGAACCAATATTGGAGTTATAGGCGGATGGAAGTCTGTTGAAACCTCCACATTTTTGGGAAATGCAATTTATTTCGTATAGCATCTGACATGGGTAAAGAAACAATAGCTACCTGTATTTAATTTGCTCTGTAAATTACGGTAAAAATTGGAGAAATACACGAACTTATGCTAAATTTGGACAACTAAAAGGAGGACAAAAATACGGTCTGAATAGAATGCTATGGAAAAACCTTTTTGGCTGAAAAGTTTACGGACGGCTTAATATCGTCTTACACTAACCAATTCAAAAAAGAAAAAATGAAAAAAGTCTGGAGTTCCTACGAGAAAATTTGGGAACGTTACATTGGTTTCTTTCCACCTTTAGCAACCAATCGAGTGACAGAATTGAAGAAAGTACTTCTCACTTCTGCACTAAAGCTAATCAAGTTAGATTTATACTTCCCCCCCCCCCCCCAGGCTCATGGCTCGTCGACCAGTAGGTCGAGACGAGAAGGAATTATGCCGAGAATACGCACGGCGTTTGTATGGAATGATTTCAGGAAACGACGCAATACCGAAAATTGAATGACCGGACGGAGATATGAACCCGCGTCCCACTAATTACAACATCTGCTCACCCAACAGGCTGTTAATTCCTTTGAAGAAAGGAATGTACTTCTGTAATTTTTTTATTTCTAGTTCTTCGTTCTACTACTTCCATCTTCCTCAAATATAGCTATGGCGTAGAAAACTGATTCCAGAAATTCCTGATGAGTTCAGAGTCCTGTTTTTCCCAGGTTCCGTTAAGAATCGCTGCGAGCAGAGGACCTCCTACACTGCGAAAGATTTGGACTCAAAACATCTGATAAACTGTATTTGCCGTTCATTTGTTGTAGCAAAATTTGTACGTTTTTATATTCAATTTCTCGGGCAGCAATCTCGAGCAGGTATTAATGTTTTTAGCTGTTAACAAAACTTTTGTAGATCTCATCGTGAATAAGTTCGCCCTAGTGAAAATGTGAATGGTTTAATTTTCGGCTTTCATTGACTCAACATTTGTTACGTACTGATACATTTTAGCTATTCATCATTCTAAGATGCTAGCGCTTTGCTTCATAAGTGGTGACATGAAATGTAATATTTATACTGTAACATTTACAGAAATGCCTCGATGGAACAGTGAATTTACACTAAGCTTTGGCATTAACAAATGTTATGAAAACTGGGTATTCGCTTCATTATTCTAATTTAGCTGTCACTGAATTATTTCCGAAGTTACAGTTCAGCATGAAATTAAATAATTAATACTTCATGGTTCGATTCAGAAATCAAAACGGCTGCAGTACAGTTATTGTCCATACTCCCGTGGATGACTTCTCAAACGAATTCTCAGTCGATTCTAGAAGTGAATCAAGTCCAGAGGAAACTAATTTGAATCACAAAAAGGAAAGATAAATTTCGTCTTGTGTCTTATTCAACCTTTCAGCGAACCATACAACATATACGAGACTAATGCGTATGTTGCAAGCGTAATGATAAAAAGTAACGTTGCTAATGAATGAAGGAGGTTGACGACCGAAGTTCTTTACATAGCCACACAATTTTTTTTGGTATCTTCTTGCTTTTTTCATATCTTCAAACCGTTACTCTTTTGGCTGATAACTGGAAAATTTAACATCTCTAATGGTAGTAGATATGATTACTGATCTCTTGGCCTCTTTATATTTTTTCGGAATTAACGGACATATTTGCATGCAACATTACCGTTAAAAACAAAACTGACTGCAATTTTGAGAGTTATTGGCATCATTCAATCGGAATAATAGAAATTTTCTTTTGTAATGTTATATAAGATCAATAATTACGGCGTATTGTGGGAATTATTACTGTTGAATGCGTTCAAGTTTATTCCACAGTGAAAATTCGCCCACATATTTAATTAAGATTTTAGCGCAATTTATTACAAGTTCTTACACTGCTTGAGGTGTTCAACACCTCTCTTGATAGATGTCTCAATCCACGACTCTCTCACCTGAAAAAGACAGTTTTTTCATTCTCGTATTCCTGAAATCAACTGCTAATTTATTACTACAGTTATCTTTTCCCTTCCGCTACTGCTCCCTATCTTTCGCCCGAGCGTGGTGCGGTAACGCTCTTGCCTTGAATCAGGGAGGACGCGGGTTTGAATCCCCGTCCAACCATGCAGATTTCGGTTTTCCTGCTTTCCCGAAACCAATACAGGTAAATGCCGGGATGGTACCGTCAGTAGGGCTTGGCCCAGTTCTTTCCTCTTCCCTACCCAATCATTTCCCGCCTGTAATGACCACGACATTGACGACCCGTGATGCTCTTATTAGCTAATGCGTAGCTGCTGTTTTCCTGCTCACACTATCTGCATTTTTTCTTTTAATATTTATATATTTGAAGTAAGTAGTTCAGCACCTCTGTTAATGATCTATCCACCATTGTCTCGTCACCTTCAAATGAAAACTTTCCTGTTCCATTATGCCTGAAATTGAGTGGTAATTTTTTAACAGGAACTTTTAGTTCTGATACTACCCCACATTTTTCGTTCAATATTTAGCCATGGCTCTTAGTTAACATACTACCTTATACATACTTAACGCTTTCTTCACTCGCTTCCTGTCCTCCAAGCTGCTTTGCCGTATGAACTGCTGAGTATGTTCTACAATGATTCCATGAAGTGGATCAGCTGTAATGCTCGGGTCTGTCATTCAGTAGGATGGTGGTTCACATCCCAGTGCGGCCATCCAGTTTCGGTTTTCAAGGGCTTCCCGAAATCACTCGAGGCTTATGCTAGAATGGTTCCTCCAAAAGGTCATGGCCGAAATCATTTCAGTTCCTAGTGCACTCATCCACTCCCGTCTCTAATCATATCGACGTCGGCCAGCTGTAAATACCGAAGCAAAAAAAGAAATCATAGTGTTTTTCACGAATAAAGCTAGTTGTCCTACTTTCTACCCTCTCCAACTCCTGTATTTTACAGTACTGTAGCAAGAAATCAGAATAACTTTTTATTAAAATTTTTTGAAATCATACTTATAATATCGGTATCATATATTAAAGAGTTTGATTTCTCCAATCCATACTTCGCCATAAGGGAGCGTCCATAAAGTACGTGGCTCCATTTTGGCCTCTTTTGAAACACCGCCTCACCCCACGTAGCCTGAGTGGCTTTCGCCCTAACACCCCTCCCCCCTTGTGACACCTAGCTTTCTCCCTCTTAATTACAGAAGACATTTTCTGCTGTTTTCTCTTATTGCGTATATCATGAACACGATCGATATTTGCTTTATTTACTTTTCTATGATTTTAAATATTCCGGATGAAATGGTGACGATCAGTGCAAATGATCAATTACTGGGAAAACCTTTTTCTCAGGAACAGCCAGGAATCATTTTCATCTTGAGGTTTTACTAAAAACATTCTCCTAATCTCATTTATTAACTGATAAAAATAGAAAAATATACACATGCCGCGTAAAACAATTAAGAAGAGCTGCATTTTTTATTTTTTTGCTGCAGTTCTGTTTCCTTCTATTCTATATCACCCGATAATTATTCTTTGTCCTCCTCTATAGCCTTTATAGATTTAAAAAGCTCATTGAAGCCGTTTTTCATATTGAAGACAAATTCGAAAAGTTTATCGTACAGCGCCATTTTACACCACACTTTGAACTTGAAATAACACTTCGGGATGATCCATAATTAAAGATGGACTGAAAATACACGACAGAAAAAAATTAAAATTGTTTTATCAAAGAGTGGCGTGGTGACAGGCCGGCGACTCGAATCAGAATATCGCGTGTTTAATGTTTTTCGGTTCGTAAGGGTGGGTATACACTAGGCAAACGCATACATTCACTCAGTGTGTACGTGAAAACGAAGGCGAACGAACGCTTCCGACTGCATTCGGCCTGCTCTCGGGTTCGCTCGGGAGGCGATACATCGAAGCAAAATACGGACCACACGTTTTCGGTTTAGTTATAGTGTGTATGTCAAGAAGAACGCTTTTGTAGTTTCGTAAGGAGCGAGGAGTGGATTCCTTAAAATCAATAGAGGAATATAGACAACACGAATGTTTATGGAATCCTATTCATAACGATTAAAAAAATAAAATAAGGAAACATGATGCCTCGAACGAAATTAGTGATTTTATGGAATGTCACTCAAAAGACACGAAAAAGAAAATGAAATATCAATTAGGATTCTTCAGACGTGAACCTCCAAAAGCAGGAAAATTCATTTAAAAGAGACTTTGTAGCTGATGTATATTTAAGTCGACATGGTTTGCTTTTAAAGACGTGTTATTTTTTGCTGGATAAATTTGCACGAAGGGATAGAGAAAATACTGACGTTTTGAAATATTCGGACCAATCTGCTGCAATAACGTTTCAAAGTCGGTCGACTTCATTCTGCAGAAACTTTCAAAAACTTCATATCCAAGTTCAGCTGTAAGATCGTCTATCAAGTCTGTTCCTCTATACACATTTCTACTTTCGAAAAAATAAATCATGCACCACCGTCGTTGTGACCTGCGTCTTCGTGTTTCTTTGCTTGTCTCACTAATAATAATGTACGACGCACTAGCAATGACTAAGTTATCTTCTGACGCCAATTTTATGGTACGTATAAAAATATTTTTACCGCATAAACCCGCGAAAATGAAAGAATGACAAACAACGCATTCCTTCGTGGTAATGTGGACAACAAGTAAATTTTTAACATACGCCGCACAGATTCGGTCACATACGTTTGCTTGCGTTCGCCTAGTGTGTACTAAACTTATTGCGCCGTCTCGTGTCGATTAATTCTAATGCGCCTGCCCCATGCGATCCAAACACTTACGACTTCAAGTGACACGCATGCGTGGCGCTGTCAGTATGTAGGGTATCTAAAATAAGGAGATAATTATATGATCGAAATAAAGATCCATACGCTGTTGTGTATTCTATACTAAATTTTAACTATGACAAATAAAATGAATGAAAAGCTACTTAGCTTGACATAAACACTCCCCACCCCCCACCCACGTAGCCCAACGCAGGCGTTCCTTAAGCTAAATATGTTGATCCCTTGAAATGAACTCATAAACGGCTTAAAGGCTACTGGCGATATTTATAAATTTTCTTTTTAATGTTTCAGGTAAGCTGATTCGTGACAAAACTGGGCAGTAAATACGAGAGCGGTATGTAAAGTAGTTCTACACAAAATCTTGCATGAATTATTTTACCCCATGCCGTAGTTTCGTGACTACAGGCGATGATATTATTTTCATATTTCACTGTCCAGCTATTTTGTGAGAGTCACACACTTATCATAGTTCCTTCTGAAACATAATAATTACGAATTTAGTCTATAGCTATCAGGTACCGCCAGAGCTGCAAAAAAAAAATACAAATCTCTATTCCTTTTTTTAAATGTGTTCTTGGCATTCCCGTTGTAAAACGTCACTTAAAATTTACGAAGCAAAATATTTCACTCTGATACGCCCAGCCATATTGGATTGAGCTATAGTTTTATACAAATACGGCCTTTCAGTATGGAAGCTGCAGAATGAATTTTACTCTGGCTTTTACGATTTTTTTTCTAATCTAGGGATAAGCTAACCACAATGACTAGAAAGGAAAAAAAACGTTTAGGCTGATATTATTCCTATACCAACAATATTTATGGTATTTCTACAGCGTGGCAGTCTCATATTTCTACATTTTTAATTTTGTGCGGACTTTTTTGAAAAAATGAGTGAAATGTTAACGAAACATTATATTAAAGTAGTTAATCCAAATATCATGATGGAAGAATCAGTTTATTGATAGATTGAGAAAGTTGTACAGTCCCCGATGTTTCTCCCAAAATATATTAAAAAAATTGTTTAGCTACAAAAATAAAGTCATAATTCGTGAGTATCTATTATAGACTACAGTCTACCCAAAGAATCTTTTAATCCCCTTTCGTTTAAACGGACCACTCGAAATGATTAATGTATAGAAAACCGTGACAGTACATTACTCCCCAACTATATATTTTTGTTCTTACCTTATGAAATTTTTAATCGCAGGTTCTGTTGTTGTCCGTGTTGTATTCGTCCAAATTCTTTACAAATGGAGTTGTTCGGAAAGGCACCCTGATACGGCGTAATTATGATGTATCAGCGAGTTCTCTTGTTTCAAACCAATCCTTCTGACAGAAGAAAAGTGATGTACTACGTTATATACAAGAGTAATTACAAAACATGTATTCCGCCAAGCGATGTTGAAGCGACATCTGCGTTATGCAAACCAGAATGCAAACTAACCACCAATGAAAATAGAAAAGGGAAAATTCGGCGGTACTGGCAGTAGCCAATCAAGATTAACGATCCATACAGCATAGCCGCTGACCAATAGCGTATTTACGTTGCTACTCGAAATTGCAGTAACAAAGAACAAAATAATGCCCCCTTTATTGTAAAATATTTCGTGTGTAATCAACTTTTACAGATGTTTCAAGTACACCGAGAAGGATACAACTGTGTCTTAAAATAGTAGCCAATAAGTACCGGAAATTAAAGTTCCATGATAGTTAATGATTGTAGGAAAGACATACTGTCCGCAACTAACTGTGAGGGAAATCACACTGAAATTTTGATTATACTGTGGAGCCTAGAAAGTACTAACTAATATATATTTAAAGAAAGCAAAAACTATATAAAAAAAGTCTTACTGTCGTATCCTACCGGCAAAACAAAAAAGACTCTTATTTGTGAAGATAGAATTTTTTCAAGAGCTCATTGCTTTCTCGACTTTGTCACCGGTGCAGAAAGAAAGAATTGTAAGCGTTTACAACACATTTGACACAACACAAATTATTAAATAAACATATGAATAACTTTGCACCAAATTAGGCGTGATAATACTTAAAAATAACCGTCTGTTATGGAAACAGCATAAAGTAACCATAAAAAAGATACTAAATTCATGGCCAAGGGTAAATATCTGAAACATATGCTAAGGCTTAGCTTAGGACATGAAAAGGATAACAAAAATGAAAGTTACATTACTGTCTTAACAGTCCAGTATAGGTTCTGTGAACCAAAAAATCTACAGGTTTTGGAAAAAGAGCTTCATCGTGGCAACAGCATACCGACAATCCTTATTATGTGTTTTTAGACAGTCTACCAAAAAATGGGTAGCATAAAAATAATCCATTTTATTTAGAGAACAATACAAAAATCTATTCAGTTCGCAAAATATGGTGACATTAATGTGATTATTCTAATGGTACTGATATATTTGAATGCCTCACGCATCTGCTTTGTTAAAGTTTTTTTTTTTATTTACAGAGTACAAAAATTTCTTTTGTCAGTGTAGTTTGCTTTTAGACTTTTGTTTTCAAAGTTGTAGTTGAGTCATAAGCTGCGCGTTGCCGTATCTTCAGGCCTATGAGAAGATGGGTTTGTAGGTGTTCCGAAATTCATGTGTCAAACTATTTAGAGAGAGTTGAAGACAGAAACAAAAAAAGGAATTCGTAATCGAAAGAGAAATGAAGAGACACAAACATAGGAATAACACAAATGATTGGAATTGGATCTTTATCCAAAACTAATTCTAGGAACTGCTGCAAATTACCATCGCCAGGCATTTTGTGAATTTTTTGCAACTACGACTCACGATGGCGAACAGTTCTACAGAGATTTTAATAATTTACAGAAAGAAATTGCAGACTGGATTGATGGGACCACCGTTTTATCGAAGCACTGAAACCACGACTATAATTCAGCAACCTCCAAATGTTACATTCAGGTAGTGATTTAATGGGGCTGCAACAACGCAGCCCCTCTAGAAATCCACGTTGAGAATGTCTGTAGATGTGAAATCTGACGTTTTTATACACTGACTAGAAAACGCTTTCCAACTGTTTGCCACTATTATTTCAACCATGTGCAGGAAGATTAAAATCACTTGTTTATATTGTCATCATACATTCTAGCACTCTGGAAGTCAAACTGATCAAGGACAGAAATTTCCCCAAACCGAGCATTGTTTCACGATAGAAGTAGCCTCATTAGTTATCAACAGTATCATGCCAAGTTAATGAAACTTGGGAAACGTGTTTCTCATAGGACGAATAAAAATAGTGTAGGGATAAATCAACTCCAACCCACCCCTTTTGTGTATAGCAAGGTTTCTCAACCTGGAGGTCCGTGGACAAAATGAAAATAAAATTAAAATTATGAAAACATAAATGGCGGCGTGCAAACACGCGAACTCTAGCCACAATGTGTGAGATGTGAGTCGAGCTATCAAATTAAAGTTCTAGAATAGACAATTTCCAATTATTATTACTATTATTAAAGGGTCCTTGACTAGTTTCTATAAGGAGTCCGTCGTTGAAAACGTTGGGAAATGCGGCCTGTGTAGGATGCGGGTGACTCTAGGTTTGCTTTAATTGCGGAAATGGTTGGCGCGAATTTAATTAAACTTGGTAGACATGTTTCTCTTTGGGTGAAACAAAAAATAATGTAGGCCTATGGGTAAATCAACCCCAGCTATACCGGGTAACGCCAGTTATTCATCTGGTTATTTATATTGTCGTTTGTAGATAGAAATTGATTGAGAAACTGGAATTTAATAAAGCTAGTTCAGTTGCTTCAGACGATTCTTTTCAAATAAAATGAAGTTGAAAATTCAGAACGCTACGAGCAAGTAAGACTTGGCTGAATTAATTCCGTTCGACCTAGCGAGGCTGCAGTACATTAATGCCAGTAGAAAAATGTGTATACAAGTCTACTGATTGGAAATTTTAGAATGTAATGAATCAAATTTGTTTTCTGTCAATAGTCGGGTTATTTCTAAATTCAACTTCTTTTTTTTTGCTGTCATCAGTCTTTCGACTGGTTTGATGCAATCCTCCATCCCTTCCGATATAGTGCTAACCTCTTCATGTCTACATAATTCAACTAATAGACCTTTAAGTTAATTTAAAACAAACAAAAAAATTGAAAAAACTTCAGAAAAGATGTTTCCTGTATTGGATTGCAAATCTGTACTATTAATTTCATTGTTAATCGGTGTAGAAAGGGAGGGGGATATGCTGCTTATGTAAAACACTGTATAGGAAAAAAATTTTAAAAAAATTTTTGGGAGTAGTTTTCTTTAGATAAACAAACCGGCTTACCTCACGATCATTAGTGAAACATTTTCATTGCAATGCTGCTTTCATTTATTTGCCTTGTCTTTACAGTATCCATGTCATTAGAGACTTCAGACAAATATTTGTTTAAAAACATATAACATCTTCTACAGCTGTCCTTTCTAGTTTGTTAGGATGGTCAAATTTTTACATTATAAAAAATAACCAGCACCTTTAAAACATTATTGGAAGTTGACGGCTTCTAGCAATCATCTCAAAATGAGATGAGGTCTTACCTAAAGCAGTGCTTTGCTGGATTTATTATAAGCTGCCTGCAGACTGTGCTTTCATTGTAGTTTATTCTGGCTTTTACGTCTTTGGACACGCTGGAACTTTTGCAACGGTACGACTGTTGCAAGATGTTCACCACACACTCTTTCCTCCAAATGGTCGTAATGAATCGATGCTGACTGTAGTCTTAAAAGAATTAATTTCGTCCCCTAAGGTAAATGTCATCATGAAGATCAAATGATATCTGGTAGGGGAAGGTCGGCTAGCCCCAGACACTTAAATTAATTGCAAATAAAAATTCAATTAACAAATTTTTTCTGTCTTTATTTTAACCTTAAAACTAAATCTGGAACTTCTACAATCATATCAAATAAAGGTTGGTAATCATAACATTATTTTATACCAAATTAAATTGAAAATACTTTGGAATTAATTTTTTGGCAACACACAACTTGGCGGGTAGCCCCGGGCATAGTAAGGGACCGTGCACAAACTACGTGGCTCGGTCCAGGGGGGAGGGGTAGGCTGAAAAGCTACACTAGGCTACGTGGGGGAAGTAGGGGGGCTTCCAAGCCAGGTCACGTAGCTTTCCTTTCATAAAATTTTTCACAGTTAAAATGAGGAATAGAACTCACAACAGCATGTGAATATTTATTTCCATCCTTTAATTATACCCGTATGTAAAAAATGGTGCAAAATGAAGGCAAAAGGCAAAAGGGAAAAAGCTACGAGGGGGGAGTAGAGGCAAAAGCCACGTAGCCCTACGTGGGGGGAAGGGCGGAGTTCACAGGAGGCCAAAATGGAGCTACGTGGTTTATGCCCGCTCCCTAATTAGTGGTGGCCCAATCTCTTTTTGACATTACAAAAGTCACCATAATAATGGATATCTGAAGAACCTATGTAAACACATTCTTCATGGGTCCAGTCATTGCATTCAGAGCACTGAATTCAATCTTCTGACCGAGCGTGGTGGTGTAACGGCTAGCGTTCTGGCCTCGCATTCGGGAGGATGGCGGTTCGAATCCCCGTCCGGGCATCCTGATTTGGGTTTTCCATAGTTTCCCCAAATCACTCCAGGTGAATGCCGGGATGCTTCCTTCAAAAAAGCCATGGCCGAATTCCTTCCCATTCCTTGCCCCCCATCCTTTCCGGTCTCTAAAGACCTAGTTGTTATAGGAGACGTTAAGCAGTTAAAAAAAAAAATCAATCTTCTGAAACATTTTCTCCACGTACGCTTTCGGTCTCTATTTTTGATTTTCTTCGGAAAGACTTTAAATAGTTTTCTTTGTCTTCAACGTCTTTTTAGCGCCGTTACTTTTTTATTTTTGCCTTTACTTTTCTGCTCGTCCTCTACACATGTTTTAAATGGTATTCTTTTGACGCATCAGGAAGTTGTTTAAATGAATTTGTTGTGATAGTTGATGGTAGTGGTTCAGTTGCAGGCAATGTACGACTGCTGGATGGCACTGGCGATGAAGAATTGGCTACGATAGACTGATTGGGAATATTTTCTTTTGAAGCAACCTCTTGCGCAACGTTTGTCATTAGTTACGGTTAAAAATCAATGTCAGTAATGATTTCAGTGTTGAATGGATAGTGCATGTAAACAAGTTTTGTGCTACACCAAACCTAGCTGCTGCTCTGCTGTAGGCTTCGTCTTCAAATAATTATCATAGTCAGTGATTCTAGCCGCCGGATTTCATCTGATCCATTCTGAACTTGCAGTTGCAAATGAAAAAGGTTAAAATTGTCTTGACCAAAGTAACTTATAAGTTATATGCAGTGGTGTGCTCAGCATGTGAATATGACGTTTACATTCATATTCTATAAACTGCCGGATGTACATCTACACTAATGTTTTACCGACGCAGCATGTTTGGTTTTATTATTAAGAGAGATTTTCCTCACTACAGAGGTTTTTCTCCAACACAACAATAAAGAATTCGGAACATAGATTTGACTTCATCTTCTCAAAATATTCCTCCAGATATTTCGATCGTGTATATCTTCCTCTTCTGCTCCAAGTCTTCTCATTGCTATTTGTACACTTTGGAGCCAGGTAAACACGGGCCGTCCTCTTTTCCTCCTTCCTTTAACTTCCCATTCTTGTACCAGTTTTGGTATCCTAGTGTCTTCCAACCTTCTTACATGGCCATACCATTCCAGTCTTTTTCGATCTATAACTTCATACATTTCTTCTTTCACTTCCATTAGCCTTATTATTTCGGTATTCCTTACTTTTTCTTTTCTTGATATTCTTGCTGATCTTCTCCTGAAATCCATTTCTAATGCTTTCAGCTTCTTGATATGTTTTTGGTTGATTGTCCAGCTTTCTGATCGATATAAGACTATACTTTCAAATAATGATTTGAATATAATTATTTTTGTTCTATTCATAACACTCTTGCTCCATAGAAGTGAATTTAGCATCCCGATTACTTTCCGGCCATTAGTAATTCTTTTATTAATTTCCATATTCGATTTTCCTTCTATTTCTAAAATTGAACCCAAATAGCAAAATTATTTACCTTTTTAATTTTTATTCCATCAATGTACAATTCATCCAGATCATTAGTAAGATATTCTGTTTTTTTTTTGTAGTTAATCTTCAAGCCACATTTATTTTTTATATTGTTTTGACAGTTGATTACATATGAAATTTGCACCATCTTGTGCTATGACGATTTGATCATCAGCAAATAGTAATGATGTAGATATTTTCCATCTATTATTTCTAAACCCATTCTATTACACTTTTGAGACTATGTTCTCAAACTAACATCTATATAAATTTTAAATAGGGTTGGTGACATAGGGCATCCTTGCAGCAGACCTTTACTTGTTTTAAATTTTTGTGGTAATCCGTGACCAGTTTTTATTTGGCATGTTTTATTTATGTACATTTGTTGTATTATTTTTACTAAGCAGTTATCTATATGTGACATATGTAATGCTCTCCATAACATATTTCGTGGGACAATATCATACGCTTTTTCTAAATCTATGAAAATCTTTATATATATAAAAATCTCGTGTCACGATGTTCGTCCGGGATGAACTCCGAAACTACATAACCGATTTAGATGAAATTTGGCTTAATGTGTGTGATTTAGTCCAACTTAAAAGATAGGATAGTTTTTATCTGGATTATAGACCTCAATATTTATTATTTGCGAAATAAATGTTCATTAAATGTTTGTCATAGGACAATGGTTTGTAATTATTTGTAAGCCACCAAGGCTAAGTGGTCTGCTGGCTAAGTGGTAGGGCATCTGACTGGAGACGGGAAGGTCCTTGGTTCGAGTCCCTGTCTCGGCGAGGATTTTTATAGACACTTAACCCAGCATTAACCCCCGGCGCAGCATGCTGTATGAGGTGAAATACGCCAAGACGATACTGTGGTTCGGATTCGACGTTAAAATGTAGGTCAAATGTACCAGGCAGGATGGGCGGGCTAGGTAAAGGCGGCTATGACAGCGTCAGAATGCCCAGCCAGTAGAAACCATGTCACCAGGTCATTACGACTACACGTAATTATTATTACAATTCCATAAGTTTCTAACAGATGGCGATGTGTTACCTTATCTATACAACACTTGGTTAGCTAGGTTGGGTAATCATCCAGTAGATCGTTCTGTTTCAATTTATTTATGCTACAGTTTATTCCTAACAGATGGCGGTGTGTTAATTTATCGGACCATCCAGTAGATGGCGTTGTATTTCGAATTATTTATGCTACGGTCTATTCCACGCCATATGTGTGAGTTTCTTCAATTTTAATTGTGCTGTGTATTGTGTTATAATTATACTGTATTGTTGTTCATCGTTTGTGTGTCTTTATGCCTAACGACAAACTAATTACACACATGAATATAACATTGAAGAAAACGTTACGATAAATTCGAATCGTGTAAGCATTTCTCGCTAACTTATCATTTTTCTTCTTATTTTTGTTATGGTCAGCTAGACTCCACGTGTCAATTTCAATTCCTCTCCTGTTGTATTTTCTTTCTTCCTCCCCAGTACTCCTTCATTATTTCACTCCTCTCTACCTTTGAATCCTGCCATATTCAAAGTCTGCTATCGAAAAAATTTTCTTTCCATACGGTTCACTGGTATTATTTCGTTTCAAATCTTTCTAAACCTCTTGAAAGCCTGGTGTCATCCATGCTATAAATGTATCAAAAAATATCATTCTTCTTTTTCTGTTATTTTTTCAATGTTATTTTATATTTCCTCATTAGTTCTTAACTTCCATTTAACTGTATTTTTCAATTGACCCAAAAATTCCGGTTTCACCACTGTATTAGAGTGTCTTATTTTAAGGCTTTCAGAAAGGCACTTTTTGTTGTAATTCAAATATTTTTCAGTGAAATGTCGCCAAAGAATCTAACCTCGACAATGCGTGTAGCAGAGAGGCAAGACGCACGACGAGAGAGCTCATCAATCAGCAATACAAATCGCGGCCAGTAAGGAAGTTCAAAGAATCAGGTCAGCTGAGCATCGTATGCAAGAATCTCAAGAACAGCGTGATGAACGTCTGTGACAGAATATATCGAGAACAAGAGCGGCACGAGAACAACACATAGCTACATTTAGAGAAAGAGAACGAGAGAGACAGTAAATCAGCCGTGCTTTAACACGTGTATCATTTGTTCGTCTTGCGTTCCAATATGCACCAGCCATTGATTACTCTGTACATTCAAAAACTGCAATCGGTGCAGTGAACAAAATATGCCAGTATTATCAGGCGTTGAAATTCCGCAATGAAGCAGCCGACATGTGTTGTGCATCAGGAAAAGATGTATTATTACCACTACCCAATCCGCCAGAACATTTACAATCCTTCTTGCTGGCGAATCAAACAATTTGAAATTGTTTCTGCGCAAGACACGCAAATTCAATTCTTGCTTCCAGATGACGTCTTTTGGGGCAGCAAAAATTTGCGATCTTACATCTGATGGACGTCATTTTGAAACTAAATTCAAAATACAAGGCCAGGTGTACCATAAGAATGGGTCGTTGATACCGATGACAAACGATGACCCGAAGTTTCTCCAAATCTATTGGAAATTGTGAGGAACGCTTGAAAACTAGGTGCCAGTATAATTTCATCGAACAAGCAGAAGAGAGAGCAATTGTGGTATTGTTGGAAAATTGTTTGGAAAATAATAATCAACTTATTCAATTGTGTCGCCACAATTAAAAAATGACAACTATCAAATTGTCATCAAAGCTGACAAATTACCATCAGGAGAATACGCTGGCAGATTCAACGCGCCAACCGTAGATGAAGTTGCAGTTATTATGGTTGGTGACTCAGTTGATTAAAGTCACACGTCAAGATAGAACTGTTAGTATAATTTCGGATCTACACCGTTCTTATGACGCACTCCAGTATCCACTGATATTCTGGCAAGGGCAGAATGAATATCACATCAACATCAAACAGCGTGATCCAGTTGCAGGTAAATTTAATATTCAACTATTGAATTCGTTATTTATTAGTACAGTAGACCCGCAGTATTCCGTCCAGGAGCCGGATTATAGCGGGCCCACTATATCGATTTCTTATTCTTTTTTTTACTATTTAATTTATTATTTTTTTCAGGTAATAAAAAAAATAAAAAAGTTACTTCAATGAAGTACTACGCCCCCCGATTGATGATTAGACGTAATTAGGATAACTATATCCTTCGATATCCTCAACTGTGCCTTCAATACGTCGTGGATATGTACGCCATGGTTGAAAACAAGCATTTGCGATTTATTCGATACAACCAGGTTAAATTACGATCGGAGGAATACATCCTCTTACGAGATACTGTTATCGGCAATATTTATGAAAATTTTAACGCCAATGATATCGGTAATGCATTTATTTTACCTTCAAGCTACATCGGCAGTTCACGGAACATGCAGGAATATATAGAAGATGCGATGACTTACGTACGTCATTATGGTCGTCCAGATTTGTTTGTTATATTTACATGTAATCCGAATTGGGAGGAAATACAAACTTTGATATTACCAGGCCATCAATCAATGCATCGTCATGATGTCACGGTACGTGTGTTCAAACAAAGATTAAAATCATTGATTGATTTAATCGTAAAACATTCAGTTTTCGGTAACACACGTTGCTATCTGTATTTGGTTGAGTGGCAAAAGCGAGGTTTGCCTCATTCTCACATTTTGATTGGGCTTGAAGTTAAAATTCATCCAGAAGAAATTGATCAAATAATTTCAGCCGAAATTTCGCACCCATTAATTGATCAAGAATTGTTTGATATTGTTACCAGTCACTCGATCCACCGACCGTGCGGTGTTTTTAACATGACATCGCCATGCATGGAAGGTGGAAAATGTAAGAAGCGTTTTCCAAAGGAATATACGAATGATACTATTACGGATATCGATGGTTATCCGTTGTATCGCCGCAGAAACGCTGAGAATGGTGGCGAAACATTTACAACGCGAATGTCAAATTCTAGAAACCAAGTTGAAATTGACAATCAGTGAGTCGTACCATACTCACCATTGCTTTCAAAAACGTATAAGGCTCATATTAACGTCGTGTTTTGCAGTTCTGTAAAATCCATTAAGTACGTTTGTAAATATGTTTATAAAGGCAGTGATATGGCCGTATTTGAAGTTCAAAATGTAAATAAAAATGACGAAATAACACGATACCAAATAGGTAGATACATCAGCAGCAACGAAGCTATCTGGCATATTTTTAGTTTTCGCATCCATGAAAGAGACCCTTCCATCCAGCATCTTGCAATACATCTTGAAAACGATCAACGTGTATATTTCACTGAAGAAAATATTTTCCAAAGAATACTTGAGCCACCAAAAACGACAAACCACAAACTGAATTTTTCACATTGTGTCAAAAATCTGATGTGTTCCGCCAATACGCAAAAACATTATTATATACCGATGTTCCAAGCTATTTTTCATGGAACAAATTAGGTAAAAAATGGTAGCCACGTAAACAAGGAGAGCCACATCCTTCGATCGCAGGCATATTCAAAGCAAAGACTTTGCATCCAAACCAACGTGAATGTTTCTTTCAGCGTTTGTTATTGCTGAATGTTCCTGGACCAGCTTCTTTCGAATGTTTACGAACAGTTAATGGTCGAATGTTCAATACATGTAGAGTGTTTAATACATGTCAAGATGCATGTCGCGAGTTGCAGCTGATGGTAGACGACAATTATTTGGACCTGATACTTGCTGATGCAGCGTTGACAGCCACGCCGAATAGTATTCGTCAAACTGTTTGCAATTATTTTGACAACATGTTATCCAACACAATCTTCGAGTTTGTGGGAAAAATATAAAAACAGAATGACTGAAGATATAACTGAAATTTCAGTTTATATAAATAAATAAAAAATACTTTTTTTATAAATATCAATTTTTGTATAATTTCAATTAAGTAATTTGTAATGAAATGTAAATCAAAATTTTTTATGATCGTTTGTCCTTAATTTCAACTCTCCGTAACTCTTTACCAATTACATTTGAATTTCCAAATCGACTACAATGTTTTTGTCGTTATTAGTGAATATTAATTTGACTACTTGAGGAAGTTTAGAATAACATTAATCCAACGTATTATAATTAGTAAGTCACAGCAACGCGTGACCGGGTCAGCTAGTTAATCCTATATTTTTTGATTTTTCGTTGTATTTTTCCAGAAATTTAAATGTTTGTGGTTAACCGCGGTCCAGGGCCACACGACTTTTCCCTGCTGAAGTTATCAGATTTGACAGCTAAAGATGTGGAGCCATTCGAAATCGGGTTAAGGAACTCTCTTCCATCCCGTCGTAATCTACTTCGGCGTTTTTCGCCTCTCAGTCGTATACCCGATGGGAGCAGAATGTGGGCGCCCAATCGTATTTTCTGCTTTGCGCTGCGATTGGCGCTCGCAGCGCCGCTCGGCGTCATTTCGAGGTGGCTTCGTGCTACCGGAAGCTGCAATTGCAGTCTCCCCTTCCCTCCTCCTCGCACAACAGGCATCCGGCGCACAAAAAACAAACGCCAACCGTGGTGCGCAGCAGACAGAAGACTGGCGCCGGCCGCAGCGTTGCAGGAGTCGCGTGACCTTTGGAATTAAACGCGATAATGGTCGCTGCCTTTCCGTTTGATCTTTCATTAGGACTGAACTAGCGGCTTCGTTGTGGGTCACGTTACTCACCGAGTGGACTTTCTTCTCCGTTGGCAACGTCCATTATCATCTTATCATTTCTGGAAGAGTTCATATTGCACAAAAAAGGAAATATTGCTAGAAGCGCGAAAAAATATAAGATAACATTTTAGTATCTGCTCTCCCAGTTATCTGCCTCATATATTTTAATCCTTGTCTTTCTCTGCAGTTATTCCCATCGACTTTTCTCATCATTAACAAAATTCAAATTGCTCGTGTCTTAAGTGCAGGATAGGTGGAAGATGGGTGTGTAGGGAAATTGCCACCGGAGCCTGTGCTCCATTGCAATTAAATTAAATTAAATTAAAATCATGACCCACCTTTCTATCTGTCTGCCAGACACACAGAATTGTAGATATTCACTTCATACTTCCTTCTGCCCCTTTAATTTTCAACATCCTTCCATAGCATTTTAAATTATTCAATATTTCTCCTTTATGATGTTCCGTAAGTCCACTCTTTGCTTTCATAAAATGATTTACTGCACACATAGTTTTAGTTTTAGAATGTTCTAAGTCAATGTTTGAAAGAAAAAGATTTCTCTCTTTGAAGAATGATTTTCAATCAGTGGTTTTCTGGTTTCAGAGTCATTTCTTGCTTCGGCCGTTAGTTGTAATTTTACATTCCAAAGTAATAGTTATTTTTTTTATACATCTGCTGCCATTTATGTATTTAATCTACTGTCATCATCTGGATTTGGATTATGTTCATTCTAAATTCTACTCCCGGTATTTTGCTAACCCCCTTTAGATAATTTCTCAGCATCCCCACTCTCATCTACTAACAGAAACAGTATCATCCGGAATTCACGGCGCATAATTTTTTTTCATCTTGAACCCGTATGCCACATTCGTAGTTTTTTTTTTTATCTTCTTCATTTCTGTCTCTGCTTATAGGTTGAATATTATTAAGGAAAGACTACGGCCCGACTCATATTCTTTTTAACCTATGCTTGTCTCTCGCGATCCTCTACTTTGATTAAAAATACCTGATTCTTATATGGCTTAAAAATTATTCTTTTGTCTCGATATTTTAGGCCTGAGTTCAGTAAAATGTTTAGCGTGTTGTGTTTTTTTCCCATGTAACTATAGCAAAATCATTTTTTTTAAAAAATCCACAAAAAATGTATCCTCTTTATTATAAATCCGTCCTGCCAAAATTATTCTCAACTCCAGGATTGCTTCTTTTGCACTCCATTTTTTCCTAAAGTGGGAATGATGTTCAGTTAATATCCCTTCCACTGCATATTATTGCAGCGAAATGTGCAATTTTAGACATATGGAGGGATAGTTTCCATATTTAGCGGCACCTCATCTTTTGTTCGGTAATGTTGAAAATGATACTTAACTTAAAATTTGTTGGACTCTTTCCTGCTCCATAGTTTTTCGATATCAGTTTGAATAAAAAATACTGGACTAAAATCTTGGAAGTTAATTGTTTGTGACTGCTATCTTTGGTTACCCCGCTATTAATGTTCGAAATAAGTAGTAAATACTGACATTCAGTCTGTTAAAATTCGCCGAAATCGTAAGTATACGTTTAGAGAATTGGCCAATAGGTATAAGCTCCGTAACAGCTATCATTACTATCTTCAACAACAATAATATAGCGCCTAAATAATTATATTTCTTTTTTTAATATGGGATTTACGGCTCGTCTGCGTCACAAGATACGGCAGAGAGCGTGAGACAAATAATGAGGAGGAATTCAATCATGGACTTTCGACGGATCCGTACCGGTAATCTTGTGATTTCGAAAAACTTATATGAAAATGGCCAGCCCCGGGATGAATCTGCGTTCTGCCGAACTGATCCCCCACCAGACTCGATCTTATTCCTGCTCATCCCGGACAAATTCGTCTTTTGAACGATGAAATAATGCAAACTGAAAATACGTGTTGCTGGTTAATTTGAATTTGCTAGTATGATTTTTGTATTAATACGTCGACGATTGATTTAAGTCCAATACATTATACCCGTCGTTTTCATCTTTCCCAAAATTATTTGGTTTTGAGTACAAAATCTTATTTCTTTTTTTTTTTGTAACTGCTTTACGTCTCTTTTTAACATCGAGGTCTTTAGAGACGGGAAAGGATGGGGGCAAGGAATGGGAATGAATTCGGTCATGGCCTTTTGAAGGAAGCATCCCGGCATTTGCCTGGAGTGATTTGGGGAAACCATGGAAAACCCAAATCTGGATGCCCGGACGGGGATTCGAACCGCCGCGCCGTCCTCCCGAATGCGAGGCGAGAACGCTAAGCGTTACACCGCCCCGCTCGGTAAAAATCTTATTTATACAGGATACGATACTCGCTGCAAACCTAAAAGAATGATATAAGCTACATGTACAGGCATTTTCTATACACATAAAATTTAAACCTAAGCTGTCTATTATAACGGCACAATTTCTTCCTTTACACAGTTTAGTTGGATTAATAGTAGAGGAATGCCACATTTCCCCGCGTTCTATCTATCCCATTTGACAGTATGATGGGTTTTGTGGTGGTGGAAGTGGGGGGGGGGGGAGGGGTGAAGAGGTAAAGGAGGGGGACGTTGAGCTGGAGTAAAACAGTAGGCTTAAACCCGTGTCGTTCATTTCTTAGTCAGGCATTCCTCTTACTGAGCTACGAGCCATCACTCGCTTGATATATTTTAACATCTCCCTTGACATGATTTTTAGCTGTGTGGCATTTACTCCTCTATCTGTATTTCAGTTTTGAGCGCTGCAGGCTATCGTATTATCTCCGATACAGTTAACTCTTATCGTCTGCAAGGCAAACGTTTCGTTAAAAGAAAGTCTCTTATCGACTGACAATTTTCAGAAGACTTGTAGACAGACTGTTTCGTGCCAAAGTTTACTTTGTCGGGATTGCTGACCGTTTCTTGGAACTGCAGAGTCGTCTGAGAGTTTAGAACCACTGTAGTTTGAGGAATAAGAATCGTGATATCATAGCCATGCCCTGGAACGTGCTGCATTGCTTTCTTATTATTTGAATGGATTTTGCATTTTGCCATCTGTTTCTCCGAAAGAATGTTACATTAGACGTGAATGTCCTCGGAAGCGACTTCGTCCATTTGGCTTTTACGAGTGAAGCTGTTTTGTTTGCTAAGCTTTTTTCCTTTCTTTCTTGAAAAACTTTTCTTTAGAATTATATTTACCTTGCTACCTTACTATTATTATTATTTGAAATTCACTTATTATTTTCTTTAGTAACTCTCCTCGTAATTCAAATTCCCGCCAAGTCTACATCCTTACGATCAACAGCAAATTTTTTATAACAATTTAACAGTTAATGTTGTATTTCACTAAATACCAATTTATTTAAGTTATACAGTGTATATTTTTAGCTTACTTGAGTTATTCAGAATTTGGAGATAATGTTTTAAGGAGGGAATAGATCTTAATAGTTTGTGTGTATCATATCAGAAATTAGTGTTAAATATTCGTCGTCATGTAAGAGCTATTAGTGTAAAGGTTTATTACGCCTTCTGATCCTTTCGTTTGTAATTTCATTTCTATCGGATGAAATGTGGAATATACGAGTATCATAATTACTTGAGAAAGATGGAGAACTGGTCTTATTCTTTCAGTCTGCATCTTCGTATATGAATTATTGAAAATTGGGATTGTTAGAACTGAAGAGCGGTGGTGGTTTTAAGGTGCCTGAAAAGTTGTTTTATACTCCATGCTTTTATTATAAATTTTACTGATTGTTGTGAGAAACAAAGTGAGTTGTGGAGAGTGTTTATAGCGATGTTTTCGTTTAAATATATCCCGTTTCGTAGCTGGATGCTATTATCTCCAGGTATGGTGGATCTGAGATCACAAATCGGAGTGTCGAGAAGCAACAGGCAGTGTCCGTGATCGATGTCTCGCGAGCTGCGTGGTCGACCTAGCTTCGAGCAAACAGACCAGTCGATGACGTCAGCGGTCTCAAGCTGTCCAAACATCACGCACGCGACGAGAACGTCTTTAATGTAGGGCAGCAGGTCGTCTCGAACAATCACAGGGAGAGAACTGCTTTAAATAGGCTGGAGAGTCGTATTTTAAGACATATAGCGCCATTAAAAATGTTAGTTGTGTTTACAGCAGGAGGGAAGCATTGTGCAGAAGAGTAAGGAGGAGTGTAATTCAGGAACACTTTCTAAGTAGTATGCAGAGTATTTTAAAAAAAATATTATAATACCATTTGGCAACGCTTTTATTTTTATCAGCATGATTTTATTATAATTGGGTTTGATTTCCTTCTTGTGTTTGCAGTGATTATTTTTAGTGTTATTATTCTCCATTTCCTCTGGACGAGTACGGGATGGAACGAACACTTAATTATAACGCCGAGATCCGAGGGCAGACTCGAACTAGTGACTTCAGAATCCAGAGACTACCACTCTTTACCCTAGGCTGCTGTGGTCTAATGGCATGTGAAGTTAAAAATATTGATGGAGGTTGGAAAAAAATAACTGTAAAAGCGAATCAAACTAGTAGAGAGATTGTTGATGCAAAAACAGTTCCAGTGGCCACATGCAAAGGTTATGAGCAACTAATCACGGTTGATTATACATGATATCTGGCGGGGAACGGGAAGTAAATGAACCATAGTCTATATTAAGATTCTTAGAGGATTCGCCTCTATTGATTTGGAAAAGCAGAATGGTAATATGGCGCCTTATTGCAGGAGGATTAAAAATTCTACCACCATCTGTTCTGATTGCAGGTATTAGGCCGTTTTCTTTAATAGTTTATGCATATACTCTATCTTAGTTTGCGCCTCAGAAATACACGTTTCGCCAACAGAATAACGTAAAGTCTAGGAAATTAGCACAAAATATTTTTGGACATTACCTAACTTGACAGATATAACGGTAAAATTTAAACATTTTTCTACATATTTACAACTAACAGATTATCAGCTTTATTCTTAAGTTATGATATGTTTAACGATGCAACGATTTACGATTATAAATTATGTAAAAAAAAAATAAAATAAAATAAAGAAATCAATCGGATTAGGCAATAACATATTGTGTATCACATTGTTATCACTCTTCACGTCAATAAATTTGTCACAATAATTTATAGTTTTTTTTCCTTTTTGGTTAATTCTACAGTTACTTGTTCATTCATTCATCTTAACATTTGCTCCTAATCCGTTCCAAACAAGTAATTTTTTCTTTTTTACGTTGAGCAAAAAAAAAGTTTGGCCGTTGCAATTAAAAAAGTTTGGAATGTTGTTTGTTATTATGAAAACTCTTTCTGTCGTACAAAAGTGGTCATTTACTTTTCATTTCAGCTGTTGCACGTTTTTATAAATACGCGAGAAATTTGCCAGCTATTGTTTTGCCTCTTTTCAAAAAGACAATTAAGATTTCTCCCGGAATATCGCAGAACACAGTTGTCACAACATTTCCCGTCGAGAGAAGTGTTTGGGCTTTCTCTAATGCATTATCTCAGCTTTAATTCCCTGCCTGTTTAGAGTTTATACGAAAACTTGCTTCGGGCCAGATTCAGATCTCGATTCAGAAGTACCGGCCTTCATGATTACTGTTTTTAGATTATTTACAGGCATAATTTGGATGAGTTATAGGATGGTTACAAATTCCCGCCTTAGTATCTACACAATTCACAATCAACTTAACTAACACCATCCGCTGACAGATGACGACGCTATCGTTTTCCCTTTGGCAGAGACAAGCTGGTAGGGAAACAGAGTTGTCACAAGTATGTAGTAAAAAGAAATTCCGCGGAATTGCGGGAAAAACGCTGAAAGAAGAAACTTTCGTCCGTGTCTTTGTCCTTTTTCTTTAGATACGTAAAAGTAAAGGACATCCATATAGCTCATTACTATGTATATGGTTGGTTTGGTGCAAATTTAGCTCGGCATTCATTCTGAATACCTCGACACTAAGAAGTGGAGTAGCCAACTAATGTTCCTAGCCGCTATTTCAACTGAGGGATGACTTCTGCCTCGGTACTAATATGAAACAGTGTTAGGAGATCTGGGGAACGTTTTGCGATCTTAATTCCAGTTGTAAGGTTAGAAGCCAGTTACTGTACCGACTGCGCAAATAATTCCACTCCCCGCTAAAAAAAAGTTCTAAGCTCTACGTGGATCAAACGTCAACGTATATTCCACACACTGTACCATGGAGTAGGAGATTACTATTGAGGATGTTATCATAACAAAGTAACGCCTAGGGAAGAATAACTGCTGGGCTTTTCAGTTACTTTCTTCAGTATGACTGTTTTTAGGTGTGGATGAAAGTGATGATGTGAGTCTTTATGTAGAGATGAAAGAAAGGTGAGGGCGAAGACAGGTGCGGGCCCATTCAGGCCTACTCTTTCGAAAGCCTTTTGGCGTCCTCCGAGATGTTTGCTCAAATCAGCTGATCCCGCGTCAAGTGTCGGACATCATTATAGCGCCGCAAAGACTTGAGCCAACGGGGCGGATCAGTACGCTTTGGAAACAACCAGCTCACTGCTTTTCCCGTCTTTCTAGTGAGCTTAGTGGCTTTGTGGGTGATCGATCCCACGACCTCGTGCTCGGGCGGCCCGTGAGCTTGTTACGGAATTGGATTGACATCAATTGCAGCAGCGGGCGACCTCAACAAGTGGCGACCAAGCTTCTTGCCCTCTGCCGGCTGTTCTGCCCTGGCTCCAAGCCAAACCAACTTGGACACAGCGGGACTACGTATCTACGCGCCATCCAACACGCTTCTTGAACAAGTGGTTCCACGTTCCTCCGACTCGAAACTTCATTCGGGGAAAATATACCGCTCTTATTATTCTTTCGAGTGGTATGATATGTTGATCTCTTACTAGTCCAGTCTTGATCTCTACATGCCCTTCGTATCTTGCGTCTCAATTATTTGCTTCATATTAAAGCGATCATTCTATGTCATAAATTGTCTGCTTTATAGATTGTAACGTTTGTCTTCCTCTACAGTTCCTCTTTCGATCATTCCTTAACTATCAAATCCCGCTTGTCTTAAAATGGGCCTCACCATTTAGCCTGTTCTTTCTGTGAAACTCCACAAACTTCATTCCTAACCCACTATTTCAAAAAATATATACTATATCTGTCATATTAATTTCTAACATGTTTCTATAGCCCCGCATTCTAATTTTCGTTCTTTGTGATTTCCTGGATTCCAAGTTTCGCTGTTATAAAGTGCTGTGTTCCATAAATAAAGTTTGAAAAATTTCTTTCTTAGTGCTAGGTCACTGTTTGAAAATAAAAGATTTATCTTTTTCAAGAAGGCTCTTTTGCTCATCCTTGCGTTTGCCATCAGTTGTAATTTTTTCTCCTAAATTTTAAAATTTTCTTACTCCTACAATAGCCACTTAATCTACTGTTTTTGATGTCGCTGCTGCTACAATTCATGACAATTATGTTGGGTTGGTATGGATTTAGTCCATATCTCTCTCCCAGTACTTTCTTTATGCCGTTTAGTAATGTCTTAATATCCCCATACTTCTTTGTTAACAGGACATCCTTTCATTGTTTCCTCTACACACAAGTAGAATATTGATGGGCATAGTGTGGAATCTCATATCATCTTATCTCATACTCTATATTATTGATGTTTACCTGTAGTGGCTCTCGTACAATAGCCACCTGATTCCTATATACATCATTAATTATTGTTTTATATAAGTATTTTAGAACGGCTCTCCTTAAATCGCATTTAACGTTATCAAAGGTATTTTTTGTTTTGAAAAACTGTTTTTATTGATCTGCTCTTCTCATAGGCATGTTAACCTTGAAGCCAAAAGTGTTTCCCTGGTACTCCGGCTTTTCCTAAACCAAAACTGACCTCATCAACTTTCCTATCTATTTCACTGTACATTATTCTAGTCAGTATTTTTGAGGCATCTGATGTTAAACATGTTGTGTGATAATTCTGATATTTCGTAGCTCGTGCAGTTTTTTGGGAATCTGAGGATAATACTTTTATTAAATTACTTTGGAATCTTTCCTGTTTTACAGCTTTTCGGTATGATTGAATAATCTTTGGATTCCTTGTTTTCTTAGAGATTTCTGCAGTTCTGCAGGAACGTCAGCAACCGCTACGGTAAATAATTTACAGCTTTCCTGTCAGCGTTGTTTTTTCCTTTGTATATGTAGCTTGTGTGTACAAGTGACTGTTTCCTAAATAGGACGGAACTGAAAGAACTTACCCATTGTTCACACGTCCCGGATCGTTTCATGTTACATACTAACTACTCACACTTAATTAGTTTTAGCACTGCCTAATAGTGCATTAGCGCTTTCTCTAGTTTTCACGTGCCCTCATTTCCATCTTTAATTATCACGTTGGGGAACGTTAAAAGTGTAGCATAACGAAGTCTCCTACAACGATGTTTTCGCTAATGATACAATCAAACGGCGAACACATAGCATGGTGGGTGACTGATAAAGCCAGAGAATGGTGTTCGGGAGGATGAGGATTCAAATCCCCGTCCGGTCATCCGAGCTAAAATTTCGCGTTCTGGGTACTCTCCAGTAAGATTTTTTTCCCTTCCTTCCAAATTTTGTTAGTTATTGGTGCTTCCGTTATTGAATGATGATCTTTGTTGGCTCCTAATGCAGGTTTTCAATTGTAAATATTTCTCAGAGGTTTAGAAACGAGGGTAGTCAAATCGCCGTGATAAGTCAAAGCTTATTCCGTAGGATCTGTAGTGTGTTCAGTTAACAGAGGCGGCTCAAAATCACTTTGCTCTATCCCCACTCCACTGCCCTTACCCCTACATGTGAAGGGGAAATATACCAATCACCCACCTGGACACAGCGATCAGCGCGGAGAGGCAGGGAGGAAGGGGTGGTGAGGCGAGGAGCGGGGCCAGGGGAACATGACCTTGAGCAGCCAGTTTGGAGTGAACAGGGTATAGCGGTAACGCTTGGGCTGCAACTCGGGGGGACGCGGGTTTGAATCCCCTGCCGACCATCCCGATTACGGTTTTCCATAGTTTCCCCAGATCACTCCAGGCGAATGGCGAGATGGTTCCTTCAATAAGGCTATGGCCGAATTCCTTCCCATTTTTGCCCCGCATTATTTCCCGGCATTAACGACTTCGACGTCGCTAGTTGTAAAGCCAGAAGCAGCAGAAACGAAGGATCTACAAAGTGTGCAGTTTTCGATAAAATCTTATATTCTTGTACTGATTCAACCTCTACAATCATAAGGCTATTGACCGAGCGTATTGGGACAGTAGTAACCTTCTGGCTTGTATTTGGGAGGCCGCAGGTTCGAATTCCCGTTCGGCCATCCAGATTTCGGTTTCCCATGGTTTCCCGAAATCACTCCAAACAAATGTCTGGACGGTTTCTTTAAAAGGAGAGGGCAGAATTTCTTCCTGTTCGTTGTTCCGAATCCTTTTCCGCCTCTAATGACCTTGACGTCAACGAGGCGTAATGCCATAAAAAATATATAACTTAGTATACAACCCGAAGGTTGGTTGGATCTTCCAGAAGGAGGCATACTATGCCATTGTGTCAGAGGTAGGACGGCCAGCTCCTTTCCTCTGGGATCTACAGTTTAACGTGGAATCCGAACCACGGAGTAGCCTGGCGTAGCTCATATGATCAAACACAACTCTCAAAAATCGTGCGCCTGTCGGAATTCGAACCCGGGACCGCAGCAGCGAACGTTTTGAAAGCAAGCGCCTTAACCACAAAGCTTCCAGACAACTCATAACAAATATGTATAAGGCTATTTATGATGATTATTCAGTATTCGAATTTTAATGCATTTTAGATATTATTTCTGAATTTTGTTTTCTCTTTAATACGATGAATTCGCTTTAAGGTAATATTTTTTATGATATAGTATTCTCGAAAGCAATACACTAAATCGCAGTATATATAGTACTAGACATCTGTGAAACAGATATCTTAGAATCCCCTCAGCTTCAAATGAATGGATAGTAATTTAAATATGGAGAACGTACCTATTTATACGTACCAACTATGAGGATTCCAAATTGTCTTAAAAGACCGAACGATAGGTAGAATCGGCTAGCCACGAATTGGGTAAATCTGGAAGGGAGAAGATTAAGGGAAGGAAAAAAAATGTATAAGAACGAAGTCTTTCTCGGCGTTGAGAATGTATAAACTGCTCTCGGGTGACTAGCCGAGTCAAGAGTGCGTTGTCACACCATATTTCGGCGACTAGATACATTGCCGCCATCACCAGAAGATGGCGGCAATGAATCTAGTCGCCGAAATATGGTGTGACAACGCACTCTTGACTCGGCTAGTCACCCGAGAGCAGTTTATACAAACAAAAATGGTTTGACGTGTCATTGTTGATGTGAGACCTCGGTGGCAGACGACAAAGCATGACGGAAAAATGGATCACAAGAGGGATGGGAGGGAGAGGAATGAATATTAGTATCTGTCCGATAATTGTTTAATCTTTACGCCGATGAATTCTGGGTTGATCTATATGAATCGCGTATTACCGATGCGAATGGTGGCGACATCAGCATTCCAACAGACGATTACGGAAAATCCCACAAAAACTGAAATGAGATGGCAAATATGCCGGGGGTCGAAATCGTATTCATGCTGCTAGTACAAGGTCCAATTTCATCTTTGGCAGCGTGTTACCACCGTCAAAAAAACTAACGGTTGATATAACGCTGATAGCACAGATGTGCGACAGGTGATGATCCAATGGCTTAGCTGTGTGGTCTGTCTGCTGGTGATTGCTAATGGACGTTTTGTCGCGTGCTAAACACATTTCCGCTCGCTTAATTGCATCCCGGCCGCCTTTCCGCACCTGAAACAGCCGGTGGCCACTTCACCACGCACCTTCCGTCCCAGCAGAGGTTCTCGCCAAAGATGCTACTTACTTCAGCTGATATTCCTATACAGTATACACAGTGTATGCCACGTAGTGATATTTTAGTTTTTAAATACTTTTTTATTGTTTGTTTGGTTACCAGAAGTACGTGGATGCCCTAACGTTAAATTTTAATTTGAATGAAAAGAAAAACAGAAAAAAATGATACAATTTGCAGCACGTCTCTTGCGCTGAATCATTCTAACTATTAACAATTTTAAAATTGCTTAGAATTTCAAAAAATACCAATTATTTTGCGAAAACACTTGTTATTTGCCGATGAGTGTTATAAGAATTTAGTTTTCTTAATTCTGCAGCTGTTTTCAAAAAAGAATTACAGGTATTCTTAAACATTACCTACCTACAATGCACAGCAGTAGTTGTTATATTTTGTGGTATATATCCCACGGTTCAAAATATATCTAAAAAAAAAAAAAAAAACTATTCTTCGTGTAAATGAGCACTGTTTTAATTAAATTAAAAAAAAAAATATTTTGTAACACAACTCTTTTAACGTGTATATGAAAATCCACACATGCCACTGATTCCGTGCAAATTTCGCGCTGTTGATCTTGTCAACGATTCGAGTTAACTGTCCACTGGGCAGGATGATTCTCGATACCCGTCCCTGGATTACCAACCCTATTGCCTTTTACCAATTACGAAATTTGTGGAAAGATCGGATAGTTCTCATTTGAACCGTCTCGACACCAGAAGCAAAATCGGAATATTCCAGAGAGGGATTCGAAAAACCACGTTTTATGGCGACGAGAAGTGTGTGTTTTGTATATTTGCTACTCTCATCTCCGCTTCCTCTCCTGTCTTTCATTCAATCGCCACCTCCACCACACGTTATGTGCTCTCATCTCCCCATTACCTCCCCCCCCTCCCCTCCTCAGTGCCGTTTGTTATAGCCTGTTCAGCGACTCAAGTTAAGTCTGCTATATCCCCACTCTACCACTTTTTTCTTTTTTTTTTAATATAGGTTTATTGAAACCTTACAACATTTCTACATTACAAGATTAAAGTTTCATAATACACTCTACGTTACAGAAACATCATATGAGTACTCTGGTCAAATAAATGGGCTGAACATATGCGTCATCAAGATTGGTCACGGAGAAGAAGTCCATCCAGATATGCTCCGAAGTGGCGTTGGTACCTCGTTGAATTTTTTAAATTCCAAAGTGTTATTTTAAGTGTGGATAAATAGCCTTATAGATCCTTAGGTTTTTTTTATTAGAATATTGTACATTGCTTGTCCTAATACCCAAACCAGTGAGTTATGTTTTTCTGGTGGCATGGTCTTGATGTCTGGTCGTATCAGAATCTCGCATGCTACACCTACACGCGGAAGGGAAATTTGTCTCTTGCCTACTTGTACACGGCAGTGAGTCTTATGATGGCTTCCCACGTCCCGTGGTTTTATAGGCCGCGCCATGCTGCCCAGTTGTGCGTATCAACACGCGCCACAGGGTAGCCCTTGCTACCTCGCAGCCACCTCCCCACCACGTAACCTAGTGTCGTTTCATCTACCCGGGCGTTTGATGTTTACCGAATGCACGCAATCCCTACCAGCTGAGGCGGCTCCCTTCCCGCGGCCCGCTGTTGATTGCTGGACCGATGGGGCCGCCAAATGTACGGACTGTGGAAAGCCACCGGTAGTGGTAGGAACGGGAGATGGTGAAGTGACGTGTGGGGCCAGGGGATCATAACCTTTAGCCGTCAGTCCGGAGTGAACAGAGTATAAATACATCTTGTGGTGTGTTAAAAGTTGAAAATGTAAAGTTCCACCATACATGACAAGTGTTAAACGTGAGTTGAAGTATTAACTGGAAGTCCATGGTTGAAGCCGTGGGTAACAGCTAGTATCGCTATGAAATAAATGAAGTGCAAACCTGTTTTATTTCTTCATTAAGCAGCGTGCAGTATTATTTGTTCACAGCTAAGGGCGAAACAGAAGTGCATCGAAATGGGAACAAATTAATTTTTAGTACAATTCTTGAAAAGAAAATGATAAACGTCAGAAATTTAGTGAAAATTTAGTGATAAAGGAGATATTTTTCATATCCTTGTAGTCGTCTGAAAACATTGGCAGCACACACATCTTTTTTTCTGTAGGAATACCTTAGCTGCCAATATTTATTTGTTTTTATAACATCTACTGTTGAGCCCAAAATATTCTCGGACCTTCCTCGTATTTACATAATTTCCGGAGAACTTTACATCGTACCGACGTTTATAAACAACTATAAATCTTTTTTATTTCGTATGACATTTTCTGATAGTCCTTTTTAGTTTCCATCATAAAAAATTCGATGACTGCGTATAATCATATTTTAAATAGAAAAAAATATGCTGTATTAACACGAAACGAATCCAGAATGAAACAGATAACAATGAGAAGCGATAATGATGTTAATATCTTCCGTATTAATTATTGTGAATCTCTGGATTTCAGCGAGCGATGTGCAGAAAAAAAAAGAAATATCTGACTTCAAACATTTCATACGATTTATACCCTACGCTTTCAGATTTTATTGGTTCTTGTTTAATGACGTGGCTCTAGAGTCTAGCATATGC
The DNA here is from genome assembly GCA_031002005.1 of Vandiemenella viatica. Lineage (NCBI taxonomy): Eukaryota > Metazoa > Arthropoda > Insecta > Orthoptera > Morabidae > Vandiemenella > Vandiemenella viatica. Next base: position 130,357,083 of record JARYHS010009186.1, read on the forward strand.
ATTATCCTGTTTGTTTCTCTTTAATTTCAGATCAGTCGGCACCGTAATGGAAGCTGCATTAAGCTCAACTCTCAGCCAGTAATTAAACTTTCTGATTAACAGGTATCATCCCTCGGCCAATTTTATCCTGTTTATTAGAAGTAAAAAAGTTCTTCTGGCATTTCTAACGCGACGGTATTTGCATTGAATTTCCCTAGCAACTGGTAAACTTGTTTTCTATAAATATTGTATTACTAACGCAACATCCCTACCTGAAATATCTGCTTGCCTGTTGGTATTACCTTTATTTGATTTTCGTTCGTATTATTGACGAAAAGGGAAATATATATTCTGTGATGTAGTCTTATGTAACTGAATATGGTCCAGTGCGGATGGCTACGACGCGTATGTTATTTTATGAGCCTGTTACATGTTTTTTTTTTTTTTCCTTAAGAACGTCTCTGTCACAAGGGTGTATCGAACTTCCCAAAAGAATTTTTGATTAAGGGTAACATTTTGGAGATACATTTAGAGTTAAATGAAAAATGAGTCAAATATATCACAGTTCACGAATATGAATGAAGTTAAATTTTCGACCACTATCTGTTAATAATACATTTCAAAGGTTGCGCGATTGTCGTGAATTTAAAGCATACGCAAATTAACTATTTATTATTTTATACAAAATTTCCTGAAAGCAATTAGCTGTGATAATTTTTAAGACTTGAAATTAGCAAAGATCCTCTTGACACAAAAGATACTTCATCAAAACAACTAAAACATTACATAAGAAGGTGGCAAAATTGTTATTTACTTTCAATCATTATAGATACTTCTCCCATGATCTTTCTTAGTGACTGATGCTAGAAACGTTTACAATGGATTTTTTATTTAACTTTGTGAAACTTTTTAAATACATATAAATTAAGTTACCAATGAGAACAACATCCAGTCACTTCAGAAACAATTGTTTTCAAGAGCAGTTATCATAAAATATCGATTTAGATTTTTTTTAACCAGTTCAATATTATCCAGATTCAATCAGATAGACACATCTGATAACTAATGTTGTTGAGGACCATTTCTGGGGAAGTATTTAACAGACAGTAGCTATATGTTTTTTAACCGTGTAACTTCTTACTGTATTTGTGAAAACTACCCACTTTGTTGGAAATTATTTTCTTGTACAATTTACGCCTTTTTAAGGTAAAAGCTACTCCGCTACTGCCATTTTTTTTAAAAAACTTTCAGAACAAAAACATTATGATATTGAGCTAATAGTTTTATACATTTATCAAAAGTTTTCATTTTTTTTGTTGCGATTCGATGTCGACATGGAAAATCGCTATAGGTAATTTGGATTAATCTGTCAAAGTGATGGTGGTTTTCTGTAAACCTTTTAAGGCTTGCATCAAAAGATTCTGTCTTGTGCTGATTTTGAAACTTGTTTTTCGTGTCGTTGATGGGTAATAGTCCACTAACTATTCGCTTGATTGCTCACGCGAAACTGAATTAGAACTAAATAGCCAATCATAAACGCTCTCCCCCCCCCCCAATACATTTACTTTGGATATATGAAAATAAATCTAAAACTCTGGATCTCTAGGAAATTCTGTTTGGCGAAACAAAAACTATCGGTGTTATATAAACAGCCTGCAGAAGAGGGATATTTAATTTTTAAATCACCTAAGTAGATGGCAGACTGATTGTGACATCGTAAAACATGTCGTACACCGGTAGTAGGTTGGTACCTCTGTCCTGGGGTCACTGACTGTTGGCTCTGGTCGATAAAACTCTCGTTACTTGCCCTGTGTTGTCGTGCTGGTTGTTTCCTTTAGCCTGCGAGGCGGAAGTTCCAATTGTACTGACTGTTTTGTGGCGAGCGCTTTACTGGAACAAGCGACATTATTTACTGTGGGGGGTAATTTCGCTGCGGTCATTTTGTAAAAACAGCATTAGTTGCATTTGGGAAATCCGAAAATAAGCCAAATAAAGTGATAAAATGCACCACCACAGCCGTTCAAAAAGAGAAAAGCTGGCGTGCAATTTCGTACTTTCTGAAGAGAACTTGACGGCCTTTTTCAGGCCCAACACAACAACCGTATAGATTCCTCTATATATAGTGGCCGCGGAATATACAGTAAGCGCCGGTGGTCGCCTTCAGTTTAAGATATGTGTCGTGCCTTTTAAAGGGCCATACTGGCTGTGGCAAATAAGACGGATCTGGATTGAAGTCTATGTCCATTAGTCCAGCCTTCGTAGTTGCGGTTTCAACGGGAATTTCTGTAATAATTTTTACTGCACCTTCACTCCCTAAAAAAATTTCACATCGCATATATCGAGGGTGGCGGGTGAGCGGTAACGTTCTGGCCTCGCATTCTGGAGGATGCGGGTTCGAATCCCCGTCAAGCCATCCAGATTTTGGTTTCACATGGTTTCCCGAAAAAAATTAAAATGAAAGGAGAGCATCAAAACAATTGCATAGGAATCCATGAAAAACCGATGGGAAAGTGGTAGTTGAGGTAGAATAAATGATAGAACACAGGCAGAAATTAGATGGAAAACGTTTATTCGATTTCATAGTTTTACAGTAAATGTTCGAAATGTCCACCATTAGTTTCGATGCTTGCGTTACAACGCCGGACTATGTATTAACAGACACGGTCATAAACATTTGTTTTTGTTTACGTTAGGTGCAGAACTAATGACTCTTGCAACCAGATCATTTTCAGAATAGACAAATGCGTCATACATAACAGATTTAAGGAACGAAATGTACAGCGTCCTCTAGCGACGAATGGTGACGTTTCCAGTCACGGATCCCTGCGAAATTGTGAATCATTTTGATCCTCTCCATCTCCTCTATTTATGTGATAATGTGATACCCTGTATATTGTAAACAGATACTCCTATCCTATTGACAAATTTTATCACTAAATAGGTGCTCTGAAATCGGGGCAGGTATTTCCTGTTGAAGGAAAGAAGACAGCATTCCATTTTATATACTGGGTGAACAGTGGATTCTATAATTCTTGTTCATGGTTTCTGAATATCACTGTAATCGAACGTTTTGATGATTCTGTAATGTTATATTTCCTTCTTCTCATTGCGAAAATATTGTACGGTTCTTGGTTACTCAAAATCGTCGATGTATATTTTCAAGTACACTCTTGGAAATTGAAATAAGAACACATTGACGCCGGTATGAAACACCAACCATACTTGCTCCGGACACTACGAGAGGGCTGTACAAGCAATGATCAAACGGACGGCACAGCGGACACACCAGGAACAGCAGTGTTGGCCGTCGAAGGGCGCTAGCTGCTCAGCGGTTGGGCACCGCCGCAGTCACTGTCAGCCAGTTTGCCGTGGCATACGGAGCTCCATCTCAGTCTTTAACACTGGTAGCATGCCGCGACAGCGTGTACGTGAACCGTATGTGCAGTTGACGGACTTTGAGCGAGGGCGTATAGTGGGCATGCGGGAGGCCGGGTGGACGTACCGCCGAATTGCTCAACATGTGGGGCGCGAGGTCATCACAGTACATCGATGTTGTCGCCAGTGGTCGGCGGAAGGTGCACGTGCCCGTCGACCTGGGTCCGGACAGCAGCGACGCACGGACGCACGCCAAGACCGTCGCATCCTACGCAGTGCTGTAGGGGACCGCACCGCCACTTCCCGGCAAATTAGGGACACTGTTGCTGCTGGGGTATCAGAGAGGACCATTCGCAACCGTCTCCATGAAGCTGGGCTACGGTCCCGCGCACCGTTCGGTCGTCTTCCGCTCACGCCACAACATCGTGCAGCCCGCCTCCAGTGGTGTCGCGACAGGCGTGTATGGAGGGACGAATGGAGACGTGTCGTCTTCAGTGATGAGAGTCGCTTCTGCCTTGGTGCCAATGATGGTCGTATGCGTGTTTGGCGCCGTGCAGGTGAGTGCCACAAACAGGACTGCATACGACCGAGGCACACAGGGCCAACACCCGGCATCATGGTGTGGGGAGCGATCTCCTACACTGGCCGTACACCTCTGGTGATCGTCGAGGGGACACTGAACAGTGCACGGTACATTCAAACCGTCATCGAACCCATCGTTCTACCATTCCTAGACCGGCAAGGGAACATGCTGTTCCAAGAGGACAATGCACGTCCACATGTATCCCGTGCCACCCAACGTGCTCTAGAAGGTGTAAGTCAACTACCCTGGCCAGCGAGATCTCCGGATCTGTCCCCCATTGAGCATGTTTGGGACTGGATGAAACGTCGTCTCACGCGGTCTGCACGTCCAGCACGAACGCTGGTCCAGCTGAGGCGCCAGGTGGAAATGGCTTGGCATGCCGTTCCACAGGACTACATCCAGCACCTCTACGATCGTCTCCATGGGAGAATTGCAGCCTGCATTGCTGCGAAAGGAGGATATACACGGTACTAGTGCCGACATTGTGCATGCTCTGTTGCCTGTGTCTATGTGCCTATGGTTCTGTCTGTGTGATCATGTGTTGTATCTGACCCCAGGAATGTGTATATAAAGTTTCCCATTCCTGGGACAATGAATTCATGGTGTTCTTATTTCAATTTCCAGGAGTGTATATTGATTTATCCAAGGTAATCTATATACTGCTGTTTCTATTGATTGACCACCAACAAGAGAGAAATCTGCGAGCCTATTAACTTTATGTTAATAAGAGCAATAGCCCATTTCCGTGTGATAAAGAGAGCGTTTTCGATACACTTCTGTGAAGATATATTCAGTGGTTCCAGTCAAGTTCCCGCAGGGTGTTACCATCCTCAACCTTTTCTACGTCGAGCCAGCTATCCTACCTTCCCTGCTTCTTGCAGCACTTCATTTTCCCCTCGTAGTGATCGATATCACAAATCAAATCATGTCGGGGCGTATGGTCGGACCTGAGCGGCGCGTTTCTTCTTGTTTTTGTCGTTACCTTCTGTATTGATTTCCTACCTATGGCAACTGCTCAGCTCTTAGCAGATTGCCGTAAACTTTGTACGATATAAAAAATGCAAAAAGCACTTACAGAAAACGCAAGATGTTGTTTTGTTCAGAATTCCAGAGAACATTGCACAGTTGGAAGGAAAAAAATTGTTACACATAGAATGATTGTTTTAGCTGTTCCATTTATCATAATTATTAACTTTTTTTCATTTCAACATTCATTTGTCGTGGTGGAAGTTATAATGGACGATCAGTGTTACTAAGGGTGAGGACTACCGTTATGCCTGGCAACCGTTTGACCTCATGCTAACATATTTTGTTTCTTTCTGTATTTGAAGCTACACCTTACAAATTGTAGTTATATGACCGAGCGTGGTGGGTGAACGGTTTAAAGTTTTGGCCTCGCATTCGGGAGGACGCCGGTTCGAAACCCCGCCCGGGCATCCAGATTTGGGTTTTCCATGGTTTCCCAAAATCACTCCAGGTGAATGCCGGGACGCTTCCTTCAAAAGGCCATGGCCGAGTTCCTTCCCGTTCCTTGTCCCAGTCCCATCCCGGCTCTAATGACCTCGACGTCGACGGGGCATAAAGCCATAAGTAAAAATAAAAAGTAATTATATGAGTGTATAAGTCTACCATACAAACTGAATTACAATACTTTTTGCAGTTTTTTTCATTCTAAAAAAGAGTTATACGACATGTCTCGAAGTAATTGTTCTCAATTACTAATCAGTTATTGGTGGCTTAGTTAGTATCCTGTTTAACTTTACAGAAATTTGTATTTTTTGGGAATCTGCTCAACATTCGCCTAGGTGTTTACTGTAACACACCTGTAAACGGGATGATAGTGGCGGAATTGAACTTGCTAAATCCACCCCCCTCAAGGCCCAGTCTTTGGCCGTCTTTTTGAGTCAAGCCATACTAATGTGTCTGCTGAATGTGTCCATGAATCAGACGACGAGATAATCCACTCCAGTGTAGAACGGTTGAGCTGTATTGCAGACATTAAAGATTTGTAATCTGATCCGCTTAAGTCCGTTACCGAAACGATCGAAGCCTTCTCAATACCCTTGAGTGGAGTGCGTAATGCAGGATCAGAATACGTTGTTAGTGCTGGGGCTAATGCCCCCTTGTGGAATCACGCACAATAGAGTCCAGGAGGTGATTGTACTGTCAGTCCACTTTTCTACGGGGGAATCCATAAATTTACGTCACACAAAGTCATAGACTGTTGACACTCTCTCCCTCGTCCTTATCACAAGTAGTCACATTCGTGTGCCCCTACACTTTCCATGTTGTGATATCACTCATTTTGTAATTTTTAATTCATTTAAGTCCATTTCACTAAATGTCTATTTAATTGTTTTATTATTTCGAATGTTAGCCTAGCTGTACCCGCACAATTTCACTCACGTTGTGTATTTTTTCTGTGTTATCTCAAATTCTATACACCATAGCGAAACAAATAATGTCTAGGAATGTAATATTACAAATGTAAAGAGTTTTAGGGCAGCTTGATTGTCATTTCTGAACACTTTTTCATAAAAATAGTTTAGGCACCGCTTTGTTTGGCTCTGTTGTTTTCTAATAGGTCTGACGCCATGATGCTTCTGACCTTCCCCCCCCTCTCGTCACGTTTTGTCACACTTCGGGGAAACACCTTGATACGCTCCTCGTTAGTTAACAACTTCGTCCGGTCGTCAATTTATAATGATTTCCTTCAATCACTTCGTCCTCAACAGATTTCTGCCGTTGATCGCCAGGAGGTTTTTCCCTTCGACCAAAAATTACTGATTACTACTTTTCTTGACTGGATTCAATAGTTCTGCCAAATGACAACACTGACGAATCGCTTTTCAATTCATATTTATTTCTGTGTGAGCTGTTAGATGACATAAGACACCAGACTTCTCCAAAGACAATAATGACCAAACAAACATACAAATATTCCAGCTATTAAACTCACAAACAAAAATTTTGACAACGACTGACAACTAACTACTCGACTCTGCCTCTCTCTTAAATATACGCTACAGACTCATCCAGAAAGCACAAAGAAAGTCAATAGAGGTTTCTAGAACGGCGACAGTGCAGCGAATAATCAAAATCACATTAAAACAATCAGAATTAATACAAAATAATTCACGATCATTACACACGGAAATGAAGTTAAAGATATTTACAGGTATTCACAAAACTTATCTACATAATCCAGTCCAAACATTTGAGAATTGTTTTCCAAACATCGTGGTTCACCTCAGCACTTACAATTACAATCTTTTAATTAATGTTTCGTTCATAATACTGTCCTTGATCGTATTACATATCATTTACACAGTTTCTCTCCATAAATCAATGTTCATTTATATGACGAAAATACACAAATTCACAATTAATCACACAAAATATACAAATGCATACTTAATCAACTCCGAGCTTGTTATACACAATTATTAAAATAACATTTCATCAAAGGGCTGGTGGATGTGAGGGATGTTATAACCTCACTACCACTTAAAGTGTGATGTAATTTATGGGTAGCCTCAAATGATATACAAAATATTTTGTCTTTGACCAGAAAGCATGCAACTCAGCTGGAGTCTGAAATCCTAATCACCGTTCAAAATACTGAAAATTTGCCGAAATCACTCAAGGTAAATCTTTGAATGTTTCCTTCAGAACTCCATCGCCGAATTTCTTCCCATTCCTTGCCCCCAATCCATACTTACAAGTATCATGAATAACTGTGTGTAAATTGTTTTGTATTTTATCGTGTTTCCACTATCTGAGGTTTGTGTAGTCTGTGCGTAGCTTAAGATCACTATCCATAACTAGCATTGTAGAATCTTTGGGTGGGTTTGCAACAGCTGAGCGAGCAGCAATGTGTGTTGTTAATGTCGTATGGCGCAAGTTTGTGCTTCATTGTATTAAAACCATAATATACTGTGAAATATATTCGGAACTTGTTAAAAATGCAGTGCGAGTATTTAAAATGTTAACTGCAAGGAACGGTGTTAAATAAATGAAGTGATATTTCGCTCGTAACAGTACGTCACTATCTTGGTTATCATTAGTTATTAACTACGTGTGATTAAAACTAAATTAAGTAATCAGCTTGCATGTGTTGAGAGGTGAGAATGGGCCTTTCTCATCCAAAAATAAGCTGTTACCCCAATAGGTGCGAAAATGTGTCTAATTTACGTGATTCTTTATAAGCTGTCTGGTGACTATCGGCAGCTAATTAATTCACACTCATTGAGTGATTGGCTCAGAATTTTTTTTCTAGTGACTTGCATTTCCTGAATATATGTGTTGTCGTGTGGAATGTTAAACAGTTCATTTGACTTCTTAAAAAAACTAACTTAAACTTTACTTCACGATTTCATCTCTGATACTAATTCCTATTCACTTTGCTAGCTATAAGTACCACTGGCAGTAATTCTTCGATCACAACACCAGGTATTTTGGGTAAATCATACAGTATGTGTGTTGCAACAAACCATTCGGGTTGCACCATATGCTGATTTTTGACATAGCAAAGTGCTCGATTTGGTTGACTGCCTGTTATGTGTATGAGATGGTTTTTAATGTTTGTTGGTGTTTAGAAGCAACAGAGGCGGGGGGTGGCGGGTGATGGGCTGCCGTGATAGCACTTGAAGGTGACTTTGGTGGGCACGGCGAGGCCGCGCGGGGCAGGTGGATCGATGGCGGCGGTGAGGGTTGGTGCGCGCGCACACCCCCAGGCTCGGGCAGGTCCCGGCAGGGCAGGCAGTGCTTGCGTGCAAGCAGTCTAGTCAAGCTGGCGACCGGAGGCGGCAAGCCGTCCCCCGGCGGGGGGCGGCGCGCGGGTCTTCTCGGACTCGCTATGGGCTGCCGGGCGAGTGCAGAAGAGAGGGCAGCGGCAGAGCGCAGCAGGCAGATCGAGAGGGCGCTGCGCGAGGAGAAAGAGAAAGCTGCCAGGGACGTCAAGCTGCTGCTCCTAGGTCAGCGCTCCTCTCTCATAAAGTTACCGTACACAACCTGAAGTTGGCGGCACACACTGCTGCCGAAACGCTGGTACCTCTGACAAACTTTTATCGTCTATATACTGGAAAACTCTCCCTTTTCATTCGTTTTTTATGTCTCCCTCTTCCAATCTGTTATGTTTATCAATGGCGACGCCAAAAACAGCTGGTCAACCACTTGTACATATTTTTAGATGTTGAGTTCGTTCACTCACAAATAATTAAAACCTAAATACTTATTATTCTTTGTTTGATTTTTCTTATTATTATTTAGATTTTTTCCTAAATTTTCCGCGCTTCAAGGCACAGGAACTGCAGTGGTAAAAAATATGTTTCACTGGCCCAGTAGCTTTATTTTAATATTCAAAAATGATGTTGGACGCTCCTCACTTATTGTTTCATCCAAAATTGAAATTACTAGAGAATATGCCTCAAGATGGGTGCTATAAACAGATATTTCAGTATGGATCCTCAAGTTTAATGATGGTCTTTTCTTCGTGACCTAGCCTAAATAATTGGACCTGCATCATGTTTCGAATGTCGCTCCATCTTCATTTTTGGCGGTTTCCCGTCAAAACAGAAGCGCACTCGACACACTGAATTGGCAAACTGTAAATCTGATAGTAATAAATGTCTCAATTCGTATTTGTTGACAAACATCGTGAAGCCTCAGCGCTTTGTGTTTAATATGCAACAGCTTCATCGACTGGAATAGCATGTTTGCAGTTCGCGTTTAGCTCGTCTGTTCTAGTATGGAAGAGTTATTAATGTTTGTCTCTGGTTGCCGTCGTAACGTATACCACTAGTCGATAAACAGGTGGAGGACTACATACAAAAAATATTGTTCTGGTTTTTGAAACATCTTCTTCTGATGCAGAAAGTGGCCGTTGTCCCGTTATTTGCCTTTCCTGATAACTATCAAAATCTGAAGATCTTATTCAGGATGACCAGTGCAGGATTTGCACATGCGGATGTGCTCTCTCTCCATGTCGATTGCGAAGGCGCTTTAACAACCTCAACCAGTCGCATCGAAGACTTTTTCCAATTCTTTCACTAGTTATTATTACGTGTGTCGTAAGCTGTTTATCTTTACATATCCGCAGACCTTGTTTTCTTTTTTACTTTGGCCTTACGACCTGTCGATGTTGAGATCGTTAAGAACGATCTAACATAAGTGAAGGTAGTATTTCTATGTCCGCGAATGACATAACCTTTCGTGCAAATGTTTTCTGTGTTATTATGTATGATTTTGAGGCGCAAATTGCTTAGACGACTGTGTCTAACGGTCTGAATATCGCATTCAGGATTGCATGTTCGTCGGGACCACGCCCATTCTACCTATCGCCCCCGCACGACAAATGTCTCTTATATCGCATTTGCACAGCTACACCAGATGAAAACTACTTTTGACAAGTGTCTGCAATCCGCTTGACACTTGTCGGAATTCGCATATGAAGCGAAAGTCTTCCTTTTCTTCCCACAGATGTTAGATTTCTTTCCGTAAATTTACTGTTTGCTAAATATTTGTGTGTTGGTGTCTAGTTTTCCTATTTCATCTCCACTATTGTTTTCTTTAAGGGATGCAAGTTAAGTCTTCATCTGCACTTTTTCCTTCTATCTCTTTCAAATAAAAATTGCGACTTAATCGCTTGATCCATCCGCATATAGCGTAATCTGTTTCAATGCACTTTGATTTTAACGTAATCTTGTTTAATAATAGCTTTTTGGTTTGTTTTAACTTTTCAAGAGTTATGCAACGTCTTTCGGTGACATACCATTTTAGAATCTTCTAGCCTTGCACATTCCATAAAATAAGACACACCGAACCGAAGTTGTCCATAATATTTCCATATCACTTTTTAGATATATCATTTCATCGAATGCACCAAAATGGTCTTTTCGTTCTTAATTTGCCTTTGGCTCTTTTATCGTTATGATATATTCTACAACAAATTTATGGTCACTCTATTTCTTTCCATTTTTCGGTGTTCTGCGGGAAGTTTTATCTTTGACAAGTAATTAAACGTCGCAGAAACGATACACGCTTCCTCTTCCCAGTGATCTGTGCTTGGATCAACTCTATCTAAATGTCTTACCCACTTCTTCATGTTTTCCCTCCTATTTTTATCAAATTTTATATGAAAAAAGTAACTTTTGCCGAACTTGCTGTGGCCATAATGTTTGTGTTAGTGTTTGTTGTAGTTAGTAAGAGGTATCAATGAGATCGTCAAATAAGACTAATTCGCTAATATTGATGAGATTTCGCCATATACAAGTAAAAGAAACGAAAAAATTGAAACTCGATACAAAGGGCTACGGATAACAAAACATGGTCACAAAAGAAAAAAAATACTTCCTGATATAATTTAATTTATTTGCCATAGAGTGCATCCTCCGGTGGCAATTTCCGTGTACACCCATTTTCCCTTTTCTTACTAATTTTTAACTTAAAGTCTTTGAATGCAATTTCCCTGCCTAGCTACTTTCGGTTTTTTTTTTTTTTTTTTTTTTTTTTAGCTTTAAATTCTCTCCGTATGTTTGGTAAATTACTCAGCACTTATGTTAATTTATTCCGATCCCTGACTTCGTTAACCATAAAATCAAATTTTGCCACTTCCTTATGCCTGAAATCGAGTGCCAGATTGTGGTCGGAAGTTTGTTAGAATTATAATTTTTCATTTAAGTACCAAATGTAACAAATATTTTAATTCCAATAAACAGCAAATCACTGGAAAGTAGTGAGAAAGCCGCATTATTGGTATTTAGCATTATTAACATTTTTCAATGATTATATTGAGGGAACCTAAATATGCAATTGTAGTTTTGCCTGTTGGATTTGCTGCTTTATCTTGACATTCCATACGCCACATCAGTACCTCAAATGACAAGTTATTTTCACCAAGAACTTTTTAACTGAATTCGTGACTAATTTTGTCTGTTTATGGATTGTACGCTGATAATTTGAAATTTTCTACGCCATATCATTACCTCAAAACGTTGAGCTATTTACACCAGGGACTTGGTATGTAGTTGATTTCGCGAGTTTCCAGGTTCAATGTAAAAAAAGTAAAAAATCCTTTCCGGCCATCCAGATTTCAGTTTTCCATGGATTTTCGAAATAATTCCAGGTGAATGCCAGGATTGTTACTTTCCGTTCCCTAACCTCACGCCTTCCCCGCCTCTAATAAAGTCATAACAAAATAAATAAATACACAAAAAGAGGAATATTATGTAAATATCATATTTCCCAGTACAGTTAATTCTTAGCGCAACTTCCTTCACAACTTAGAGTATCTTTCCTGACAGAATCTTTGCTTCGACTAGATCCTATAGAACTATTGCAAAATACAAGTAATAATTGTGGGATACTTTTAAAACAGTGACGCATTGATAGTGGAATTCCATGATTTTTTTTTTTTATGGCTTTACGCCTCGTCCAGGTCGAGTTAATTAGAGCGGGGGAAATGACTGGGGGTAAGGAAATAAATTCGGGCATAGTCTTCCTAAGGAACGATTCCGGCATTCGCTTGGAGTGATTTCTCATTATTTGGCCCCGTGGAAGCTGTAACTTCTGTTCTGACCATTTATAGAAATGTTACTTTCACCACAGTTGGCGGTTAAAGTTTATACCACACAGGTGAAAAGAAAGTCACGAATATTTCATAAACGTTACTTTTAGAATCTTGCATATTACCTTCTAATAGAGTCCTGTAGCGTAGAAATTCTTGTGTTACTATTTCTTAAAAACTTATGTTTTTATTTCTTAAGGGAGGGAAAATGCAGAGTCGTAATTCGAATATGAAATGAAGAACATTATTGTGTAAAATAATCTCCCGTTTCAGAAATATCGAATTCATCTTTGTACTTAACAATTAATTTAGAAAAAATTCCTATGAACAGTTACATTTTTCGAACTGTCACCGGGAGATTCATGCGAGCTGTATACTTTACAGATTTTCGTTACCAGGTAGTCATTTCAGTCATTCTCTTTCTGATTATTAGCGTCAGGAAACCAATTAATGCTGGAAGATAATTTTTAGGCATTTTACAATTTTCTTCAGAGAGGTAAGTGTTAATATTACAGTTCCATCTCAGACACTTTGTACCGCTCTCCTTCCATTTCCTCTGCCGGGTAAATTACCTTTGACGTCTAAAGGACCGGAATCAATTTTTTTAAATTAAAAACTTTCCTCGGAGCAACGCAGCAAAGCCCGGAGACGCTGATTACAGTCCTCTCTGTATTTTTTAAACTTTTTTTTTCGGAATTACGAAGCGAATATAAAACTCGCCTTCGCAGTGCGACTTTTTAAAGCAGTGCGCGAGTTATCCATGCACTCTAATGGAATGCTTATTTAATATTAACAGCAAACAGACGATTGCCTCACAACTCAACTTTCACTGTAGAAGCCGGTACATTTGGCCTTTGTACATGGATATGATAATATTACAAGGAGAAAAGAGAAAGAGTCGCTGCATTTCGTATTTATGCAATGTGATTTAACGTAGCTATCGAGTGCATGTTAAGGAACCAGCAGTTGCCTACAACTTCGCTCATGTGAATTGTGAACTATAGCTGTGGACAGATTAATTGGCGGGTCAGTGTGAACGCGCTGTTGCCGTACTTGGGGACAAACTCGCGATGCGCTCTCTTTCTATCACCTGAAAATTGCAACGCTGTGCGGCCTGTGTTGCCTAGTCCAAGCGTCAACAGCTCGCTACCCACCCCCAAACCTTCCACCTCCACTAAAAATGTGTGAACCTGAGAATCGGAATTAGAAAGTGTCAGTGTGAGTGTGAACTGGCTCGAGAGAGGATATTTTGATTTTAGCGATTTACGATTTTTACGTGCGATTTAAATAATTCCTTTTGGTTATTTATTAATTATAGTAATTTAGTGTAATAATTTTACCGAACAACAAGTGCAGTAACTTATAATTAGGGAAATTTAGCAAGAGAATCTTGCTACTAAAAATGGATACTTAGGAAGAGACTTATTCTCCTATTCCAGGTGTTTCCGAACTAACGACTCCCAACAAGACGCAAGTCATCGACAGCAGAACCACCGCGGCTGAAGCAGACAACACAGTAAATCTATCATTCACAATGTTTATAAATATTTCAAATTTCTTGTGGACAATGATCGAGAAATTTTGTCTTCTACATGTACGCTAGTAGGAAAAGACTTGAAAAATATGGACGTACTTGATATTGACGAAATAAAAAACTGTAGTGATTTGTAAAAAACAACCATATTGCGAAAAAATTAGGGAATGGACAGGCTATTTGCGCTGCAGCTTTTGGTTGTCGGTTTGAGAACTGTCCAGCGCGTGTGTCGTGAGGGAAAATAACCTACGTTTGTTTCTCGAAAGAAAAATATGAAACAATACAGCACTCTAACAAAGCTTAGCGACTTTGACAGTCTTTTGTAAGGAGGACAGTACACGAATTTTACGATAGTGATGAGTGGTAATATATAAACAGATAATTTTGTCGTTAATTATGCAAGTTTTCAGTGCAGAGGATGACAAAATTTTGATTTTAGTTATAAATATACAAACTGAAAATAAAATGTAACACGTGGACTTTTAGCCACAAATAAAAGAAGAGTATTTCCATAAGTTTCCTTAGTCTGTCGAGAATTTTATTTTTCTGCGCAGATAATAGAATAATAAATAACAGGTCTTTGAAACCTCCAATTATATTAAACGCATCTGCAATGCATAACTTTCTTAACGAAATGACATGCATCAAAATTTTATGACAGAATAGTTATCATAAATTACTTAAAACATGTTACAAACCATTACTACAAGTAAAGAGGTGAATACAACTGTTACGCGCACCGCTTGGCAACGGCGCATTTGACGCCACCCGCCAATTAATCTGGCCAGAGCTATAGTAATGGCGAACAGTTCTCTTAAACCAAGTTGGTGTAAGGACTGATTCTTAGAGGTTTTCCTGTACCACATAACTATACAAAATAACTGGAATAGTTCAGTACAGTTTTAAAGGGTGGGGCAAGGCGTGACAAGGGTGAAAGGGGGGTCATCAGCTTCATTACTTCACTTTGAAAGTGCTGTTATAATCAAGTTCACAGTTTAAAATTACAAAATATTTGCTTTCTCTACCAAGGGATTGTTTTTAGGGAGGAGAGGGCGGAAGGATCTATGAAACAATAAATATGTAAAAAAAAATATAGAGGCAATAAACACTTCACGGAAATTTCTTTGTAAGCAATGTTTCCAGTTTTTTCTCGCTCATTCAGTTTTTTCTCCGCTCAGAGAATTTATAAATTCCACCGCGTCAATTAAGTTTATCTCACCTCGTTTCCATTAATTTAGGAGGAAATGCTCTTGCTAATGGCAGCTATTTGCTTGATTTTTTTCACTAAAATAAATTGTACCTATTGGACGCATCGCCAGTTAGTAAAGTCGGAAAAATCGACGTATTTGCGCATCTGTAAAAAACTGTTAAATCAGTTTCTAACATCCTTTCTTCACGACTCCGTTGGCGTGGTCTGATACTTATATGATATAACTGTAATTCCAAACGATACGATACAGCTCGTAAATTAAATCAGTCTTTGTTCCTCTTTTTTTTTCTGTGACACTCTTCCACAATTTTCCTTCCTAGTTCATCATTTCCAAAACACGATCGTTTCATGATTTATCATTCCAACTCAACTTTCAATATTCGTCTCACATCGTATGTATCTTTAGGCTTACCAGTGTCGTGTAAAATACGCGTTTAGTAGCAGAGAGGATGTTCACTCATTTAAAAATCAACCAATGTTTATTATGTCTTATTAACGGATACTACAAAATGTTTATATTTATATCCTTCATGCTTTAATTACAGTTTCGCATGCAAGCTGTTCAATTGGCTTGTAATATAACAACTACCCAGTGTCAACTGAATTATTTATTTTGGAAATTTTAAAATCATTATAGTTGTGCGTGAGATTTTAAAGCGGGGTTTAAAAACGATTTACAAGACTTATTTAATCTGATTATATGAGGGGTGGCCAGAAACTAAGGTTACAAAGCCTGCAGAGAAACAAGTACATTTCATTTCATACAACCAATAGAGCCAACTGATAGTAAATACATTAGGATATTTTTAGACATAGCTTCCATATCGGTTTAGGCACTGGTCGCTTCGTGGTATGAGTTTGAATATTCCCTCCTGGTAAAAATCATATCCTTGCGTGTTCAGTGACGTTGTAACGATGTGTTTCACCTTTTTGTCTGAAGCAAATCGTCGGCCTACTAGGTGTTTCCTCACTTGTAGATAGGTCCGGGCTGCAGGAAGGGTGGTCGCGCTGTGTTCAAAACTGTTGATGCCGTGCTGGATAGGCCACTACGATCCTCGTCGGTGACGTTTTCTCCACCGGTCACAAACTTTTGACACTATTCTGCGACATTCCGACGAAACATTTCACTCTCTCCGTAAATCTCTACCGACTGCCTGTGAATTTCCGCCGGGGCTACATGTTACGCCCCATAGATATCGTTTAACTGAGCGGATTTGTTAGCGAGAGGGGACGTCCATAAATTACCTGAGGGGAAGTAGGGAGGTCCGGCAAAATGTCAACAACTCTCACCAAGCGGGATTTTTTTTTGACTGTCGAGCTTAAAAAAAAGTCTATAAATGACGCGAAAGTCGATTTTAGGGGGTATTTCGTCGAAAACGTGGGGGTTTAACCGGCCAAAATAAGGGGGGGGGGGTCCAGAAATCTGAAAAAAGACCTCACGTAATTTATGGATGCCCCCAGACCAGTTTTCCAAACGAGAAGTCATTTACGGGTGGATGAAACTCTGCACATTTGCCAAGCGCTTTTTTAGAATTACCGCACACTACTAGTTTCTCTATAACGGACGACACTCCAGGAATATTGGTCTAGTAACCTTAGTGTCTGGTCATCCCTCATAAAACGTGAAAACACACATTTTCAATTAATAATCAATTATGTTCGTGAGATGATCTGAAGCCTCGGGTCGCTTACGGCTTTGACTTGTAATGAGTGATTTTGTGGGAAATGTGGTGAGTTATAGTTGTTGATACTCATCGCAAGTCGCAAAAATGTCAGCTGACTGCTGGAAGAGACGAACCTTCGCCAAGGCAGCCGGCGGTGATTTCAGGAAAGTGGTAGGTCGGCAACCCACGCCTGTTGCGTAGGATCGGTTACCTAGGTCGGGAGCCACCCCTTCGAGTCACTCGCAATCCTACAGGTATTATACTTCCATCGAACTGTTGCGTTATCTTCTCCAAGTCTCTCTTGTAACATACGTTCTGAAGTACAGCCCTTGAGCTCAATGTCGCATATTTCCTTCCCGGATACACTCCTCAGAACTAGATCTGCTACCACGGACTTGTTGGTGTACTGCAATGGACTTGACCTCTTGTTAAATTTTCGGTCTTTATTCCGTCCACCCACTTAACGAATGAGGAACCCTGTGACGACACGCAGAGAGCGTGTTTAGACAAGCATGCGATAAACTGATTTAGAACAGGAAAACCTGGACAATAAATCCGCAAATATCGAGTTTACCGTGTTTGGATAATCCCGTTCTGTTTCTTCGGAGCACATATTCCGCCGAGCCTTCGGTCCTATTTGATGCGGTCTCAACGGTTGAATGGCAATCGCAATAAAAATTTCAACACAAAATTCTTCACAACGAGCACTTGTGAAATCTGCCTATTTGAGTGAGTCGAGGAAGTTGTAATTCGACAAAGACACAGCTTTCTTGATTAGCAACACATATGGGTATCGTCTGTCTTCTGGTTCTGCTGAGAGACAGAAATAAACACATCAATTTACTGCATGACCCCCTGTCCTATACGTGAGAGTAATCAGTTTTCCAACAAATGTTACACTATAAGTTTAAGTATTATCTTATTTACTACATTTCTATGGTACGAGTAGCAGCTTGCAACAGCTCAAGGGCTTTGTAAATATAAATTATTTGGGAGTTTTCGGTATATGCTGTAGTCGGTTGAAGGTTCAATAACGTTCCTTAGCTAAGAAAAAAATGACGGAATATGCTGTCATCTTATCGCTTGGATGGGTTGAGAAACGAATTTACTTAAAACATTCCGACACTGGTACGAACCATGATATGATAAAGGTGAAAAAGGTATAAATAGGCCCAAAAATTTGGAGACACATGTGAGGTCCCACTCACAAATCATTGCCGAAATTGTAAATAAATTAGCAAATAATAGACTTTCACAGCATAAGTAGTATGTTTGGATATTTGGGTAATTTTTAGTCTTTTGTAGTAATGTAATTTTTCGTAGTTGGCACTACTGTACGGTTCGTTGAAAAATAAGGTGTTAAGATGGCGCAGAGAGACCACGAGGGAATGTATTAATTGGACAGTGACGACTATGTATTGTGTTGTATGAGTATTTAAAGTGTTCAATAAATTGTGCAGATAAATGAGAATATTGGTGGATTTGATTTTGCATTAACATCCGTTGCGCAGAAGTGTGTAATTTGAGAGTAGTTTATCAAACAGTAATAATATGCTAGGTGGTAGCACTACCGCGAGAAACAACGCTTGGGCCATGTGTTGAAGATGGCGGGCTATCTACCTTCGACTAATTTTAATAGTAATTAGTATGGAGGACCTAGCATGCAGATATAAGTTCACTCGAGAGGTGCTCTCGGTAAAGTGGAGTTAATGGCTGTTAAAATGTCTTATGCGAGAATTTCCTGAAGAAATGTTAGTAATCGAGGATGAGGTATAAGTGAAGAATTGCATAACTGGAAAAGTGTTAAAAGAAGATTACTAAGCGCCGATTTAAGTGACGAGATATGGAATGGATACGGCGTTAAAAAAAATTAGTGCTATTCTAAGGATACAGTTAGTAAGTTTAAAAGAAGACTAGGGCCACCATGGAAAATAGTATAGACGACAGGGATTAAGTTTTGCAAGCTAAGCCGATTTACTATTTTGCATCAGCGACAAAAATTTCCGAAGACCAATTAAAGTGTTTCTTTCTGAATTTGCCGTAATCTTCGGAAATTTTTAGGCAATAAGGCTGGTGGCAGTAGTTTTAGAAGCGACAATAAACAGCAGTTGTTAAATGATAACCAACTCCTTTCTTTTTAAGCTCTATTTCCTGCACTTTTTGACGTGCATTGTGTAGCCTGAAGATTGCTTAATAGAGAGGCGAAGCTGATAGTCCATCAACAATATCATCTATTATAATTATTAACTAAGATATCCTATAAGTTGATGTAACGCATATACATTGATATTTCGGAGCTACTAGGGTCGATAGTCCTCGCTTGCGGCCTGACTTCTTGTCTATGTGGCCTTGTCGGCAAGCCTTCTGAAGTACAGCATTGATCGTCTGGGGTTCTCAGATTTGTCGGGACATGCTTACTTTCCCGTATGCGTTTACAGTTCTGTTGACTACGTTAAGCGTCCACATACCGCTACATTTTGCAAAACACTTTAATTTTCACAACTTCACTCGCGGAAATTCACTACTCGCGTTGCTATTGTCGTTATTATATTGCTCACGATGATAGTTCAGGCTTAGGTGACATCAATGTCACATCGCTCAACACAGTTTTGCTTTGGAGTATCCAGCTACACTACTTTACTGCGCTCAGGACGGCACAAAATGTAACCGGTGCCTCTCCCTCCTTTCCCCAATTACCCCTCATCCCCACGCCGACTGATGCAATAAAACGCGCCGAGTTAATGCTATTTGTCGCCTTCGTTCTCTCGCCTTTCGGATGGAACCTTCTAGAACTGTTCATATTTTGTCGTTCAGAAGCAATGGTAATTTCTTTCCAGGGCTGATTTCGTAAGGCTAGCAATTTGCATGAAGAGAGTCACTTTTGCCTTGCAAGATAAAAGCATTCTGCATCTGACTTAAAACATGGAAATTATAAACCCAGTTTCATAAAATGCGCTACTCCTGAAAACTGGAAGTGATCTCAATAGATCGGCAACCATCGGTAAGTTTTTTTTTGATTTTTTTTTAATGGCATTTGGCAACGAAGGCCATACAGCCAGCTCAATGTAATTTTGTAGTTTTCAGTGTATAAGTCATCATCCAGTATATATTGTATTTTCCAATGTATGGACGCCACAGGACGGACAGGACATTCACACAGACACACAACACTTAAACATCCATGCCCGTGGCCGGATTCGAACCGGCGGCCTTCGGCACGCGGAGCTAGCACTCTAGCCCCTACGCTACCAAGGCCAGCGATCGGCAACCATCGGTAAGTTTTTTTAATGGCATTCGGCTACTGGGCCATACAGCCAGCTCAATGTGATTTGTTGCTATCAAGTATTGACACAAGGACACTACAACACGGACAAGACATTCACAGACACAACACTTAAACACCCATGCCTTCGGCCGGACTCGAACCGGCGACCTTCGGTACGCGGAGCTAGCACTCTAGCCCCTACGCTACCGAGGCCGGCATCGGTAAGTTCGATGGTGCCCGACATGTTAGCTGTGTTGGTCGCCACCACAGCGCCACTAGACTAAGCAGGAAATTTCAAATAAATATGTGCTTTTATTGCTAAAAGAAAATGTAACTGCGATGCCAACTGAAATATATAACTGTTGTATAGCAGAGATAAAAAATCATAATGTGACTTTCGTTTGAATTTACCTGTTGCTTTTTGTTTATTTACAACAACTAGATGCATAAATTCATGTAAGGAAAAAGGGCAGCCTATTCTTTCGCTGTATTCTGCATAGCATTTACTCGAACCAAAGTGACAATATAACCTGTGACAATATAACCTAAGTTTATTTAAGCCTCGGAGAAACTTTACACGAAACTTAGGTAATTACAAAATATGGCAATAAAATAAATAATCGTTATTTTAAAAAATAGAATTTATTTTTATATCGATAAAAATGTCCTTCATTTAAAATCAAACACAGTTATTTAAAACCATCCTAGCCAAACACTGAAGGAAAATGATCATATTTTACCCATATTACAAAAAATATAAATAAAAAGATAATAATTAATGGTTATTCGAAAAAAAATGTCGGTCATTTAAAATGAAATTCAGTTATTTAAAAACATCCTAGCCAAGCATCGCTCAGTTAACTTGGCAATGGCAACAGAATTTTGGTCGCCGAAAAGTGTCACTTGGTTTCCCCGGAAAAATTTTACTCGCAAAAAAAGTTCTGATATGCAAATAAGAGTCAAATATGAGGGTTTCTCGGAGCTTCTGTCGCTCTTCACTATGGAATCGTGTAATATCAAGTTTTCTTTAAATAACCTGTTTTTTGGTCGAATGCGAACTGCCCCCCCTCCTGACGCTATTTCACCGTAAAGCGCCCGCGCTGTTATCACCGTCGGTTGTTGCAGAGTTTGCAGACTTGGAGTCTATTTTGTGCCGTGGAGTTTACACAGCTGTTTTTATGACGGTCGGCCAACAGAAAACAGAGCTTGGCGGCATGTTTGCTGGGCACACTCGTTTCTGTTCAGTGTCTCTCGGGAACTCACCTTCTGTCCTACGCTGGTTTCTACCATCGGAGCAACTGCTCGCCCAAGCGTGCAGGACTGCGAATGCGCGGGAAGTGCGAGAACACAGCAAACAAAAAACTTTTTTCGGGCGACCAGAAGCTACTTGGCCTCTTCAGAGTACCAGCATTTTTAACATGGAAGCAAGCAGTTCTGTTAAAATAAAAGTGTTTGCTTCATAATCTTTGAACCTAAAAACTGGGACTGTTCTATACCCATAATGATACGCAATAAACACCGGATTACACTAGTTACTAAATAATTTCGTTGTATATTTCTCCGCCGTCGCCTGTGGATACCTCGAAAACTATTGGTCTGTATAGCTGTGACGTCACGCTCCGACCCTTAGTTTCCGGAATAATAACGACCAAAGATATTACTGCAAAACCGAGGTTACGAGCGTTATTTCATAACAATTCTATTTATTTTAGCAGCTGCGAAGAAATGAATTACCAGAACATTAAAAGAAAAACATGTATTTTGTTTAAATCAACATATAGTTACTTCATATTTGCCGTATTTGAAGCAGATTCAGTGTTCATTGGGGTGATTTTGCGTTATAACAAAAATAGAAGTACACAAAAAGATGATTTCACCTTTTTGTGTGTGTTTTTTTTTAATTTGCCATCTGTTTATCAGACTAATATAATAGAATTGTTATTAATTTTAGGTTTAATCGTGGCCCAGGATACATAGTGATAAATGTGAAACTGTTTTAGACCCATGACCATACACAAAACGCGGTCACAGACTTATACTAGTTCGGAGATAATACGCATCACCTAAAAAGACTGGCTAGTAATGACGGAATTGTCAAGTGTTTAATGGGCACAAAAAAAAAGATAATTGGTACCAAAAAAAATTTACCTCAATGGAAACTAAGTAACAAATTTGTCGGACATTACTCGAGGTTAAATTTAAGAAATAATTTCAAATTTGTTTGGATTTGTTTTCAGTATCTCTCTCTTGACGGTATAGATGTAGAACAGTAAAAAATACGAAATGTTTTATTGGTGCCTGTTCGTACCATATACCGTGACCATAATATACCTTCAGAGTGATAACGGCTAGGGTAGTTCTTTTCCCCCTTTAATATGGTTTGATTTGAAATAAGCTACATTACAGTAACAGCCAGTTACAGTACATGGATTTGAAATCATTTTGAGTTAGTTAAATCTCACAGTTTTAATTTAAAACTAGCATTTGCCTGCTGCAGCTTCGACCCAGAAAGGGGGGGAGGGAATTCATATCAGAAGTTTTCTTGGTCCTACCTACTTTTCATATGTTGTGGATTCCTCCAGTACCGAAAGGTTTCATTTACGTTTTCTGTATATTTTAATGTACTATTTCAAAAAATAAATGTCCTAAGCCAACAACAATATTAACAGAATCCAGAGAGTGTTTTCCATGATGTATTGTGATCTTTGGCGCCTATTTGTTCACGTTACGAAAATATTATCATTTGTGTGTCCGTCGACTGTTCACGAACAGTCATAAGACACTACATAGCTTTTAAGTTAGATCCAAAGCTTTAAAACTGTGAAAACACCATCCAAATAGGTTCGGTAGTACCTCAACAAAGAAATTCCTAAGACACTGCCGCTTACATATTTATATATACAGTGCTGGTTATGCGCAATAAACCTTTCCTAAGCTGCCGAGTTACATCGATCCGGCGTGGAATATCGTGTTCATAGATTCTGCTTTTTATGCTTTTATCTTTTTATTTTTTTCCGGTCAGCTTGCAGATTTTATAATTTATTTTTCGTTCAATATTTAACTAACGTGTTTGATTCTAATACGTTAGGGAAAAAGTGTATTTATACGAAAAAAGATTAAAATTAATTATTCAGAGTACGCATATTCATTACAAACTGTTTCAGCTGTGCCCGCATGTGTGTGGGCGACTTCGATTGGCGGCCCGCCCACGCTGGTGATTCGCTCGTCATGTTGCAACTCGGATCAACAATGCAGAACGATGTTGAGCCATGCATTATCCGCCTGTCAGTGTTCGAGACATGTTGGGATTAGGTTTGCGCTATACGGAAATCTGTAAAGATGAGAATTACACTTTGCTCTAAAACTATGGGTATTGACGAATAAACGACAGATTGAATCCGGATAATAGGGTTATCAGTATTGGGTTCGGATTAACTCAGAAGTAATGCTCATCCGAAAAGTCGTCAGGCGGAAGTAAATATATGTGTGGACACAATCCAGATTTTGGTAGATTATAAATTTTTTTAATGCACTTTATTTCCTGCTTGTGAATCCGGGTAATTCAGTTAGCAGAGCGACTGATCGCAGACAAATTT
Organism: Vandiemenella viatica; assembly: GCA_031002005.1. Classification (NCBI taxonomy): domain Eukaryota; kingdom Metazoa; phylum Arthropoda; class Insecta; order Orthoptera; family Morabidae; genus Vandiemenella; species Vandiemenella viatica. Next base: position 130,380,855 of record JARYHS010009186.1, read on the forward strand.
TCCATCCGCATGTCTGGACACACTGGTCTGATCGGAAGAGTAGGTAACGGGAGATATTGTGAGGTGAGGAGTAGGGTAAGCAGGAACACGACCTTTAACTGCCAGTTGAGCGATTGATGAGTAAGCAGAGGATTTTTCTTCGAAATAAAATGTCTGAAACGACTCCAGCAAAACATTCGTCAGAAATATTGTCCCAAGTAGAAAACTGACTTCGATAATACATTAATAGTTTAAACTTCTTAGGAGATGAAGAGAATCAAGATACATAAGACCTACGTGAAGACTGTTAGCGCTATGGGGCCAACTAAGATGAAGATATCAATTAACAGAAATGTCCTTGTAACTTTGATCTGCTAAATTCTCAAACTAATAAAAAGCCTTCGTTGCCGGAATAACAACCAAAAATCGAGGTTATAAGCGTTGTTTAATAACAATTATATTCAGCCTTAAGCAACTGCTAAGAAATAAATTGCCAGAACACTGAAAGAAAAGTATGTTTGTCATTTAAATCAACCATATGAATTATTAGTTGTTTTTTGTTTATTTATATTTAGCCGATGTAGATGTTTTCAATATATTCTACGTCAACCGATATGTAAGATAAATAAAGCAATATTAGTGGACGTTTTGAACAGACTGAAATTTAGCCTGGGCCAGAGTGATAATTGAGATTCGTCGTTACAATAGAGGACACGAATGATTTATTTTAAAAAATTAACTTGATTTCATGAGCGCCATGATACTGAAATAATTACTTCATTACGATGACAGTGATCTATGCAGCCTGAACCAGGATTAAAACTAATATTAAGTGGCATTATGTAATACGTCAAGATTTGTTTTTAATTTGCTTTGTCTTCAACGAAGCTATAACAGCTAGAAAATAGTTTCATAGTCACGTATATAGTTCTAACTGTATCAACCATTAAAACTTTGTTATATGTATCTGAATCAAGAGTATTGAAAAGGAAGGATGTAAGAACCAGTGAAGATTTTAATTTCGTATGCTTTTACTGATGCCATATTATTACGCGGCATAACGTAAGTTGTTAAGATTTGTTTTTAATTTGCTTCTTTTTTACTGGTACCATATTACTGATGTAATTATTTCAGCCGGATGTAAGTAGTTCAAACTGAATAGGCCGTTCAGACTTTGTTATATGACTCTGAATAATGTGTGATAAAAAAGAAAAAAGATCCAGTGAATGTTTTAATTTTCGCCGCTCTCATTGACTCCATATTACTGATTATTATTATTACTATTATTATCTATTATTTTGCCTATAGCTTTTTGCCTCGTCAATGTCGAGGTCATTAAAGGCGGGAAAGGACTGGGTACAAGGAACGGGAAGAAATTCCGCCATGGTCTTTTGAAGGAATCATCCCGGGAATTCGGCTGGAGTGATTTGTGGAAAACCCAAATATGGATGCTCGGATGGGGATTCGAACCGCCGTCCTCCCAAATGCGAGGTCAGAGCGTTACCACTCACCCACCACACTCGGTACTGATATTATTGTTTCAGATGCGTGTAACAAGTTCCAAGTGTGTTGCGATGTAAACTACAACCGAGATATATTGTATATCGAGTGTAATTTTATAACAATTTTATTTATATAAGAAACTGCGAAGAACTTACTTGCCTTAACACTCCGTTCAACTCGTCATTTTTGACTGGCTTAGAAGTCAGTACCGTAAATACATAAATACTTGAAAACCCTTTCAGCCTGGGGAAATTCGCAACACTCTACACGTCATATCCTTGTAGCACCGAATCTTCGAAAGTGGTATGGAGCTCTACCTCCACCAATATGCTTTCCTCTCTCCCCCCCCCACCACGCCCCCTCCCCCTTCCTCATGGCTCCAATGGAAAGCTACCCATTACTAAAAAATTATTTCATCTTTGTAAGTTCATCCATTTTGAATGATTAGTCTGCTGTCTCATATTCAGCAGATTTGGTCCCTTCAATCCGTATTTCACAATCTTACAATTATTTCTCCAGGTAAGTGTACACTGAATATGTAGAAACATCTCAAAAAATGAAAATTCATTTTACAACAGTTGATCCATTGTCAAAGTCTTCTTTTATACTGGCATGTAATCAGGATTTTTTTTTTTCAAATTTGTTTTAACCCTGATTTCCTCGACGTTGAGGTTATTAGGGGAGCGCCCATAAAAAACGTAGCTTGTTCTGGGGGGGGGGGGGGGTGGAAAGCTACGCTGGGCTAGGTGGGATGTGGGGAGGGAGAGGGTTTCAGAGTCAAGCCACCTAGATTTTCATTCATATTATGGTCACAGTTAACATAAGGTACAAAACACACATTTAATTATCACCGTATGTAATTTATGATAGTCTGACAAGAGAAAACTGTACAAAATGTCTTCTGGAATCAGTGGCACTCGGGGGAGGGGGAAGGGGGGGTAAGGAAAAAGCCACGACGGGCTACGTGGTGGGAGGGGGGGGGGGTTCACAGGAGACCAAAATGGAGTAACGTAGTTTATTGACGCTCCATAACGATGGGAAAGGATTCGCGAAGGAACCGGAAGGAATTCAGCCATGGCCTTTTCAAGGAACCATCCCGGCATTCACCGGAAGTGATTTGGGAAAACCATGGAAAACGAAACTCTGGATGGCTGGGTGGCCGGACGGAAATTCGAAACCGCGTTTTCCGGAATGCGCGGTCAGAGTTACCGCTCAGCCACCACGCTGGTTGGTAGAACAAGTAATTTGCTTTTTAGAGTGCACCAGAAATACTTGACATCCAGTCGTTGCTATTTGGACAGAACTGAACTGTGGATTGGTTACGGTTATTTGGGTTTGTTGGCCTGCGTGTTCTGATAATTAGCTGCGGTTTGTTTAAGCGTTGTTGGCTGCGCTTGTTTACTTCCTCTGTAGTTGGAACCGATGTTGTTTGTAGTTGGTTTGTCGGTTCTCTAGTCAGCTCCGTTCTGTGTGGGTACAACCCACTATGCGATCACGGCCAGATTTGCTTTGCTGGCTGATAAAGGAATCTGTTATCGCGCATGGCTTGTTTGACAGGCATGACTAGTTCACTTATTCAGCCAATCAGTTACGGGAGGCACAAAGTAGACTTTTAATCGGTACAGCTCACATATATACAAGCAACTATCGCTAGTGAAACACTGTGTTTTGCTATCAACATCCAAACGTTGGAGTGTACACTATAATTGAGACGTCAAACTTGTCGTTCAACCTTAGTTATATAATAATTTGCAAAATTAAATGTTATTCATAATATTAATAATTTCATAAATCGATAAAATGTAAAGAGGGAAAATGACCGCTGAATTTAATAAAATGGCAAATCGCTATTTATTAACACTCAAAACGATCAAACAAAATTGATAGTTTATTGAAAACTTGAATATGCAATCGAAAATAAGCAAATCCTTAGGGGGCTTGCATTAATTACGTGAGGTATTTTTACGTAAATCGTGAACTCCCCCCCCCTCTAGTTAGATTTGGTGATATCTGGTGGGACCTTTCCCCCCCCCCCAAAACGAGATCAACCTCGTAATTTTGAAGAATTTTTTTTGTTTTTTTAGCTCTACTGTTGTTTGAAGGGCGAAATCTGAAAATAAAAGTTGACATGAGATTTCCGTTGACACCCCCCCCCTTCCCCACTTCCCTTGTTGAGATTTTGGTGGACCCTTCCCTCCCTCAATTTGAGGTCGCATGATAATGGACGTCCCATTAGCAGATCACCACAAAAAGATTTTTACAGAGCATGAAATTCCATTGATTTTACTATTTTCGAGACGGTTTATTGTGGTGCGGTTATCATGCCGATGATGCTGACGGCGGAATGTGGCGTCGAACTGCAATCAGTCACCGGTCGGCAAACCGTCTGGCTCCCCTTTTGGCCAGGTGTCTGTAGTCAAATGGGTCAGACGGACAACTTTCAAATATGACGTGATACCAAGTTGTACCATATCAGGGCGCTAAATAAGAAACTATGTTACGTTAGAGCATAAGCAGTAAGTAATCAAACTGCTCTTTTTAAGAGCTCGAGCCGAATATGGCAAACCGGCCTCCTCGAAAGCTTGAACCGAGTAGTAGTTCTACTGTTTCACTTAAGAGCCCAGACGGAGTAGCCCCCTCTCTTGCCAGTTCATTAGGAGGTGTTCATTAATTACGTGAGGTGAAATAAGGAGGGGCGGTTCCTACGAAATCTCATCACGGAGAAGGAGGGGATGTTGACAGAAATCTCACGCCATCCCTTTACTTACTGGAACAACAGTATAGCTAAAAAAAAAAAAGTCCCCTCGAGATCTCTTTAATGGCGCGTTCCCACGATCCCATGTAACGAAGGCGAGACGGGACGGGACGAATACTCAACCACACGCCATGGGAACAAGGCCGCCTCTGCTAGCGAAGGCGAGACGCAGCTACCCACTCGAGTCGGTAAACATCACAGGCGTGTGTAGCGGTGCGCTGTTGGCATCGGTTTGCAGCAGCGGTGTGCACCCCTTCTGTTGCTGTAAAGTGCTCTGTGCCAAACGATACTAGGCAACGTGGTGCGGAGGTGTCGGCGAGGTAAGCCAAGACTAACCTGCGGCCCGCGGTCGTCTCTACACTTCGGCTAATGAGGTCCCGTCCCGCCTTCGTTACAAGGGATCGTGGGAACGCGCCTTAAGGGGGATTGGGGCGCCCTCCCACTTGATGTCACCAAATTTTACCGGATGGAGGGAAGGAGGTCTGGATTTCCGAAAAAACACTCACTTAATCAGTGGACGCCTCCTTATTTATTCGTGACATCGGCGAGAGTCGTATCTCGTGAGTGGCCATAAAACGCACAAGGCTTTTAACATTAACAACCATGCTACCATTCAATAAATTGGATATCGATTTCTAACACGCTGACCACACGGTCAGAACTTAACCACCATCTGCTGATTTCAAGTTACTCTCGTATTTTCCCCAATTTACGCTTCATTTTAAACTTTACCTCTGTCTCTCTCTTCGATCCATCACCGTCCATATTCGTGGATTTATTGGCAAGACTACGATGTCACTTAACTGTGTAGTTTGTGAAAGGTTAGTCCATTTCTTTCATATAGCCTGTTATGCAATTTGGAATAGAAAATGGCGAACAATGGCTACCTCTCACCTGGTTAAAAATAAGTTGTTCCTTGAAAACTATTTACTCCTCATGAAATAACTCTTCTCAGGTTTTTCACTATTTAAACATTTATTACAAACACTGCCTGAATTATTTACAAAAATCCTTTCTATTTTTCTTTAAGCATTAACTAAAACATTTGTTTTTCTGTCCACAGGCTCAACTTTTTTTTTTTTTTTTTTTTACTTATGGCTTTATGCCTCGTCAACGTCATTAGAGGCGGGATGGGAATGGTTACATGGAACGAGAAGAAATTCGGCCATGGCTTTTTGAAGGAAGCATCCCGGCATTCGCCTGGAGTGATTTGGGGAAACCATGGAAAACCCAGATCTGAATGCCCGGACGGGGATTCGAACCGGCGTCCTCCCGAATGCGAGGCCAGAGCGTTAACCACTCATCCACCACCCTCGGTCAACTCTTTTTGCTGTAACAAGCAATACAGTACTCTTTGCTAAAGTCAGAGATATCCATCATATTATATTCTAGTTTACAGGCTAGCCAACTTAACTTTTCATACTTTTATGCTGGAGTAGTCAATCTCGTATACCAACATATTTTATATACCTTATTTCATATTTATTAGTTTTATTATGGTTGTTACCTCACAAGTTCCATTTTTAAGAACAGGAGTGCTCGCAAACACAAGTGGATATTGAGGTGGGTAAGCGGTAACGCTCTGGCCTGCATTCTGGAAGTCGTGGGTTCGAATCCCCGTCCGGCCTTCCAGATTTCGGATTTCCATGGTTAAACTGCAGGCGAATGGCGGGATGGTTCCTCGACAAAGTCATTGGAATATTCCTTATCGTTACTCTCTCTAAGTCCTTTCCCGCCTATGAGACATAAAGCCATAAGCAAGAAAATGCATATTGACTACTTTAAGAAGCTATTGCCAAATTGTAGCGTCCAGAATAGTGGCGTGCATCGCTGCCCCATTCCATCGTTCACATACAGTATTTCGACGAACGGCATGCAACAGGATTTGCATTGTTGCCTGTTGACTATTTACGTCCGAACCTCTATCGTTTTAGCTTTATAGCTTCATACGCTGAAAAAATAATTTATTTCTTTGTTTCTTTCCGAATCCTTTGACTTCTTGAAGTAAAACTATCCAGCAGATGGTAACGTGCAGTTGATTGAAAGTTTCATTTTGAAATAAGACTGCCAGTTTGTCTTCGTAGCTGTAATTCATTTGTCTGCTCACCACACACACGTGGCAACACATCTCCTTCATTCAACAAATTCGTTTATGAAGGAGCCCATCTGCAGGGGGTAAATGATTCCCGTAATCATGAATGCAGAGGCCACAGAACGCTGGAACACACTTCGAACGAAAAACTGAAGAGGGGACAGCAGAAAAAATGAACTATAGGGTGTGTCATTTTTTAAATAAAAAAACTCGTAAAAGTACTATAATGGGCAACTTGCTGTTCAGAGCATCAATTCTCGGTATTTTCTGTGGAAAGTATTAAATTTAAAAAAACTAACAATATTTCAATTTATATAGTATCCTTCTATTTTTGTTAAAACGAAACCATTTCTTTAAAAAAATAATCTATTCAAATATCTTGTTCAGAAATGAGTCTGTATATAAACAAATCAAATTTTGGATCCAAATTTTTATCTTGCAGTAATACAATATACCGAAGTAGTACTTAAAGCTAGTACCCATAAAAACATTTTTCTAACTGTTTCACGGGCCTTATAGAATCACAATAAATTTTGATGAGTTTGGCATAGCTATTTAGCAAATAGAACGATCTCTATCGATCTGTTCAGGCGATATTAAGAAACACGTAGGCAGTATGTTGCGAAGTGAAAGCAGCTTTATGAAATATATCTGTGTCATCTATCACAGACCACTCATTTAGAACTTTGTTGTCTGATTAGTTATAAAGTGTTGGAAAGTCATGAGTGGAAAACTTTTATGCTTTCAGGTTGGTATGTAGGTTTGTGGTCAGTAGCTAATTTTTTAATGTTATTTCGAACTTTCAGGTGTTGAGGAGCTTAGCAGAGGAATGACAATTGCTAAGACTTTTAAGGACGATAAATAAAGATGTAAGTTAGCAACGTAATTTTCAGGAGTGTTTTCTGACAGAACCAATGCAAATAAAAATATAATAAAAAAAGAGGGAGAGGATCTACCGAATAATAGAAGACGTCAATAAATAATGAAAAATCCTTAAGACAGACAGAAATCGTGAATGAACAGTTATTTGTTACTTAACAAATTTAAGTCAGATTATCAAAATCACCCTGTACACCGTCAAAGGTACGAATATTTATTAATTGCTAGCTCTTTTACTGGTCAGCAACATTTCCCCTCCGTAACTACTTCCACAGAACAATTTTGTCACAGTATAAAAGAGATTCTGAAATAATCAAAAACTCCCTATACTTTTTTACCTTTGCTTCGTTCAAGACTCCTGCCATTATAGGCATCAGTTCGACATTATTCACTGGAAAATGTGCGATTGACTGGAAACTTCATCAGTGTGATGAGGCAGGTTAATCTCTACGAACAACCAACCATTTTTAAGCTTCCCAAAAAAAACAGAAGCAGGGTAAAGCAGTTGTAGTAAATGTGAATTCCGTGTATACAAACAGAATTTAATCTATACCCTGGCAGTGAATTTGAACAGAAAGCTAGAAAATCTACCTTGCACCAGAATATGGTGTTTGAGAACGTACCCTGCCCTATTTATGTACTTACATCCTGGAAATAATATATTTTTAACGTAAATCTTTGTTTGTAATTTGATGCTTGCTTTTTTAATCACCCTTGGTGATGTCTTGTTGTTAGCTGATAAAATATTTTTTTTTTTTTTATTTGGCCTGAAGCGCCAGATGGCACTATACAACCATCAGCTAAAATATATTTAACATGAAGTGCAGGTCATCATTTTATATTTTGCACCTCTGTAATAACGTGTTAGAATCACGTAAGAGACAGGCAGTCATTTCTTGTGGAGAAACACGATACTTTCTACAATGATTAGTGATGATTACCTTAGTAATTCCCAGTCTAGAAACAATGTAGTGGGGAGTGCGATGAGTTGTTCAGCGTTGTGAGTCATTGCGAGTGCTCGTTTACAGTTTGCTGCGTGAAATTACCTGGTGTTATATTCTTAGCTCCTCGGGGTTCATAGCTATGTAGGTCGTCCCGGTTTCCTTGCCATGTGACTAAGCTTTGTATGGTAATGGCGAAGGATTCCATCAGCAGTCGATCAACGACGTAGCCAGCCTGTGGGGAAATGGAATCCGAACGCTAAGGAATCACGAGAGATGAATCACAATTCTTTCGTTTCTATAGGGAGTAACCTCAATAAGCTGAATTTCGACAGTCTCAACGTATTGATTAACATTGATTAAAGTGTTAAATTTTACAGAAGACCTACGATCTTAATGCCACTAAATATACACTAATCACCTCGTCAACGACTCAACAGTAAAGTTCGAGATATTTCATTTTGTGTTTAGTTTGAATGGAGTTAGATGAAACTGACATGTATTTAACTCGACATGTATATGACTCTTAGAGATATACTCTGCAAAGTTGAAGAATTTCTCTTTAAGGAGGTCAAAAGATGTGAAAACAGATTTCCGTGGAGAGGCACGACCTAACTATACGAAGCAGGAAGTTGAAATTTGTTCTGAACACTACTGAACAGATTTTGACTGAGTGTTTGTAGTTTGAAAGCTTGAAGTTCGGCCTAAAAGTTGTAATGAATATCTTCACATTACCTTGACAGGGGATGGGGTAGAAGATTAAAACAGTAACAACTAAATATAATGATACCATAGCACTATCTTCGGTTACTTCTACAAGTATGGGTAATTCCGCTAGATGGCCATAATGTCGCAAGGCCCCAGAGTTCGTTAGATAACAAATTTATGGGCTCTGAAAGATGCTTTAACTCGATTCAGATTGAGAAGGAAAAATGTGTAGGTGGACACAGAAGTTTTGTAAAGACATTATCGAGCGCTGCAATAACGAAGTAATGTATAAAAAGGATACCACTTAAGCTGTTAGATGATCACATTATCTGTACTGATGGTAGAAAATTAATGATGATAATTTAAAAGTCGACGAAATAATGACAGAGATCTTCTCTGGTCCACATAGACGAAGTCAGGTCATTCCGTTATAAGCTTACACATTTCGCAAACTGAAACGTATACGAACACATAGAAAAATCTCTCAGTTTAGTTAGTCCCAGCGACTCCGTTTTTGGACAGCAGTTAAGCCGTAGCAGAGAATGACAAATATAATACTGGTTCGGAGAGCTACTGGGAACAGGAAAAGCGTTTCACGGGTATTGCGCAACATCTCATCAAGGTGCATTTGATATGTTTATGAAGAAAGAAGAATTAACTGATAAGGTCATGATTGTCACTACGCCTGTGTTCCACGTATTTCCAAATCCAGTTTCCTTTCAAGTAATTCTTTTAATCAGCCTTGTAGACAGAGCGCAATTATATTATTTTTATTTATAAAACTGTTAACATTTCTCAGGATTAATTTCCAATCAAATAATTCGGTGAAATGGGTAGTCTGTAATTCACATAGAAGCCGTTCGGTTAGTTCATACGAGGTGCATCTAAGGTTCAGATCAAAGTCGTCTGTTTTTCGAAATCACTTTTAACCTTTCTCTTCTTAGTAAATATCTTGACTGGCTTCGTACGCTTTTCTAGTGTATTCCTGAATTTCTCACCTATTTCACCACAAAACCCCTTAAACCATCAAGATATGACCACCTCAATATACTGAACATGTTCGAAACTTACCCTCCAGTCTCTAAAGTTACCAACCTTTTGACCGCAACTGATTTCAGTGATATCTTAAACTCTTTTTAGTCTTTTCATTCGTGTCTGATTACTGTGATCTTATTATGCGTTTTGGGATAGTGTATCAATATAATCGGTGAATTCCTTTTCATTTAAGAAACCGGCTAAGCACTTAATTTGAGAAGGGTCTTATATTTCATCGAGCTACGAATGAGATTTTTTTTTAGGAAATTTCGGGAAGCTTTTTCGCAAATTATCTATGACTTAATAAGATCCTGTCGCTTCTCTAAGTCCATTTATCTATCCGAACACTGCTCTGCGCTGCTTTAAATTTTTTTAATGTTATTCAGAGGAAGAACATTCAGTGCAACGAGACAATTCTAGGTGATTTTTTTCCCCTTAAGGGTTTACCCCTCGTCAACGTCAGGGTCATTACGAGGCGGGAAAGGACTGGGGGCAAGGAACAGGAAGGAATTCGCTAATAGTATTTTGAAGGAAACATCACGGCATTCACATGGTGTGATTTGGTTAAATCATGTAGAACCTTAATCTGGATGGCTGGACGGAGATGCGAAAGTGTCCTCTCGAATGGGAGGCCAGAGCGTTATCGCCACACCACGCTCTGTTTCTACGTGAAACACGAAGCTTAAACTCACGGTCTTGGCCAGTTTGCTTTCTTATCAACGGTCTCAGTCTTGGAGAAAATCTCCTGACGCGGCGCATACCGGCGGTGACAAACAATGCGATAGAAACAGATAAGACGAATAGTTGGTGGAAGATGTCATGGAAAGCGACGGCAGCGAAAGTTTCCTTCACATTGAACCGTCCGCTGTGGCGTGATTTAAAATTTAAAAAGTCGTATTTTCACAATTCACTTGATGTATCGTCCTTACTGTGTTTGTATTTAGTAATTACATAATGTGACGGGTACAACTGACTTCAAAGCACCTGTCATAAGCAAACACGCTTCATGAAAACCCATGTTATGAGAATCTTGTGTTGTAGCCGTTTCGCTATTACTGACAATCAAGTAGAAAGTAAAGGAGGTTGTTGTTCCTATTACTCCCATAAGGAGACCAAGGAGGATTCGCCGAGAAGGAGCTCCGAATTTTCTTTCTTGATCTTATTGCAGTAGAGTGAGATGGAGTGGTCAGTGCCTACGATCCGGCTGTTTTCACTTTACCCCATCAGTTTTCTTGTGAGTGCTCGTTATGTTAAGGGTCGATAAGAGTTCTCCAGGGTTCGATTAATACACGCGGGTCGAAAGGGGGTCGATTTATAAAAAAGAGGGTCAGTTAAACTGTATAAGGAAAAAAATGGTAATATTCCAATAAAAATTCCAAATACGGATTATGAACTGATTGGAAAATGTGTAATTTTCGAAGCTAAAACGTTGTTTAAAAATTAAAACTTCAGTGAATTTTGAAGCAATAACAACATACATCAAGCTTGGAACAGAAGCCGAACCTTTCTTACGTGTATGGTTGAAGCTGGTTTTAGGCAAATTTGACAAAACGGAGGAACAGATTGAAACTGGAAAACCGTGGTGATTTGCTACTAAAAATTACCGCATCTCAATCGAATATCAATAATCTTGTTGCTGCCCTTCAGATACATCCATCCCACAAATATCAATTATTTAAAAAGGGTATTTTAACTTCTTTTTTTTTTAAAGGTATTCGATAGTAGTCGCAAGATGACAGAGTTTTTTTCATCAAATATAATTTATATCAAATTTTCAAAGATAAATGTGTATCTTAATTCTTTTGCTACTTACATCTTAAGAACCATAGGCAAATTTCCATCTGTCTATAATTTTGTTATCATTTTTTAAGATTTCAATAACGGTGAAAACTAGATCCTTTTTCTGTTAATATTGTTAGGTGTATTTTAGAATATATGGGAACCATAAATTCTTTCGGTGGGTTGTTATGCATGTCTCCTTATTGCTTACCATCAGAAATAACAAAAATATTTAATGTTTTTATTAAATACTTAATCTGGGGGTCGCTAAGAAGGCAAATATTCTATGAAGGGGACGACGGGATAAAACGTTTGGGGACCCCCGCGTTATATCCATTGATAAGTCAGGACATTATGACCACTAAACACCGTGAGATTGAAGGTCGCTTAATGACTTTGTGGGCATATCATTTGGAAGGATAGTATACAAGCGGAGTAGAGGCGCATGGGCAATCATTCTAGCGACGATACGTGTGGAAAACGTGGGAAATTAATTGACAGAAGTGACTTTGACAAAGGCTCGGTCCTGTATACGAGTATATCTGAAACCGCGCGGCTGATCGAGCGAGTATCAGCGAAAAGTGGTAGAAGGACGTTGATAGCACGAGTAGGCGACAAGGTGGTGGGACGTGACAGAACGTGGAAGTCGGAAGCTTGCACGTTCTGTAAAACGAAATTGGTGGTGGTGGGGAGGGGGGGGGGGGCGATCCGATGGCAGAGGTGAAGGCACAATTTTTTGTGAGCATGCAATGTTGAACATGGGATTCCGCAGCAGACAGCCCCTACGTATTGCTTTGTGTACCCAATGACATCGTCAATTACGATTGCAGTTGGAACGAAATCAATTAAATTGAACTGTGGATCAATGGAAACGAGTCGGCTGATCGGATGAATCACGTTTCTTGTTACACCAGGGCTATGGTTGCGTACAGGTACCCCATTTTCCAGGCAAACGTCTGATCGAGACATGCACTGCTGCATGTACGCAGACCGATGGGGGCAGTATCATACCATGATGGACATTCACCCGGGCTTCCATGGAACCTGTGATAAGTTATCGAAGGCACCTTGACAGCTGTGACCTACGTGAAAATAATTGCGGACTGTCTGCATTCCTTATTATTATTATTACTCCGCGATTCACTAAAAGTGTGTGGTGGAGGGTGCATTGCACCTATCCGAAATAGTAATAGTTTGGAAGGGATATACGGGATATGGCAGGAGGCGCCCATGGGCTATTGTGAGGAACCATCCCAGCATTCGCGGGGAGTGATCTGGGAAAACCATGGAAAACCCAGATCAGGATGGCCGAAGAACTTTGTCGAAAGCTACTCCTGTCGGATTTTAAGTTTACACGTCCAGTAAATCGTTTCTATTCCATTCCGTAATCAATCGTGGAAAAAATGAATACGGAAAAGAATCGGTTCTGGCCCTGATTTCTCTTATCATATTTTCGTGGTCATTCCGAGATATGAATGTTGGTGGTAGTAATATTTGCTTGTTGTCATTCCGAAATATGTCAGTCGTTAATTTTTCAATTAGCTTCTGTCGAGATCAATGCCTTCGGTGTTCCAGGTCTTCCCAATCTAACTCCTTCAACATCGCACTTACTCTTTCCCTCCAACTATAATTATATAGACCACCTGTCACGAATCGGGCGGCTCTTCTTTGGACCTTCTCTAATGCCTCCATTAACCCCTTCTGATGGGGACCCCATACAGAACAACAATATTGTAAGTGAGGACGCACTAGTGACTTAATATGCAATCGATTTAACTTCCGGAGTGCATTGTTTTAAATTACTACCTAGAAATCGGAGCATACGATTTGCTTTCCCAATTACGTTCTCGATATGCTCATTCCACCACAAATTATTACGAATTGTTAACCTTAGGTATTTAGCGGAATCTACCGTTCTAAGGACAGTGCTACATGTCTTCCAAGATGGAGATGGCTTCTTCCAGCAGGATAACTATCCGTGTACAGCGCCAGAATCGTTCTACAGTGGTTTGAGGATCATGATAGTGAACTCACGTTGATGTGTGTTGGCCACCAAATTCGCCTAACTCTACCCGACAGAACACATTTGGGATGGAACCTAGTGCCAGCTCCTTGCCCAAAAACCACCGGATCGTAATTTATGTAAATTCCGTGATCTGTGCGTAGACCTCTGGTGCCAGATACCTCCAGAAACCTACCAAGGATTGTCGAATTCATGACAGGCCAAATCACTGCTGTATTGCGTTCCAAAGGTGGACCAACATAATATTTTGGCTTATCAGTCAAGAAGCTGAATGATGAGTGGGCATGAGAGGCTATTCTGGACGTACAGCTTCGAAGAAATCTCCCCTGCTTCTTCGCGGATCAAACTATTCTACCAGCTAAAAATAAACGCATGCATCATTCTTGACCAGGAGGTCCTCCTGATCGCTTATGTTGACAGAGTTCCATTCTGGCGCTCATTCGTCCTTAGGGAGCGTCCATTAATTACGTGAGGTGAAATGAGGGGGGGGGAGGGAAGATCCGGCAAAATCTTACCGAGGGGGGAGGGCCGACGGAAATCTCACGTCATCTTTTTAATTTCTAGGAAATTAGCCCTATAAAGAATGGTCTACAAATGACGCCCATACCGACTTTAGGGGTGAGGGGGTATAATCACCCCAGGAAGTGGGAGAGCTAAAAAAAAGGGTCTCAAAAAACTACGAGGTCGGTCAGCAGGGGGGAGGAGGGGGTCCGGAATTCCTGAAAAACACCACACGTAAGTAATGGACGCTCCTTTACCGGTTAAAGGAGACCTAGAATTTTACTTCGAAACCGAAATACGGCGGATCTTATACTTTTCATGAACTAAAGAAAACTACCAGATCAAGATCCAAGCTGGGAACCTTAATCACTTTGCTATAGTCACTAGTGGAAAGGTTCTGTAGATCGTTATTTAGAAACAGACCGGGAACATGCGTGGATTTTGTTCTCCGTTGTTTTTACACAGTTAGAAGTAAATAATGTACACAGAATGCAATAACATGAGCAGTGGTGGTCTCCCCCGGGAAGTAGTCGTGTTAGGAGTCCACGGGGGTGTCGCGTGCCATTGTGGGGGAGCTAGCTACGTGCCCAGGCGCCAATCCCATTATCTCCGGCGCTTTTAATGTCGCCGCCGGGGACAAAGGCTCATTAGTGCGAGACACGAGGTCATGGCCACACCGCCTACAAGGCAGACACCTTCCGCACAAACTGTCTCAACCACGTCGAAACAAGAACACGTTTCTTACTACAAATGAGCGAAATATCCTACTGGAGCTTTTAATCCGATTTCTTGGAACAAAGAAAGACAAGACACATATATAGCTGTTATTTTTATGCTCTTCCACCGAGCGTGATGGGTGAGCGGTTAACGTTCTGGGCTCACATTCGGGAGGACGCTGGTTCGAATCCCCGTCCGGGCATCTAGATTTTCCATGGTTTCCCCAAATCACTCCAGGCGAATTCCGGGATGCTTGCTTTAAAAGGCCATGACCGAATTCCTTCCCGTTACTTGTCACCAGTCCCATCCCGCCTCTAATGACCTGGACAAGGCGTAAGGCCATTAGTAAAAAAAAAAAAATGAACTTCAGTTGTTAGAATACTGGGGGATATGGATTCACATATCTTTTTTTTTGCTTATGGCTTTACGCCTCGTCAACGTCGAGGTCATTAGAAGCAGGAAAAGATTAGGGGCAAGAAACGGGAAGGAATTCGGCCATTACCTTTTTTAAGGAACCATCCCGCATTCGCCTGAAATGATTTGGAGAAACTCCGGAAAATTCAAATTTGGTGGTTCGAACCCGCGTTCTCCTGAGTGCGAGTCCAGAGCGTTACTGCTCACCCACCATGTTCGGATGAAGCTTATGGTTTCTTTTCTAAGCTTAACTTTGGGATCCCTTGCTTTCGGTTGAGACCAGCCTATTAGCAAATGAGTACGTTTAAGGTGCCCGTGGATTATTTTTTCAAAATCATTTTCAACTTAATGTCAAGGTGATTAAATGGAATACGGAGACCTAAATTCTATGCTCTCTCTTCAACTGCCAGGACACTGTCTGTCTCAATTATTTACATGATAAAAATGGCAATCCTTTCCGATATAGAAATTACAAGCGAATTAGTAGCAGAAGACAAAGAAACCCGTTGCACTTATGAAACAATCCATCGTGATGACACATTTTTACATGTCCGCTAACTCGTTAACATTACTTACATACTCCTATAAGTAATCCCAAGAACGTTCATAATTATTCAAGTGAGACTCTGTCTTCGAAGAGAAGCACCTTAGCGTTTTCATCAAATCTTATCTGATAGATGGTCCCCTCCATGAAGGATTTGAGCCCGTTATTTTCAACCTCCTAACAGTGTCATATGACGAATTATCATCACAGTACACAGCTTGATTTCATCAAGGATTTGGTGGGTGCTGTTGTCTTTGAAATGGAGGAACTGTATGCCGCTAATCACTTCAGTTTTGTCCACCATGCTGGTTGCTGAAACAAAACAGATTGTCGTTAGTAACTGTAATTTACGGGCTCGTACATCATTGGAGATAAGTGTGTATGAATAGGCTCAAGGAATTACATTCATATAAATAGAGTATGAAATGCGTGTATTTAGTACCCTGGAGTTATTCTGTTTTTGTTTGCGGATTTCAAGTTGAGTATTTGTCATCAGTGACTGTCAGTGACTGTTTGTGATTATTGTTTTTAGGTGATTTTCCTTATACACACCGAGAAAAATCCGAAATTCCCCCAAATTTCCATCTCGAGAAGAGCAAGTCTCACAAACAGAATAACACAATAGGCAAAGTTCATACTATTCTCAGACAAATGTCAATACTTTCTATCCCCCCTTTCGTAATATTTCTTGACAGAAACGTAAAACTTCTAGAATCATTGCAAAATGAGGTGAAGGAGCAGTTCCTTTTGAAATATTCAGAAGTTTTTCCGTGTATACACTGTATGCCCTTCACCGCTGTGGTTGTCATTCTCTACAGGAACACCTGTGCCAGTAGATAAGCTGGAGTGGACGTTCTGGTCGTCACCTTTATTACTGTCAGCCAGAGCATACCAAACGCCCTGGCCTTGCGCTTATGTAACCTGCTCGACAACCACAGAGCGGCCAGTGAATTTGTGCTGTGTGCGTACTGCGTAGACCTTAACTTTTCACTCAGGACACGTAGGCTATAACTTATAATGATTTTGATATCACAAGCAACCTGAAGTGAGGAAGGTCAGTCAGCCACAGGAAGAAGTGGTTACCCTGTGGTAGTACCTGCATGTTAGACAATTGCCACTGATAAAAAATAGCGAGTTCCTTTCCTTTCAGTTCTACAGATATTATTTATAAATGATAAGTGATGAATGACTGTTAAGAGTACTGTGCTGTATTCTGTCCGTATTGTATGTGAGGATGAAAACACGATGAAATTCCGTGCCGGCACTTCAATACTACTACAGTCCGAACGAATAAATGACGCCAAACTAAAACTTTTTATTTAATTGCCGTGGAGTTGATATCTCAGGGGAAATTTACCCACACACATACTTAAAATTCTTTCACATTTCCAGTAAATTGTTTAGTATTCTCTTTGTAACTTAATTTAGTCATTCACTCCCTTATCTACGAAAAACAATTTTCCCAATACTTCTGCCTCAAATCAAACGCTAGTTTGTGGTCATGATCATCTCTTTCCTACCACCTGATACTCATAATTCTCCCCCTTTAGTATCCATTCAAGATTCATCCCCGCTATATTCCTTGTATAATCCTAGCACTTTCACCCGCATTAAGTCTTCCAATGACTTACAATCAGGTTACTTTATCATATTTTGTGCTGTTTGTGTTCTGTGGCAATTTCCACGTACGTGCCCTCCTTTTCACTCCCACCAACTCCTGTATTTGAGAACCAAAATGTGTGTCCATATCACTCTACCTTACTCCAGCAGTTTTCTGACTTCTCTCGTATATACTCGCATTACGCTCTCCAGTAAATGCAGGATGCCCGATGTGCCCTGTTCAATTATCAGTTGTTATTCCAAGGTATTTACACTTTGGCTTCAACGAGAAATTCCTCTGCCACCTAATCATGCATAGTCTATATTTTTCTATATGTGAACCTAATAATTTTTTTTTTGTCATTTATATGAATTGCTGACTGGTTTGAGATCTTATACAGGGTTTGCGTTACTGTCCAAATATTTCTACGCGGGAATTAGCATTCATTACTTCAACTAGCAAATCATTTGGGTCTTCGAGACACCCAACAGTTAAACTGAGTGGCTGATAAGGTGGAGCTTGTGCAGTGAACGCCAAAGAACATTCACAAACATCTGTGTTGATATCCCCAGTCAGAATTTAATTTCCTTTGTCATTTCTTCCTCAAAATTTCTCTAATTTAGGTCGAACTGGAGTAATAATATAACCGTGACACATTTAGTTTGTTATACAGAATCGAGCCTGTTGAGTGAAGCTCGTTGACATCCCAGTTGGGTTATATAGATTTCCATTTCGCTTAGTTTTACTGAATCTGTTGACTTGAAGGTCTAAGTGGAGTACTGATATAAACGTGGCACATTTCCTTTCGTTTATTATCCAGAACCGAGCCTGATGGGTGAGCTGCAACGCTCGGGGAAGTGAGCTGGTTCAAATTCCCGTCGGGTCATCCAGATTTCTGTTTTCCATATCTTCCAGAAATCTATCCAGGTGAATGCCCGAATGTTTCCTTTAAAATGCCTTGGACCAATTACTTCCCGTTCGTTGCCTCGTACCTAACTCTAATAACCCCGACATTGACGATTCTCAAAACACGAAACAAAAATCAAATATGTAGCCCAACGCTCGTGTCCTTACTCTGATCACCTACTGTATAAACCCGAGAAAATTACCACCGGAGCTGGCGTAATTTGTTCAGGTATCCTGCTTTGTCTACGTTTTGTAATCATTTATACGAATGCCTCGATTATATTAGTCTCGGCCCATGTATATTTACTACAAGCTCATGGGGGCAGCTTATATGGTTGCTAGACGAATAGCGACTCTCACTAAAACTACAATATTGTAATCTAGCCTGTACCTTAGGGAGCGTGCAGAAACCACGTAGATCCATTTTTGCCTCCTGGCTTTTGAATCTACTCCTCCCCCCCCGCCCCCACGTAGCACGTAGCTTTTTTCCATTTTGATTCCAAAAGTCATTTTGTGTTGTTTTCTCTCGGCAGACTATCGTAAATTACTCACCGAGCGTAGTGGTGTAACGGCTAGCGTTCTGGCCTCGCATTCTTGAGGACGGCGGTTCGAATCCCCGTTCGGGCATCCAGATTTGGGTTTTCCATTGTTTCCAAAATCACTCCAGGCAAATGCCGGGATGCTTCCTTCAAAAGGCCATGGCTGAATTCCTTCCCATTCCTTGCCCCCCATCCTTTTCAGTCTCTAAAGACCTCGCTGTTAGAGAGACGTTAAGCAGATAAAAAAAAAGTAAATTACATACGGAGATAATTAACTGATGGAAATAAATATTCACATGCTGTTGTGTGTTATGTTCCTCATTTTAACTGTGAAAAATATTATGAAAGGAAAGTTACGTGGTCCGGCTCGGAACCCCCCTCCCCCCACGTAGCCCAGCGTAGCCTTCCAGCCAACCCCTTCCTCCCTCCTGGACCGAGCCACGTAGTTTGTGCACGTTCCCTTATAAGCATCCTGTTTGATTACCACTGATAATTAATTTAATATCTTCCAAAGCGAATTCCAACATATAATTACTATTGATCACAAAGTTCACCAAAAATAAAATCTCACGGAGCCCATGTCCAAGCTTTCCGGCGCGCAACCAAGCAACAACTCTCGCGCGCAGTCAAAAACTGTGTTATTGTAGAACTTATCACTAAAATTAAATTAAATTGCAATGGAGCGCATGCTCCGGTGGCAATTTCCCTAAACACCCATCTTCCCCCTTTTCTGCATCCACCTATAATGACCCTTTACAAATTTTAACTTAAATTCTTTCAATGTTTTTGGCAAATTATTCATCATTTCTCATGGTAACTTATTCCAATCCCTGACACCCTTACCTAAAAAAGAGAATCTTCTTACACCCTTGTGCCTGAAATCAAGTGCCAGCTTGTGGTCATGGTCATCTTTTCCCTTCCATGCATTACTTTCAATTCTTACACCAATATCTTTCCATGCCTCATCACCAATATACGCCTTGTACACTCCCATGACCCTCTTTACCCTCCTTCTGTCTTCCAATGAGTCCAAGATACTATTGCTACCCAGTCAACCATACAAACAACAATCTGTGGAACTCTTTATTACAATTGTTTGTATTAATTAAAAAATCATTAACCAGATACAGTTAATATTAAATCACTTTTTTACTAATTTAAACAAAATAAACAATAATTATTATACAAAAGGGGTTAGACATAAATGTCACAACCTACAATAACAGTAAAAAAACATATTAGCCCCAGTTTGTATAATAATTTTGTAGACAAAAATATTCAAAATTGTGCAGTACTACTGGAAATTTTCCAACTTTTTTAATGTATAATTGGAGGTGTTTTATCAAGATAGAGCTAAGAGTTTGGTTTGCTGTTTTGGTTCCACCTGCTTTGCGCTACAGTCTGCAAGCACTGTGGCCTGACGAGCGGCCGTTATACATTGTAGCGTCCATAAAGCTTCCCTCATCAGCGAGGCTGGTCACGCGTCTGACCAATTGCCGGTACGTCATCGTGGAACATAGTCAGCGGTGCCATTTAAGTCGCTACGCTGAGCTCTGCTGTGCACTAAATCTGCAACACTGACACGCGCGAAATACGTGATGTCAGTATGTGGCTTCAGTATGCAGATGAGGCTTCACCACATGATAGATACGCTCCGTGTCCTTGGTGTTAACACCTGTCGCACCTCAAGCTTTGTCTGATCTCCATCGCCCGACTGACAGAGCTATCGATGCCTAATTCAGCACTGGATATTCCAGCTGATACACTGAATGGTAATACCTGTCGTTTTGAAACGAGTCGTGGCTGGAAATTTAGAACACTTATTTCCTAAGGTAGTTCTTCAGTCGGTGTCGAACTACGAGTAAGATAGTATGCTGGGCTAGTGTTGCAAGGTTCGTGGGCAAAAGAGGTATTAATTCAGTGTTTTGTCCGTCGTGCAAAAGTAATTCTGTTAATACCTACACAATGGAGGCATCAAAAACACAACTACAGCTGATTTTACGGTAAACACGGCCAAGTGACAATTTGTTTTTAAACGTAATAATACTAATAATAATTGATAAAATTGCGATGGAGTGCACACTCCGGTGGCAATGTTCCTACACACCCATGTTTCCCCTTTCCCCTGCAAACATACTTTTTTCTTCAAATAATGTTTACTTTAAATTCCTTCAGTGTTTTTGGTAAATTATTCATCAATTCTCTTGGCAATTTATTCCAATCCCTTACACCCTTTTCTATAAAAGAAAATTTTCCTACACTCTTATGCCTGAAATCAAGTGGTCAGGGTCATCTTTACCCTTCCATGGACCTCTCAATAAACGCCAGCGATTCAATGTTACGGTGGTAATTTACTCCCCTGCAAATCAATTTATACGTATTCTGATTGTGTTCTCCAGTTATTGAAGATGATAAATGGTGTTGTAACAGCCGTCAGAACCAACTGATTTTATGAAATGTTATTTTAAAAATTGTGTATAGCTAGCTGGGAGTTTATTAATTGTGGTTTTTGTGTATTTTCCGAGTAATTAATTGTGAATTTGTGTAAATGAACATAGTATTTACACAGTTTTCTCCATAGAAACAATCTGGACGTTGTGAATAATTTTCCCCAATTTCTGATAATATTGATAAATAAATAACTCTAAAATTGAATATTTGTGCATTTATTGACCTCCCAAACGCGTTTCACTTCTTTTGCAGAATCATCTTCAGCGGGTTCTGAAAAAGAAGTGAAACGCGTTCGGGAGGTCAATAAATGCACAAACATTCTATTGTTTTGGAGTTATTTAATTATCAATATGTAAAAAAATATTAAATATCTTCATGGACAGTATTATGCATGAAACATTGATTAAAAGTTTGTAATTCTAAGTGTTGATGTGGGGTACTATGTTTGGAGGACAATTTGCGACGGTTTGGGCTGGTTTATGCAGATAATTTTGTGTATAAATACTTGTAAATATCTTTAATTTTCATTTCCTGTGTGTTTCGTGATGGTTCTGGATGATTTTGTATTAATTCTGATTGTTTTTGTATGGATTTAATTGTTGAAGTATTGTTAGAATTCGAAAAACGTCGGTCGGAACTTTTTGAACAATTCTGGATGTCTCTAAAGTGTCTATCTATCTAATCGCGCAGAGATGACGAGCAGTTTGTTGTCAGTGAGTAGTTCTGGGAAGTGTGTGAGGTTAATCGCTGGAACATTTGTTTATGTTTGTCCTTAATATCTTTGGATGGAGTTGATGGCTTGAAAGAAAAATAAACAAATGGAAAGTGATTCTTCGAGTAATTATTTCATACAACCAAATACCTAACTGTGTCCATGCTCAAGCCTGCTTTTGCGAAATATAACAATTGGATCACCATAGTTTTCCATAGGACGGATGAATCGTCACCACTCTGTAATATACCCTCGTACCCTACGCTTATTGAAAGGTTGAACTACACAGGCTTTTAGTATACAATATAATTATTAATAGCTATGCTTCACTACCTCGCAGGCTAAATACCAAAGGCGACAATATATCACATTATCGAGATTCCAAGTAAATACTGCAGTCTTGTGTGCTAAACACCTTTATTACGGTTAAGGGTTTGTAGCTGCGAAACGTGTAAAATGGGCATCTTTTGTGCGGTATAATCGCACATGCAGTCAAAGATTTCGTGGAGAGCGACTCATACTAAATTTGTACTAATAAAGACGATTATGTCCTCTCCTTGAGATCTTCTCATATAGCATTCAATGGATACCAGCGCGTCCTACCCAAGTGGCGTCGTGGAGGCATCTTCCACAGTCAATATCATCAGCCTGTTACGCGTTAAGTGCTGTCGGACAGAATGCTGAAGGATCTTTGCTTTCGTTGTAGTCGGAAAAAACTGTATTTGCGGACTATACTGAAATAATTATACTACTGATCAGTTTAAAATCGTAAATAATTTAATTATCATAATTAATAATTAAATTTTCCCTAACCTATTTTTTAATTTATTATTTCAATATCTACTACTCAACGAAAAGAATGTTTAAAGCTTGCCCACATCTTATGGACGGTCTCCTCCTTTAAGGACCTGCTTCACCACTCCTCTTCATAAGGTCATACCCAAGCTTGGTTGCTCATATACAAGAAAACAAACGCAGTTCTCTATTAAAAAAAAGCATTTCGTTTTCATTCGTTTCATTCCGTTTCAATTCGTTATTACAAATAATTATTGTTTTAGGATGAGATGTAGTTATCACTTCGATGCATTTGGGATTGTCGTATAACCATTATGTTACAATTGCAGAAACGTATGTAAACTCTAGAAGGAATGCTTGACAATACGGCAGAATTGAGTGTTTTCGGCTACATTGGCTCAGAGCATTCACCTCCTCTGTAATAATTCAACAGCAGGCTCAGTGGGCTTAGAAAATCGTTCTTGATGTCCAGACGAATCCTTGGCGTAGTCAGAGATGTGAAAAATTACTAATATTACAGAAGGTTATGCTGAATGCATAGTCTATGAAACGATCTAGGCAGCGCACTTTTTCAGACTTTATTCAAAGTAATTTATAGTTATTAGGATGTTATAATTGCACCAATTAGCAGTGTCACTGTGTCGAGAAAGTCTTTTTGAGGCTGCATTGCCGGTTTTAAATTCAGGTTGACGCTGCGAGCTCTGGGATGATCGGGGAATAGTGGTCTTTAGAAAGTGGATAAAAAAGCTAATTAATCGGGGGCGAGGTTTGTTGCTGGTAATGACAGGTGGTTATGTTGGGAAGAATTTGGCGGGGGGGGGGGGGGAGGGGGGCGAGCACATCGTGCACCAGATATAAATCCGATCAAGAGGTAAACCACCCTGCTTCTCCTTAGCGATACACAAAGCACAATGGGTCTACTACATTTATTCCGTATCCTTTAAGCAGTTTTCATGTTCGGTAACATAAACGGAGGTGGCATTCACTTTCACGACAATTTAGCAAGTTGAAATTTCCATGTTAAGGGACTAAGTCTTTCAGACAGTTACGATGTTTATTAGCCAATATTATAACAGAAGAATTAAGGTAGGACGATACCAAGAGTAGAGCATATTTTTTTTGTTAGGGCTTCATGTCTCGCCTACGTCGAGGTCTTTAGAAGCGCAGAGGGTTGAGAATAGCAAACTGGAAGGAATTCAGCAACGTCCTTTTTGAAGGAACCATCCCAGCATTCATCTGGAGTGATTTAGTGAAACCACAAATAGGAGATATTCGATAAAACGGATTTCCTGAAAAATAGTGACATTTTAATATCTGATACTGGTCTGTAGATGAAAAAGGAGTTCCTAAAGAAAATTTTTTGAAATGTTCTGCACGACAATTCTGGCACAGTGAGAAATTAATTTAAAAAAAAAAAATGGTGCTTGAAGAAAGGAGATTAAAGATGAATAGTAAGAAGAGATAGAATGGAACTGCATTTCGAAGTATATGAGATCGGTTAATTTTTAACCAGAGTTTACAGTGGACTATAAGTACAGTAGAGAAACAGAAACAATAGAGTATTCGAAGCAGAACAGCAGCTGTAATTACTATTTTTTGATGATTAAAGAGTGGTCCAGGATAGGAATAAAAAGACCTGTTAGATTATCAGATAAATATAGCCGTAATCGCAAAGTCGATGTTTCCAATCCTATGACCCGCAAGGATAATATTCTAGCACCGTATAGAGTTGTACTATTCTCACTGAAGTACAAAAATTCTGTCATTGTGCAAGGAAACAAGCTGGAGAGAAACATGAATTCCTCCAATCCATATCTGAACAAGGAAACGAATAATCTGATTTTTATTATCATAAAAAAAATATTCAGTAACATCATTTGGAAGGAATTGCAAAAGTGACCAGTTTTATCACATCAGGGAAAAATTCTTTTAGTGTAACGAAATCAGATAATTTTACGCAATGATTTATTGCTACACCAACCTGACATCTGTAG
Source organism: Vandiemenella viatica (assembly GCA_031002005.1). Lineage (NCBI taxonomy): Eukaryota > Metazoa > Arthropoda > Insecta > Orthoptera > Morabidae > Vandiemenella > Vandiemenella viatica. The sequence continues at coordinate 130,405,722 of JARYHS010009186.1, forward strand.
AAGTCATCATATTTCTATTTCAAAATTGTTTTTATGTGGTTAAGACTTCTTTTGATGTTTTTGGACGGTGACGAAGAGCGAAAATGGGCTGTGCTGTTCTATAGCGACCACGAACACGCAATACAGTCGTTATCTTCATCACCCCGATAAATCGATTGGTCGGCAGTTGACCTATTTTCACCTCCCAGCTGTTAAATGCTTCGTTTTCAGCACCTAACTGCTTTCTGTTTCCCTAAGCGCTACTTTACATGATAGCGTCTTGTATCCATGTTATATGAGTTTCAAAGAAAACTGGTTTGGTGATTTTAATGCACGCAATAAAATCCGTTTATATTAAGGCTTACAGAGGATAAGAATTCGTATTTTATAATTTCGAGGTAGGTGTGTTTTGTTCACCTCAGGATTTATGATTTTTGTCGATCATAAACTGTAACTGAAGCCTTCGTAAACTAGTGTAAATATACCTTGATGTGACTAATCCTTAACATAATCGCAGTAAAATATCTTCGATCCTACGCAATCACGAAAAGGAAAATTATCTTGTGGAAGAATGTGTTCTAACCTTACATCGGTTGGTAGTCAGAAAAGGAGAAATGGAACAGAAATGTTTATTTACCTACCACAATTAACAATATCACATGCGATAGGACAATAAATCTAAAAAAAATGGTCCACCCATTATTACAAAGAATTTTCCCAGTTTATGGAACAGAGATGGCATTTTTATTACAAACTTCACAAGGTCTGTTACAAATTTTTGTGATGTCTATATTACTTGTTAATTGTATGTATTTACATTCGTTTTGGTCAACTAGGACTATGCTGTGCCTTCTTTTGGCTTGAATTTGCTTGATCTAGACACAGCCATGTTACAGCTTGGGTTGTTAATCTTATAGGGGACCTACAGTTTAACGTCGAATCCAAACCATGGAAGAATTCCGTATTACACAGCAAGCAGTGCCATAAGTGAAGGCCGGGTTAAGTAAGAGCTTATGAAAATCCCCGCCGGGACAGGAACTCAGACCAGTACCTTTCGATCGCCAACATGCCATTAATTGTTAAATTTATTTTACTTCAAATTTTTGTTACTTATATTGGAGGTGGCTGGCAAATACGTACAAAGGTCCCATTGCATCTTAATTTTAACAGAAATTTCGCTAAGCTTTTAACCAGACACTTTTACCACTCAACCCGAAAGTTGTTCAGTCTTGTCGTCCTTGTTTAGGGAGTCTGCGTTTGCGTCGAATACCGATGATCAGTCGCCCAGTGGAGCGTGCAGAAAATAAGTGACATCGAGATTACGAATTTTTCAGAAAGTTGAGATCGACAAATGCAAATTGGTGATGCAACGAGTCATTTTTCAAGGACGACTTTGACAAGCTTTTGGCGTATGCGATCAGCTTCTATGTAAAAAATACCTAAATTCACCGATATAGCTATTATCGTTGACTTCAGGGGCGTAGCTGTCGGAGGGCTTGTCGGTGCCGTGCACTGGGGCCCCCAAGCTCAGGGAGCCCCTCAGGCGCAGATCAGGGGGCCGTCGCTCAGGTCAGCCCCTGCCACCAGCAAACCTCACAAGACTTGGTAGAGCTAAAAAAAAAGGTCGCCCACCTGGCCTGAGGGGCCCAAAATATTTTTTTGCCCTGGAGTCCTACGCCACTTGTTGACTTTACTCGATTGCACGGCGAAGCAAACTCTGATACTATCGATATAGTCAGGGCCGCATTTAAGCATAGGCTACATAGGCTGTAGCCTAGGGGCCCACACCACAAAGGGGGGCCCGCACCACAAAGAGTGGCCCCCTGGGCAGGTAGTAGAGCTAAAAAAAAGGTCGCCCATAAATTTTTTAGGTCGAATTTCGAATATTTCGAAATTTAAGAATCCAGCCACTGCCGACAGGGGGCCCGCACCACATGTATAGCCTAGGGGCCCATAGAGCCTAAATGCGGGCCTGGATATAGTAGACCTCAAGTTGTAGAACCCTAGTACTTGAGATGGCTGCTCGTGCTTATTCCATACTGAGAGCATATTGTATAAAACCCAACGTCATCCAAACAACAGACGAATACTTCGAGTTTCAAATGCTATACACAAAAGTAGTGGCCACGGTCCGACTTGGTTACTTCTTTTCACAAAATTATTGTTTCGAGCATGTTACAGTTTCTACCATGGCCGAACTGAACACGGGTGTCAGAAGGATAAGTATTGTTAAGTATATGTTAAACGTGACAATTTTCAAGCAGAACCCAATAAACTCAATAAATGAAACTAAATGCTTATTTTCATCTTCCTTCTTACCAACTTTGGGCTTTGATGACTGTTGAGTGAAAGTAAAAGTCAAATGGAACGACCTGGAGTTAGCAGTTCGAGGGGGCACCTGCTGTAATTTAAAACGTAATATCTCTTCCGCCGCCAGCAGCGCTGCTGTGACGCGTACATGCAGCAGTGTCGGTAAAAGCTTAAAAAAAGGAAAAAAAGGAAGCTGCAGGCAGGAGAGGGACGTGCTGAAAGCGGTGGGTGGGTGGCACGATCCAGCGATCAAACGTTGTTGGCGACAGCTCATCTAAAAGTGTCGTATGCAGAGAGCGCTCCTGCGTCATCACGGGCAGTGCCAACATCCTCATGGAAGTTCAACTATTATCTTTGGAAGTTTCCAACCATGGTCGAGTCTGCTAGGGATATAAACCTAGCAGACATTTCCTGTTTGTGTACTATCTTTCTGTCCTGTACTGCACTTTCTTGATCTAAATTCTTTCAACAATCTTTCTAGCTCTGGACTTCATTCGATTTGAATTAGTTAATAACGTCTGCATTTGTATCCTCCACTGTCCAGCTCTTTACACCATTCTAACTTAGAGCCGTTGTTGTCCCTTTAAAAGGCCATGGCTCAATTCTTTCCGTTCCTTTCCCCCAATCCTGTTCTGACTCTAATGACCACGATGTCGACGAGAGGCAGACCCATAAGGAAATGTGTGAAGGACTCATTCTAATCAAAAATTGAACATAACAAGTATTGATCAGCACAGAAAATGTTATCTGAAGCGATTTTTTTATTTTTTTATCGATATTATGACTTTAGTCCGAATGTCCACTATATTATAATCCTGAAATTCATTTATGCCCTGCGGTCAAAGCGGCAAGGATACGCAAGAAAGTTTTATGTTGTAATACTAAGAAGAATAGCTACTTACAATTGCATAAGGTTTGACTTCACACTTTAATATAGGGCCGAGAAAAGAAAACAAACTTCACCCATACATTTTGTTATAATTTTAAAAAAATAATAAAAAAATTGTGGAGGACTCATTTTTATCAAAAATTTAAGATAACGAATTTTGATCAGAACAACAAATGATATCAAAAGAAATTTTTTGGATCGATATTATGACTTAAGTTCTAATGTCTGCTATATTCCAATCCTGAACCACTGTGCGGCGCCCTCCCTGAAGCCTCGTTCCCACGGAACAGGGACGCCTCGACCCACCGCCAGGCGGTAGAAGATGAAAGGCGCATCCTGCCTACCACTCGCCGTGGGAACGAACCTTAGTGCAAGACCAGAACGTTAACCACTAACACACCACGCTAGGCTTCAGTTGATGTCTTTTTTTTTTATAGAGCATAAAGCAGCTTTTAAAACGACTAGCGATATCGTTCTTCTTCACAATCTATGTCTACCATTAGGGGTCGGCTGCCTTTGATGAATTTTATTCATAACTGGCATAATCAAATTTTGAGCTATGATTTTACTACCGCGTGCCCTTTCGGACGCCGAGCATTATATCCCTACTGCCTGGTCGTACCAAGTACTAACGGAGAAAGTGAAAAATTGTCATCTTTCTGCAAAATGCGTGACTACTTTCTGTGTGTGATAAGTGTGTTTTTGTTTGTAAAATGTGCAGTTTATGAGGTGGAAATTGGGAACCGTCCCAGCATTCGCTGTGATTGCAACGGAAAACTGCTTAAACTGCAGTAAGGATGGATGGTACTCTGGGACCTGATCCCTTCATACCTCCCACACTGAGTCACACTGGTGAATTATGAGCGATATCGTTAATTTCTTCTAAATCATTGTCCTCGGTTAAGCTGTTGCGATGTAGGATAAGTCCACATGTAACCTCCGTACAGGTCTGTCGTGTTGCTACTACCTTCAAAGCAGTTTTTTTTCCTGTCATATCAGTAATTTTACCATGTTCCCCGCAGTCTCTCTTTTTATCCAGTTCATGTTTAATCTCCTTATAAGCAAATGATGGTAACCAAAAACTGTGCAGGAACGAAAGAAAAACCAGGAAATATATATCTTGTATGAATGATGAAGTACAAATAATCACCTGATGAGTGATTATTTGTAAAATACAGTTCAATCTTAATTCTATCACCAAAGCTATTTCCCTGATATGGGGAACGAATAGGATTGGGACCAGTATTATAGCCGAACATGTTAAAGTTGGAAATGTCTACGTGCCATAGCGGTTAGTTCCAGTCTCGGTAGTGGCGACCACTCAACGAGTTTACGGTTTCTTTTCATGCATTTCGTAGTCACTTAAGCGATTGATGACATGGTCTCTTCAAACTTCACGTCAAACACAATTAACTACCGCAGATATGAGACACTGGTGATGAAAGTACCTTAAGTGCAAGAAATGTATACGTATTTGACTTAGCTTGCACCAAGTTGAAACTGCTGATAAACAAAACAATAAAATCCATTAAAATTTGGGGCAGGTATTGCTCGTAGCAACTACCGCTAATATTATCATGAATACTCCTTTCTAGAGCCAAGTAGCTAGTGAAACAATTTTTTTCCCCCGATAGAGCCACATGCAGATTTATTAACAGAAAAAGTTATAAAACTTATCGTAAACAATTTGGGGAAATACCTACATTTCTTCTGTGATAAGAGGTTATTTGAAACTGTGCAGGAAGGTTAGCCAGAATATATTTTAGTCTGTGTACACGTTTTGCGCACAGAGACTATATAGTTAATATTGGTAAAAAGAGACGCAGATCACAGTAGAATTATATTGTACAGTAGTTTATATTTTTAAGAAATTATTATTTTTGGAATGTACTAACATTATCACATTTTGAAGTTTGTATTGTAAGAAGACTGTGAAAGCAGTCATATACCGCCGGAAGCGAGCGGCACGTCGAGGCAGGCGGCAAATTGAGTGATCGATAGTCAAATTCAGTGCGGCGACCTTTTTTTGCGGCAAATTCCTAGAATAACCATTGGCTGTAGTTAGACAGGGGGTGGTATGATCGGTATTGCACAAGGGCGTTCAAACAGCTAGTGGCGGGCCTGACTTTACCTCTCTACTATTCAACAGATTTTTAAAAAAGATCAAAACTAATGTGGAGGGGGTTAACTATGGGAGACTATCTACCAATGTGTCTTCGGCAGATTTTTGTATGTGGTTCAAAATTATATCACTTCTGCTGACATCTTATATCAATGTCGCTTTGTACATAGTGTTTCTGGTTTTACTGTCCTTTGGTAAGATCATGCACGAACTGACTGCGAGATACACAAAATCTGAGTGACCGATATAGCATTACAAAGACTTATTACACATATTACCCCTCTGTCTGTCACCGTTCTGTTGGTTTTCAACATTTCGTGAAAAAATATATCTTATTTATCCCGGAAAAAGCATCGTATGTCCTTCCTAGTCTTCCTTGTCAAATCTCATCAAGATTGGTTAAGCCGTTTAGTCCTGAAAACATAATAGACAGAGTTACTTTCACATTCATAATCTTAGTATAGTTTCATGAAATTCTCTGTCGAAAGATGCTTATGTTTGTTTTGTCGATAAATATTAATCTGCTGAAGTATGAAATTTGTTAGAACTGCTCATTTATTTAATTTACGAAAGCCACAAAATCCAGGAATGTGGCTATATAACTTTCCCGTGACCTCTAGCATGGTATATATCACTAAGTTTTTAATTAATTCTCGGGTCAGTAGTATCTGAAATAGAGCAGTGGTTACTTTTTTTCTTTTTGCTAAAATCTTGTACAAATCGTAAAATTAAATCAAATGATAAGTACATATACAAAGAAGTTTTTTAAATTATTTCACCCATCATGATTTTACTAAATTTTGCTTTATAATGGTATTGAGTTTAGTTAGAACTAACGTAGTTCGCAATTACAAATTTCCAAGAAATTTAAAACGTTGCTACAGACTGACAAATGTGTGATTTCTTAAGGTTCACTCTTCGTCAGAAGCTACGGAAGCCTAATAAATAAACACATATTAACATAAATTTTAATCGGTTCGCATAAACTGACGATACCCACATCTTTCCTGTTACACATATCACCTTTAGTAACGTTATCTTTTCACCATACGTTAAAAACAAAAAGAATATGCGTATTGTTAGTTCAAATTGTGTTTGGCCACATCTGACCGTGTTTCTGGTGCTCTGTGAAGAGTGGAGCGTCCCTTTAATCTTTGGCCACCACGTCGCGGTTTATCATGCTTTCGTCCTAATTGGATTCTCTGCCTCCTAAAGACGGAGCGTGGGAGCTGCTCCCGCTGCAGACATAATTAATTTTCTAAATAAGACGCGACTCGGTTCAGCTCTGTGACTTTCCTCTCCTTTTCTCTGCCTCTATGTTGCTTGCCAGCTGCCTTGAACTGGTTAGGATGGAACACGAATTGCCAGTGTTATATATTCTAATCCTATCTATCACAGATACGTAATTTAGTCATCGTACCAAATGTGTTACTAATATTGTTTGCTATAATGGTTTATTTCTGCATATTGAAAATTTTTTTTTTTTTAAATGATTGTGATCGATTATTTTGAAACCCCCGACACCAAAACAATTTTTTTTTTGTTGTCAGTTCATGTTTTTGTCTGTTGGTTCCTTAATCACCACAAAACTACTTAACTCATTTTGATTAGATTTTAGCACTTTAAAAAAATAATGCTCCGCATTAAAATCTACGATATATCTTATCACGTCATGTGAACGAGCAAGAAATTAAAAATTAAAATGTCTTCTGAATGTTAAAGTTTTGGCATCACTTAAAAACTACTGAACGAATTTTAATGAAGTTTTCTTGGCTAAAAATCTGAGGTGTTTACCGTAATTTTATCTCAACCGGTGAAGAAGCAGAAAATTAAAACGCTGTCAACACAATAACGAAGAAATAAACTTATTTAATTTTGGTGAATAGCCTGAAGTTTCTAAAAATGTCGGTTGCCTGTGAAAACCAACAAATTGTAGTTATGTTTTCAATTATACTGGCTCACCGAATGGTTCATGAGAGAAATTTCTGTGATGCTGTCATAACTCACAAATCAAGAGAGATTAAGCCCAGAGCCGAAGCTATTAGCCTAAGATCCGTCTGCATGATTTCTACATCTATCTGTTATTAGAGTGAAATGTAATTTTTATTTATAATTATTAGTAGCAGAATGTGATTCTGCCGGATTGCCTATCAAAATATGGCTGCAAGTATATTAAATTAAATTAAAAAAAATCTTTTTCAAAAAACTTTGTTCACTTGTTTTTTAAATAAATTATAATTAATTTCAAAAAGAGACAAGTAAATAACGTAAAAAAAGTTTGGGTTGCAAAAGTGGCTGCAAGTAAGGGTCGCCAGCTGTTAAAGATTTGTAACAGCGAGAGAGAATTAGCCCACCACACCGTCTGTCAGATATTGTGGTGCGCTAACTACAACTGGCGGCCCAGCAAGCGCGGGGTTAGCGAGCTGGCTTCCCATTGCAGGGGTCACCGGTTCGAGTTCGGTCAAGGGCATGGGTGGTTTCAATTAAGTGTTGTGTCTGTCCCGTGTTGTCCTGTCGCTTGTAATCATCAATAATAACACTAGAAGATTCTATATACAGAATTAAAGAAACACGGTTGCTGGCTGAATGGCTGCAAGACCGAATGCCTTTTTTTTTAAAAATCTAAAAAACTGTAACACCTGGCAACCCCTATTTGCGGCCACTTTTACACAGGTAACCCAATTTTTTTATATCATTTACTTGAATTACTTTGAAATTAATTATAATTTATTTAAAAAAAAACAAGTTAACGATTTTTTTGAAAATTTAATTTAAAATATTTGCGGACATATTCCTTCAGGAAAATCGGAAAAAATCACATTCTGCTGCTAATAAATATTGCATTTCAATCAAATAACGGATGGACGTAGGAATCATGCAGCTAGATCTTGTACTATATAGATCAAAGCCAATTGTGACCATTCAGAAGGTACTCAGTTGCTGTAATCCTGGTGTAGGACATTCATAGGTTTCAGAGGTCACTCTGGGTGATTGCAGAATGATTTACTAAAATATTTGTTTATTTTATTTAATTATTACTCTTGTTCATTTGTTCCCTGCTGAGGAAGAATCTTTGAGATTTGGAAATTTCTTGGTTTATATATACTATTGAGTAAAAAGTCATGGTTTAAATACCAAACTGGTAAGCGGTGCTAGGAGAGGCCATACCACACTCTTGATGGTGATTTGACGACCGGATGTGAATGTTAATTCCGCCTGGTCCCTGGGTGTCTCTCCACAGAAGTGGTCATTAAATGCCAGCACATGATCGAACCTGTTTTCTTTATCCTCTCATTCCATTCGACAGAATGCAACCGTCGCTTCCACGGTCTACTTTTAATTCTTCTATCAATATCCATGCAGGTATCACAGCCAGTATACACATTAAATACCCCCAGTACGCTCTTAACCCAACTCCTAATGAATCCAAATCCAGCTCCTTTGTAATATCAATTGTTGATTGTGTTCTGTGGTAACTTTCATGAACAGATCTAGCTGCCCACCTTTTTGCACCAATTCTAACGCCTGTTTCTCATAGCCAGGGTGTGAAACTTATACTACGCTACCACATTCAAGCAACGTTTTGTATTCACACTTCGTAATTTGCCTTGTACATTTCCTTACCACCTCTGCACGAAATGCAGAAGTTTGAAACGTTTCCTTACAACCTTCTCAACTGAGTTTATCAAATGATGCGCCAAGGTATTTTAATTTGTCCTCTTTCACGTTTAAAACCTATGTGTCTATGTACTTAATAGCTAACACTGTTTTATCTTTATCTTCATCCCGTATTGACACACTTAGCTAAATATCCTGTTCCGATATCCCTCTAACTGTTCACAATCCTCTACTGTTTTAACTCATATAACATGGCTTCCTACAAAAAGACGAGATGTGTCTGGAAATAATTAACTGAAATGACTGATAATATCTTGTGGGGTACAATTAATGCCCACCATTTCAGGGTGGCATGAAAAAGAATTTAAGTTATAAGATGTACAGATATATTATGTATGCAGAATCTAGCTAGGCGGGATGAGCATAGTGACAGACCTTGCAGTGGCTTGTTGAAATGTGTAGCTACTTGAGAAGTTTGCTACAGGAATTGCTCAGTAGAGTTGTCTCGCGGTGAGCCCTCAAGCCGCAGTCGGGCAGGAAATCTCGCAGCATTTCCCGGATGCACTGGCATTTCGAAACTCAGCTCACTCCAGCACAGCTTGCAGGAACGAAAATCTTCGCAATTTGTGTTTAAAGGCTTTCGGGTTTCGAGATGTCGATGCTAGCTGACAAACTTAGTTAGTTACTAATTACTAACTTATTTCATTGCGAGCATACTGTAAGAGTGTTGGCAACACGAAACTACCAGTCCTGTTAACTGAAGATAATGAATCGAATAGCTGATGGCAAGAATTACGTATAGTGCATGGAAAAGAAGAGACGACCATAGCTACAGGCATAAGGGATGGGATTTTTTTTTTATATATTGAAGTCGGTGACTGGAATAAATTACTGCTAGACCGGAAACGTTTTAGTAGTACTTAGAAAAACTGAATCATTTGAAATCCAGAGCTATGGAATTACATAAAAAATTAAGTGCAAAATAAAGTATGAAATTAAAATATGGATATAACGCAAAAAGAAATAAGTTTATTGGAAGGATTTAAAAATAAATTTTTTAAATGAGGCAGTATTTTGGCTCAAGTTAATAGACCCGCGGGACTTGTCAAGTTGCTATCAGAAAGGACAGATGAAGGGAAGCATTGCAATGAAAGACAAATATTAACTGAGAGATGTTCATGTGGAGATTTTTAAGATATTTCGCGGTTGAATTGTATTTTTATGAATCGATTCTACTTTACATGGCCACTTAAGTTGTGCTTTGACGGATCGTCAACAAATTCGTTATCAGAAAGGGAACAGATATCGTTCCGAGACGCGGAACGGATAGCCATCATAGATTGTTATAAAGTTGGTAATTCAACTTAATTTCATGAAATATGAATCTTCCAACAGGAATTTGGATCTGATCTTCCGGGAAGCCGATGTGGAGGATCCTTATGAAAGTACTTTAGATTATTTGAAACATCAACGAATGCCGGTCGTGTATAGTGCTAACATTTTCCCATTTCTTCACTCGCGCCGACTTCGATGAGCTCATTAATGCGTTCGCCATTTGTTTTTCTTCTGGTATCAAAGCATAAGAGTTTGTAATGCATTATCTTTGTAACCTTTTCCGTAAGAGAAATTCCACAATTTGGTTACTCTTACTGGGGTGTTAATGTGTATTGTAATGGTTTGATCAACCTTTTTCTGTATATTCTAACGTATTATATTTCCAAAAACTGAAGAAACAAGAAACAAAAGTTGCGTACTCAAGGAACCATTTTAACGTAATCTAAAGGGTGGAGTACTCATCTGTACTGTAACGTGATCTTTGGTGGGTATCGAACGAACTGTGATTTCTTGCTGCTTTATTGTGGAGTCGTAAGATAAACAGATTTTAATCTAAACTATAAGCTTTTTAACTATGTGAATTCCAAGTTTGTTGAGTAGTTTTTCCTTGATACCTGGACTAAAGAACAGATGGACACAACGCTCTTATAGATTTATAATACGTAGATAGGTATACCATAACTTAAATTGATTATTTTGTATTCATTAACGTTATAGTGCGTCAGATGGTGATAATGTTTGTGTAGAGATTGCGTCAATATGGAGCTCTAAATACGACAGTGGAAGGTTTTACAAGTACACGGGGATATACGAAATGTTTTAGGAAGCGTTGTCCATGGCGTGGCTAAAATACCTACCTAGCTACACAACATGCAACATCTTCGCTATCACGCACTCGCGCTTGCTTATCTCTTGCGTCACGTGAATGCAGCTGAACTCGGCTGTAATGTCAGATAGAGGGAGCGAAATGTGAACTGAAAAAAACGATAGACTGCTTCAGAGAATCCTTGACAATCGATTAGGAAGTTACGAACTCAAGGTGATTGTTATTGCTCCTTCCCGGCTTTCTTCTTTCGATTTTGGCCTAATTTGGGCTAACGGTTTACTGGTTCGCCTTTTCTACTCCTCCTAGAATTTTTTCATTCTTTTCCTTCTGAGATAGCGCCTTCTTTCTTCAGACCAGGTGGTCGTGATTTTTGTACATTGTTCTTGGAACCCCTTGAACTTATCAATTTTAGTTTCAAACACTGAAACTTCAACGTTTTATTACATATTATAGGAGGAAGACAATTAGATGTTCTCAATGGCACGTAGAAACAACATTAAGTTTTACTACCAGTGAAAATATCGGTTCGAATCCCCGTCCGAACATCCACATTTCGGTTTTCCATGGTTTCCCCATATCACTCCAGGTGAATGCCGGAATGTTTCCTTCACAAGGCCATGGACGAATTTCTTCCCGTTCTTGCCCCCAATCCTTTCCCGCCTCTTATGTCCTCAACGTCGGAGAGGCTCAAAGCCATAAGGAAAAAATTAATAAATAAATTACGAAACCTGAGAAATTAGTCCTAAACAACTATCTTTCTATTCAGAAGCTTCAAACGTCGGCAATACTTCTTGATTGTTTGAAATGAGATATTAAATTCCGGTAATCAAAATCTAGCTTCGTGTGTTTGGTTAATCAACGGTCTTAATAGTATTTTCTTCTGAAGCATTGTGCCTCAGTCACAGAACAGAATCTTCAAAAAGCTGATTATAATATTAGGCAACCTGCCCAATTCCGAACAGCGTACTGGGCTGTGCTCAATATGGGTTTCTGTCCCGCCCCGAGAATAGGGCTCTTATAATCGAGTGTTGTTTCATACAGTTACGTGAACAAAAACTAATTAGTAGGTTTGACAAAAGTAGCGGACAATGTGTGAGAAACAAATTACGTGTTTGATCTGATTCACTTGGTATTTTCCTCTATGGAATACCAGAAACAAGGAAAGGAGAACATTTCGGAATTCTGTGCTATAGCGGGAGTTGAAAATTACGCGATGCAGTGGAACGGAGCCGGTTCTCAGATTGAAGAAAGGAGTTTGTGGAAGAACCTGTCAAAAATAAAAGTAATGGTAGTAATGTATGCACAATCATTTAATTTGTTTGAGGAAATAAGCGAAGGGAAGATATGTAGAGAAATACAAATAACACAGTGGGAACTAGATGGCTGGAAGATACAGACTGTTACGGGTATTAGGAAATCTATGATATAATTTCGTTGGCGTGGTCACAAAGATAGGTTTGAGCTCCGTCAGACGAGGCCGATTACTCCAGATGTGTATCGCGCGCGAGCATTTAAAATTGTAAGACGTATTTTAATCTCTTAGCTTTCAAGTTTGCTTTTCGTAGCATTTCATTTTAAATTAAGTAAGTCAATGTATTTAAGGTCTGTACGCCTCAGAATGTTTGTTCTCTATGAAAATTGGAGAAATAGAGGGGATACAGAAAAGGGAAATCTTGTGGAAAATTTGGGGACCACTAAACATTGAAAAAGGAGAGGGAAGACACCGGATGAATAAATATCTATACAAAGAAGAAGAAAATGAAAGTATGTCAGACTCGATCAGAAAGAGGAAAATCAGTTTTTTTGGTCACATAATGAGAATGGATAACAACAGACTTACAAAAAGAATTTTCAACCATTTTTACAAGAGTAAGTGGATCCAAGGAGTAAAGAAAGATATGATTCAGATCGGAATAACAAAAGATAGAACAACTTTCAGGATTTTGATCCAAAATTTCAAGGGTTTCCAGGAGAAGGAGAAGAGGAAATTTAATAATATATGGAGGAGAAAGAAGGGAACGGCAAATGATGAAGAACTATTGGAAGTCAAGGAAAAAAGCATCGAAATGAAAACACGGGATTACTTTTCGGGGTCCTTAGATGGCCGATATCGAGAAGTACTTCGGGTAGTTGCCATATTTCAATCACTGCTGTCGTGCTGCTATACCATCTTTAGGTATTTGGACATCAAACTTGAGGTTACAACAGACGTGAGGTAAAGGTAGTCTACCTAATTAAAAGTAAAAACTTGGGTGTTTCTTCTATTACGATTTATTTGCTTTTTACGCTGTGTGAGTGTTCAATCTAGCTAGGCCATTACATTATTGGGTATATTTCTTCATTGTGTATTTGTGTATTTCTATTTTTTTGTTCTTTATCAAACTAATTTCACTTTTCTAGTTGCGTTATATAGTTCTTTCTAAGCCGAGTCCATTAAAAACAATATACTCTGAGGCAGAGTAGTGAATGTTGCCATCTATATGACAACCGTGTAAGCTTATTCCAATGTGCTTTGTGTTAATACTGTTCTGAAATTTGTAGTTTTTAAGCGGAGATAAGAGACCTTTCACATGGCTTTGTGTTCAGTGCGTCTGAAAACAAAGAATTAATTTAGGGAAACTTTCACTTCTATCCCGACTTTAACAACATTTAATTGATAGTGCAAAAGAAGTTTTATTTCTTTTTTGGAATCGAAACAAGTCTACATTAAAATTATGTTTGACGCAAGTATTAATAAATATGTTTATGGACCGAGCTTTAAGGAAGTGTAGTTCAATTCTAAGGTGAAAATCTTAAGAGATAAATGTGATGAAGAATCTCCGTTGCGTACAGCTTTCAGGAACTGGCTGGCTGTGGGTAACCATGTTGGTCGATTAATTTACTGTACATTACTTACATTGTCGCGGGCACTTTACACAATGAGTCAACACGAGCAGTTGTAAACAAGAAGCACTTCACAAAACGATCTGAGTGGTTCGAGTTACACAACTGATAAACGGTACTCAGAAAACAGTGAACATGAGAGAGATTGGCCCTGTTCGTACGTACAGAAATCGAGAGTTTAGAAGATGCTAAAAACACGCTCTTTGGCTGAAGTCGCTATTGATGATCTCTGGTGCCTGACATGGATTTAGCTGGTTCGGGTCACAGTGTTTGAAGAAATTTTTATCATTCTGCACTTGGCCAGCAAAGAAAGAGAAGTGGCGGTGTTCAAATTTCTTCATCACCAGATTGTGTACTTAATGTCTGGGTTGAATCGTAAACCTCTCCGCAGTGCATGTGGTGTGAAGGCATTGTGACCCGCTGATGCCCCATTAGAATTTTTCGGAATGATAGTTCTGAATGCGACTGTACAGGTTTCTACTCTGTCTTTTCAATATATATATATATATATATATATTGCAGATAGTAACAATATACTACACTTAAGCAGTATATTCAGCTACTCATAATAATTACTAACACCAAACATACTTCTAAAGGCAATGGTGAATACGAATCTACTCCATATTGCAATGGATTAGTAACGCCTTCCCTGGTAACTATTTGCGCCGGGAGAGCAGGCATGACACAAAACTTGACTTTCATTACAAAAAATGGAAAGTGTATTTAAATTTAAACTAGTTGGTCCCGTGTGAAAATTTCGTGAATTATACAGGGTGTTACAAAAAGGTACGGCCAAACTTTCAGGAAACATTCCTCACACACAAACAAAGAAAATATGTTATGTGGACATAACATATGTCCATATGTTATGTGGACATGTGTCCGGAAACGCTTACTTTCCATGTTAGAGCTCATTTTATTACTTCTCTTCAAATCACATTAAACATGGAATGGAAACACACAGCAACAGAACGTACCAGCGTGACTTCAAACACTTTGTTACAGGAAATGTTCAAAATGTCCTCCATTAGCGAGGATACATGCATCCACTCTCCGTCGCATGGAATCCCTATTGCGCAGATGCAGCCCTGGAGAATGGCGTATTGTATCACAGCTGTCCACAATATGAGCTCTAACATGGAAAGTAAGCGTTTCCGGACACATGTCCACATAACATATTTTCTTTGTTTGTGTGTGAGGAATGTTTCCTGAAAGTTTGGCCGTACCTTTTTGTATACGATGAATAGCGAGATTGGTGGTTTGTAGTAGTATGAAAGACGAACCGGCTCATTTTTAGCTATCGTTTATAGATCAGTGAAGTAGGTACTCGTACATAGCAAAACACCATATCTTATGAAAAAATAGAAATTATGAAATGATTCCCTAACAAAAACAAAAATATCGAAAAAACTTCCCACTGTAAAAAACACACCAAGTTTATCAATATCTCAGTGATAAGTGATGCCGGTATCTTAGCGGTATGCGATCACTCCATATCGATTCCTGAGAAGCCTAGCGGCTAGGCACTGAACTATCGCATACCCGTGGTCTTGATTTTGTCATTTTACGAGTTAATATCATAAAATTCCTTGTTTTAATTAATGATGTTACCAAAGCGGAGAACTTAATCTTTAAAATTATACCTCATTTATTGATTTTGGTTAAGTATGAAGGGAGAAACTTGGCTTGGCACAAAAAAAGCCTTTTAGAAATCATATGATAAGAGTGAGACGATATGATTAACGAATAAGAATTACAGCTTAAGCACACAAATTGACAAATGGATGAAATACAGGGCGTTCGCCGGAAAACGCTACCCTCCCAGTCTGTTGCCGACGGCAACTTGCTCGGTCAGTCGGACCAGCAGTTTCCGCCACACGGCACCGTGAATCACCGCACTCTTTAACACCTCCGCTGCCCCAACAGTGCAGTGCAGTGACCCTTACATTGTTAAGAACGGTTTATTTGCATTGTAGATAGTTTTGTGACTTCAGTCTCTTATTAATCAGTGTTGTGAATAAACGTTTCTTTGCGGTTTGGCTGGTTTGGGGATTCATACTCTTATTAATCTGTACCGTGTTTGAGTGTGAGTAAAATTATGGTACGTTACAGTTTGCAACAAAGAATATTTCTCTACGATACATATGTGAAGAAGAAGTCGTTTAAAAAGTGTCGCAGTAAATTTCGTCGCGAATTTCCTGGCGCTTTACTGCCAGCTAAATCAACAATTCTGCGTCTGGTTAAAAAAGTAAGAGAAACGGGTTCATTTTTTAACAAAAAGAGACTGTCGGTCAACCGTATTCTCACAGAGGAGAAAATTGACGATATCGCTTTTCGACTAGAACAGTCACCCAAAAAATCATTAAGTCAGTTAGGGCAGCGTGTGTCTCTAAATATGTTCAGAAGATGTGCATTACACAAGAGGGTCAACACTTCCAGCATCTTTTGTAAGGTAAGCTAATGAATTACGTCACATTTAAATGCTTAGCACATACAAGTTTCTGAAGTTTATGAAGCGTAATTATTATGAAATCGCGGCCGACGGTCGAACAATGCCGGAAACTGAGCGCTCGCTCGCCGGGAGCAGTTTCTTCCTTGTAGCGCTAACAGTGGGTTGCGTTTCCCGGCGAACGCCCTGTACTTAGTGGTAACAAGTGAAACCCGGTATAAACCACGTAATAGAGAAGGCATATCTTGTAATTCGTTCCATAGAACTAATTTTTAAGAGGTTCATTGGAAATACAATTTAAGTGTGTCTAAAGCTCTTGTGCAGGTGCATTTGGAGCAGTGATGCTATATGAATTATAAATTATAGACAAATTTCTAGTAAATTCTGCTATTTTTATAACTGATTACTACAGCAGATGAGTATCATCTAATTTAACACAGCTACTGACTGGGAAAAATCCGAAGTTTATGCAGGACTTCCAGAGTGACGTGCTATAGTCTCCACTAAACTGTGATAGCAGCAAAGTATTTCTAACGGGCCTGCTAAAAATCTCTTAGAGGTGAAGCTGCCCTAAAAATGTCAGCGCAGCGGTCAATATGTTGATTCAAAATTGTAAAAATGCGTGGTTTTTTAATGGCTATTGTTCTGTAGTAGTTGTTAAAATAAAAGATTTTTGTTTAAAAATGCCATTGCAAGTGTTGTTAAAATATATTTATGTTCGAAAACTGGATAGAAATTGCCAACAAAAATCGATAAACACGTTGAAAAACATTTTAAAGTCGTTCGTTAGATAATTATTTGTAAAGTACTTATTGTCAAAAAAGCTGTTCACAGTATATTAGATTTGTTTGCCGAATACTGAAAAAAAAAAGTCACAGGTTTATATCCCCATCCGGCAGGTTTTCTATGGCTTCCAAAATTCACTCCAGGCGAATTCCTCGGAGTTTCATTCAACAGTCCATTTAGAATTTCTTGTCTCCTATTACCTTGATGTCGACGAGGCGTAAAGCCAAAGGAAAAAAGTCTGAAGGGAATGGGCTAGTGTTGTACCAAGTATAATCTATCTAACAATATGGGATGTGACCAAAATTTTTCAAGGTATCTAATGTTTGGTTATATCCAGAGTGAAATATGACTTCACGAGAAATATTAAATTGATACAACAGTTTATTTTGTGATTAGTCTAGAATTTTCGCTCAGGAATAATAGGAAAATCGACGAATACGAGACGCAAGATACAGAGATGTGACGATCGTCTTGGTTATTTCGGTCCATATTTTCCAACAAAACAGTGGTCCACGTATCAGGTTGCTCAACTGAGCCTCCGTTCGCAGAATGCGGTTTGGCGCCAGCGATATCAGCCGCGGTTGCGCGTGCTTCGCCAGAAAACCGTGACTGGGCGTTATCAGTATTCTCGGTTGAGTCACGTACCCGAGTCTAGCTCAGGCACGATATGCTCTGTTCTGGCCACCATTACGTGGAAGTACATATCCGAAATTGATCATCCGTTACACTCACTTGAGGTCGTTTCGAGGAATATCATTTTGTTTTAGACGTGACTACTTCGAGATTTCACTCTTACTGAATTACATCATTTGACTCTCTTAAGGTGATTTGCACGCATGTTTTAAAGCCACCCTAGAAGTGGACGTGATATCCGGAATTTCCCATTGTCTTCGCAACACTGTCTAAATGATATAACATACTTAAAAAACACTTTGTATTTGATCAGATCCTTACTACAGCATTAACAACGTTACGAAACACTAGAATAAAAAAGGGGCTAGACCAAGTTATATAACAAGGTATAGAAACGAATATGACTGAGTTATGAAACAAAACTAGTTACGTAACATACTTTGTTACATGGACTGGACTCTCCATTTTAAAGTACAATTGCTTAGGATGTTTAAACCTTACTAAATCCCGGTGGTTACTGAATTTTTTCTTAAAAAATTCACTGGATTTGCTGTTAATTATTGTGTTTAAGTTCGCCGAAAAAATTCTTAGTCGGAAGCACAAACCAGGATCTAGCATTAAAAGGAGGAGTAGTAAGAAGTGTCCGTCCATTCAAATAAATATCTGCGGGTGATAATTACTAAATATGGAACGAGTAAAATGAAATTAAAATTCATATGAGGATTATAAGCAGGTGACAACTCAGCAGCATCGTGTGTTGTGGAATATACAAATTCAAAAGGGAAAAAATTAGAATACGTATTGTAGAAAGTATTGAAACTAACGTAGAGGAGGTTTCAGAAACAATCGAAGGTTTGTATAAAAAATGGAAATCGATCACATGTTTTTTTTAAATACTGTCGATGGAAATCAAGGGTTGAGGCTATATTTTAGGCTTTCCTTGCTGTGCAAAACAATGAGTGATGAAATACTTGATCAAACAGGGTTGGCACTTTGCCTCAATCGTATCAACTATGGTGATACCCAAAGTGGTGTGTTCATATACGTCTTATGAATGGTTGGTAGGTGAACAGTAATGATGATGCAATAGCTTTCAACAGAGAGGAGAAAAACAAGAAAACTACAGAAGGATTTAAACATGGAATTCCTTAGTAGAGCTGACAAGGCCAACGTGGAAAGAGCAGATTTCAATGAAAACTTCTAGAGGATGCGAGAAACGAATGTTGTAAAAATCTCGTAGAACAAAAGTTTGTCTTAAAATAGTAGTACATTGGCTCATCTTCTTTTTCTGGAAGTTCTCTTTTTGCTAACATTAATAACGCAAATATTTGGACGTGTCTTAGTTAACGAAGAGTGTTTTGGTAAACCGAAAAGATGTTTATTGTGTCAACTGACTAATGTAGAGTAGAACCTGCTGCTTCAAGCGGAGTGAACACACAGCGTACGGTCGATTAATACCAGTTAAAACAGCTTCAAACCAGGGAGGAGGGCGCTACTTGAAGGGAAGAGTTAATTGAAATTGGAAAATCCTGAATAAGTTAGCTGATCAGCTAGGAAGTATTGGACATACAAAACACTATGTGTGATGGTATTGTCTTAGTATATATGCATAGTAATTTACAATTTTAACTATAAAAGCGCTACGTATACGTTGAAATGGGCATGAAATATTTCGAGAGAAATTTTCAAACCTTCCTTTAGGAACATTTTTGAGTTTTTTAATTGCTCTAACTAATTACAGGCAAGGAGGTAATAAGTTTTGAGACTAGTGAAAGCTCCAATTCGTGGAGATCTGTCGTTCAGTGATTCTAATTCATTTATTCTTTTGTTGTTTACAAAATGAAATTCTTTCAGTGGGTCGCTTGTCTCGGAAAAATATCTAGTTGCAATTCAGAAACATGTTTTAACTTGTATTACGTAATTTTAATGTACTAAAATGTTTGAAATAGTTTGAAACAAGTGATCCCCACAAAATTGTTAGTGGCGGGGCGACAGAAGACCAATTTCTGTGCGATTCTTCCCAGTCGGTGAAGGAGTTTTTTATATATTTTTTTAAAAAAAAGTCATTTGGCCGATTAAGCTATAGAATGATATCACAACATATGTACTTCATTCTTTTCACAGGCTTATTATTAGCACAATTAGAATTAAAGTTCATCGCTTCCACTCAAACCTAACCAAACGGAAGTAAAATTATCCTGCAAAAAAGAAGCGTGTATATTCATTTCAGTCCTGTGATTCTCGTCCGATTCTCTTTATACATGGAACGATGTAATCTTCTGGGCATTCTTCTCAGAGCAAGCGACAGGATATGATCCTCTGCTAGTTTTAAGCTTTTGATAAAAAAAAACTTAGATAATTTGTTCGTACTCCATATCTTTCGGATCATTGTTACCAGTATTCTTTTCTGTGATTAGTGTTGTTACGTATGTATTTACGTGGCACAGGTAACTTTAGTAGCAGTGGTGTGATAATTTAATTATACGTAAAGGAAGTGAGAAACACCATTATGGACATGAGAATTGAACGCTCCGATCTGCCAGCCATCGAACAGCATCAGGTATCAGTCAGTTTCTCAGTATATATGGTCTAATAGGGCATTCAGATATAATACGCTCTTTTGTTTGCCTCTGTGCTCCAATGCCTATCCTTTACCACTGAAAAAGTGAGTTTTCGCTTCTTCTGTGTCTAATTCTCACTCGGTTTAATACGTGGAGCTATTGCCAGGTGAAAAATGTCACAAGTAGCCGTTGGATCTTGGTAGCCCTTTGGTGAGTTTGACGGTTCCATCAAAATACCATGACCGAATTCCTTCTTGTTACTTGCCCTCAAACCTGTAATGAACTCGACGTCGAAGCCCGGAGAAAAATGTTTAATCGTGTTTAATATTAGTACGAAGTGTAAAATAATTCCTTACATTTACCGCTGAATGATTATCACCTTTAATAACCCGTTGGAGGATGTTTTATGTACCTGGCCCTCATGTGGAAGTTCTGGTTATAGGCATAGCATGACGCAGATGAACTGCTGTGTTTCTTTTACTGAAATGCTGTGTGTTTTGGTTTGTTTCAGGTGCCGGCGAGTCGGGGAAGAGTACGATAGTCAAACAAATGAAGTGAGTACCGAAGCTTATTAACTTACCAAGTACCAGCAGCGGTGGTTGTTAGTGCAGTCCTAATACGCGAACTTATGGTCTAGAGCTCAACTTCACAGTACTTTCTCATAGTTTCCCCAAACGCTTAAACGATTTAGACGTTTTTTAGTTGTTACGGTCTTAATTTCGTTGCTTCTTAAGTTTTAATTGTTTTTGGTGATTAATTGATTCTGAAGACTGAGTAGTATGTTCGAAATAAAATTATTCTTACTAAATGAGCAATTTATCATCTCTATCTTGTGCTGTTTCGAGCCATTAGTTCGGTTTGCTTTGAACAAAATTGTCTCAAATGTTTTCTTTCAGTTATATCTGCTCTCAGTTACTTCTTTTCCTTAATTCCGTTCAATCATCTGTCCTTCAATCTATTTATATGTTTGTTTATATCTTTATTGCATTTAAAGAAATATATGAGCAAAGTGCATATGAGTTCAGCGTTTTCAGCAAGATACTTGAGATTTCTTCACTGCCATCAGTTTCTTAATTGTCATTTCTGTTTCCTCACAACTATGTATTACAGACTTCAGTATCGGAGTAAATAAACGTAATGTTGTACTTGACGGCACGAAGTTAACGGTGATCTCTGAGAACCTATTGCACCTCTATCATGCTCTAATCAAAAACTTCAGAACAGAATATTCTTAATCTTTATGGCATTAAAGTTTCTCTACTAGTGATCACTGTTGATATAGTAAGTCGGCTCAATCACAAATAGCTTCCTGATCATTTGCAGGAGATTAGATCTTCTGGGGTACCAGCTATCCATGACCATTTTTATGTATCGTTTTAAGATTGCAGCTGGTTCTAGTCCATAAAGTTTAATGGATTATTGGTAATATTGGTAACCTTTACAGTTTTTATCAAATAGTTCTGAACGCTAAAGGATGTCATTAGAATGTTCACCCATGTCATATGAATACTCAGCAACTCCAATATCTTCTATCCGTTTTCATCTTCTGGGTAGGTGAGCGGTGACGCTCGGCTTTGGCATTCGGGAGGAATTGGGTTCGAACACCGTACAGTCAACCAGATTTCCATTTTCGATGATTTCTGTAAATCACTTTCGACGAATGCCGGGATGGTTCCTTTAAAGGCCATGGCCAAATTTCGAATTCCTTCCCCTACTCCACTCCCGCCTCTAATGAGCTCAACGTCGACGAGGCGTAAAGCTCTCCAAAAATAAATAAATTGTGCCTTAAAAAATTTGACAGTGCCATTCTCTCAAGTTGCACGCAGGAAAATGTTCAAAGAGAAAGAATCAGTGCCATCGAAAAACAATGACATGGGAATGACCAAGCTAAAGTAAAACGTAAATGATAAGAGCCGAAAAAGAAGGAACTGACACAATAGATCAAAGATTAGAAGTATTAGGAGTAAGAAAATACTGATGCTTCGAAGTTGAAACTGTACACTCTCACCTAAGATAACACAATCAGAAAAACATTAAGAAAAAAGTCTTCTAAAAGGAATAATTTTGGTATGAAGCATTGAACCTATGAGTGTCTGTACAGACCATAGTAGAAATAAATAAAATTGAAGCTTTTAAAGAATGTTATTTGTGGAAGGATGTTAAAAAAAAAAAAACTTCGTGGAGGACTCTCACAAAAACAAGATATTTAATACTGAATCACGTTTTCCGACATGAAACATTGGACAATTTATTAGTGCAGAAGAAAAGCATAG
Source organism: Vandiemenella viatica (assembly GCA_031002005.1). NCBI lineage: Eukaryota > Metazoa > Arthropoda > Insecta > Orthoptera > Morabidae > Vandiemenella > Vandiemenella viatica. The sequence continues at coordinate 130,428,389 of JARYHS010009186.1, forward strand.
TTTCAGGCTATGTGGAGAGGTCAATGAAGAACACAAGTATCAACAGGTGCTTGGAGATAAAGAACAGCTGAGGTTAGCGACACCTGGAGGGCTGCATCGAATCAGTCGAGATGAAACTGACGAAAGAAAAGTTCACGATCCTAGGAGTCATACAATTTACCCCATGACAGTAACATGTTAGTATGAAAATTTACCTGTAGTGTTGTTTAAGTAATCTAGCAGGATCAAAAATTAATCACGCCTAGTACTTTAGACAAGTCACAAAAATAAGATGAATGTTGTTAAACGTACATTGTCTGAAGGGAAGTTGCAGCGTGGCGATTACTCATATGATCCATTCAATATGTATTTCAAATTTCAAATGAAGTACGATTTGAACATGTCTACCTGGCGATATACACAAGAGTTTGTAATTAAAATAGTGAAAATTAAATATTAGCTGAACTGGATGATACATACACAAGGTATTCTACAACATACGCAAGCAAAGTTAAAATAAACGAAACAGCTGTGTAAATAAGAGAAATGCAAAATTGCTACAAATTTTGAGTTATTTTTTTGGACGACTTCTTACTTTATGTCAGAAGTAAACACGAAATTTTATCTGTAAACACTCCTCACACTTTGAAGCATGCTGGTAGAACGTAGGCGCTTGTATGAGGCAGTAACAGAAGGGCAGATTACGAGGCGTGTGCTCTGATTTATTTGACCAGCGCTGGGTGGTAAAACTGGCCAACAGAAACATCACCAGCTGAATGTTACGGTCGTGCTGATAGCTGCAAGGAAACTCTTCCAAGGTCAGAATCTCTCGCGTTATTTAGTCGAATACAGCTAAATTCCGCAGTCTTTCTATCCAACATTTAAATTTGAGCACAGTGGAAATAATTACCAAAATTACCATCGCATTTTTTCATCACTCCCTTCAGTTATTCCTATACTATGCCAAGTCTACGTTCCCATTGTAACGTAAAGTAAGCGTGACACTGTCAACATGAAATTGTATCAAGCTCGAATTTAAGGAAATAGAATGACTCATAAAACCAGCTATACTGTAAGGTTTACTCGTCAGTCTGAACGGGTTCACATTGTAAAAAATAATGGCTTACCTAGGTTGTCAGGGATTTATTTCATTACCGTTAATTGTTGTGGGCGCCTTTTATAATTAATTTTTAGATTCTATGAACAGGGTTAGCTTTCCATTTAACTATTTATAACAGATACATTATTTAACAAGTTCAAATCTACTTCATTTATATTCGAACAAAAGAGACAATTACAACTGAATGTATCTGGAAAAAACAAACTTACAAAGAAGCCAATCATATGGAATTCCCGGAATTAGCAAATTGTGTCCAAACGAATAAAATTTCTGCTCGCTTGAAAAGTTTTTTTTTATCACATGAGTCCCTATCTCTCTGCAGATCCGGAACGTCGGGAAGTACTTTTAACAGTTAAGCCGGCCCTGGCCGTGTAGGGGCTAACAGGCTGGCCTCGCATTGTAATGGTCACCGGTTCGAGTCTGGCGTCGGAGATGGATGGTTTGGAGAAAGTTCTGTGTTCGTTTTGAGTTGTCCTCACTCTAGTGTATCACAGTTAAACTAGCCGAATACAATAGTTAGAACGACATAAGTTGTATCTGGCTTATTGGTCACAGAAATCGAAAGCATTAAAAAAAAACTATTTGTTAATGTAAATTTGCTTTACTTTCTATTGAACGTGAATATTTAAATATGATCACGATGAAATAAATAAGCTTATGCGTTCGTACTTTAAACGAGAAGAATGTTTCTATTGTGGATAACCTCTGTGTCGTATATCGGTATCTAAATTGATGCGTGTTGAATTTATGTTCGTCACTAAAATCTGAGCTTTAATCATAAATTGAAAGAACTTTCGTTCCTTTTACAACAATACGGTGTGGCGCTAAAATTGACAAACTGTGTTGTTCTTCGGTACATACGACGTGATATTTAGGAGGTTTTAGTTACGTATATCATGTCGTAGGCAGATAGTGAAACCCATCACTTCGTGTAAAACCGGCAGATACTGCAAAGGAAAATATGAAACTTTTTGATTTGATTTTATATTTCTATTTTTATGAAATATTTAAAATAGTTGCTTCCCTCAGTCGACAATATCCCACTGCTTAGCACCCTAGGAACCGCACCTGAGTCTGAAACTGCTTCCACTGGGGCCAGTTCCTAACTGTCAATTTTCCTATCGATCTCCCTTCGTCGGCTTTTGTTCTTTTCTGACACCGTTGCTATTTCACAGTTGTGGAAAGGGTATGACTATAAGAACAAAATATGCCGAATTTAGTAGTTTATGTTAGGTGGGACAAGATGTTCCAAATTTTAAAGAAGTCAGGTCTAAAGTAACGAGATAGAAGAATACTCTGTAAACTATATAAGAATCAAGTGGCTGTAATAAAAGTAGAGAATCACGAGAGACATGCATCAGTTAAAAAGGGTGTGAGACAAGGTTGTAGTCTATCCCCGTTAATATTCAACTTGTATGTAGAAGAAGCAATGAAGAAAGTCAAAGAAAACTTTCCATGTGGCCTAAGTTTTCAGGGAGAAAAAATCAGTATGCTACGATTTGCTGATGACATTGTCTTGTTAGCAGAGAGGGCTGAGGATATTGAGAAGTTATTGAATGGCATGAACAAAATACTGAAGGACGATTTTGGACTGAATATAAATCATAGCAAGACAAGAGTGATGAAATGTAGCAGAAATGATACCAATACTAGCAGATTAAATATAAAAATAGGATCGGATGCAATAGAAGAAGTGAGTGAGTTCTGTTACTTGGGAAGCAAAATAACTACCGATGGCCGAAGCAGGAATGATGTAAAAAGCAGAATAGCACTAGCAAAACGAGCCTTCATGAAAAAGAGAAATCTTTTAGCTTCAAATATTGATCTAGGAATTAGAAAGAACTTTTTAAAACTCTACGTGTGGAGCACAGAGCTTTACGGTAGCGAAACATGGACTTTAGGAATACCGGAAAGAAAGAAACTAGAAGCATTTGAAATGTGGTGCTACAGAAGAATGATGAAAATTAGGTGGACAGACATAGTAAGAAATGAACGAGTTTTGGAAATGGTGGGTGAGAAAAGAAGTTTATGGAAGAAGCTTACAGAAAGAAGAGACAGGCTGGTAGGTCATATTTTGAGACATGCTGTATTTGTTAATTTTTTAGTTGAGGGAACAGTCGAAGGTAAGAACTGTAGAGGAAGACAGAGATTAGAATATATGAAGCAGATACTTGAGGACGTGGGTTGTAAGGGGTATGTAGAAATGAAGAGGTTAGCACAGGATAGGAAGGGATGGAGGATATTGCATTAAACCAGTCTAAAAACTAACGACAGCAAAAAAAATATATTTTTAAATTTTGTATGTTTATTTGCAACTGTTATATATAATGGAATAGAAATCTTCAGGATCCAGAAAATGACTTTAGAATGCATAGTTATTAAATAGTACGGTCAGAGGCTTCAAAGTTGGAAAGATAAATCCTTAACGTGTTGACAAAAGGTGCACATACGTTATTTCCAAAATCTTTTACTTATATTCCTTATTTCTTCTATTGCTTTGTTTAATAACAACCTAATCAATCCTGTAACTTTTATAAGTTTTGAAATAACAGAAACTATCCTGTTTCCTCTTTAAGCATAATTCTTCTAACAATAAATTTTTTTAGGGAGTCTTTATAGTTTCTTACCACATTGTTCCATTTGAATTTCGACATCCATTTATCACGCTATTTATATACAGTTTAGTGGATACGAACAAATATTCCTTAATGTTCCGTTATTAGAATTAGAATTCAGTCTACAATAACTGTTGGTTTAAAATAAATTACACCGTCGGATATTTAAGGACCATTGTACGAGTTTGTAAGAAACCAGTAAGATTATATTAATTACCTGCCTCTTGAATCCTTAAGAGGCAGTAGTAAGCTTGGTTCATGAAGACAATGCAACCTTACTTTTTTCCCTGGAGTTGGAGCTGAGATTGAATCTTTGTTTACCCGGGGTCATACAGCCTCTGAGTAGCTCTGTGCTGCGGGCAGTAATAATTCATGGGCTCCGGTGCGCAGCTCGCTTCCTATGGTCAAAGGTCAGGGGCCGTGAAAAAATAGAACATTGCCCCCTCACAGGTGCTCCGGAACACAGACAGGTCTCAACCAAATTAAAAAAAAAAGGTCCATTGTAACGTGGAGGTTTCCTTCCATATTGCGGCCTGCAGTGATCGATGGGGTATGAAGTACCACAGGCTACTTGCAGAATGTCATTTGCGAGAATCGTGCTTTCTCTTAAGCTACCATCTTTACTTTTGAAGAACTGCATTGTGCTTTATGAGTCAGTCGGCTGTTTTGATGCAGTTTTTGTCTTCCTAACCTGACCTAATCTTTTCACCTCCACGCATTCATTAGGTTCTCAATTATCATAACTTTTGTTTTGTTGCGAAAGTTTTTGTCTGTGTTTGCCTTGTAACAATTTAAACTACTGCGGTTCCCTTAAAAAGTAGTTTTTTCATTAACTACTTTCTTCATCCACGGTATAAATATCAGCGGAAAAAGTATATAGCCTTAAATTATCATTCGGCTTAGTTTTTACTTGTATTTCAACTTTTATTACAGCTTGTAGATTCTTATACAAATTACTAAGCACTTCTCTTTGCATATCAGACGCTACTTCCGTGAATTTACGAATGAATAGTTCCATTTAATATTATAAAAAGTATTTTACAAATCTACAAACGCCACAAAATAATCTTTATGTGTCTAGATACGTCTTACATATTAATCTCTTAGTTTCAGTTGCTTCTCTGGTTTTTCCTAAACTGATCCAGAATCTCTTTAACGTCGTTTATTTATTTCACCTGTGTGCAAAGAAAACGTCTGACTGAACTTGTAATTGGAATCAAACAAAATTATGGATGAATATTTCAGGCTAAGAAATTCTCAGTGGACAAGTTTGCCAGAGGGAGAAAATATTTGAAAGTTTTGTCCGATAGCCAATGGTGTGAGTAATATGCTTCATACTCATTGCAATGCTACAAACTTCGAATAATCTTGTATTAACAAACTATTCTTATACTCTTGTATCTCTCGTCTCTTGCAGTTTCTTTCGAGTTGACATGCGATTAATTTTCATACATAGTTGATATATTTTTATGGTGACCAAAATAATTCACGTATCCAACTGTTGATGTGTTCACATACATTCGTCAGCGATCAGACAGCCTAATACCTTAAGCATAATTATAATTCTTCTACCTTTGTCTTTGATTTGCGATAAAAAGCATCATTCTTATCCATGAAGTACGTTAGGAATGGCGACTGCTTTGTTCAGTCACAACTGTTACTCTAATGGGATTTTTGTTTTTGACTATACTAATTTTATAGTCAATTTTCAGAGATATAGAAAACGTTTCGTCATACACCCGAGAAGGTTTATTAGTTCAGATTTTACATGTGTTTAGGAACTTCCAGAAAGAAACGCTATTCAGAGAAAACTCTCCTAGTTACTTTCCATTAAGTACGAACTGAAGTAATGAAATTCCTGTACTTTATTATTTTGGATGTACCTGTAATCTTGTCTCTAATAGAACATAATATAACTGATCCTTTGATCCAGTTTTATCAAATCTGCAGTTACAAAGCGTGTTGGATGAGCGTAACGCTCTGGAATCGCATCGGGAGGACGCGGGTTCGAATCCTTGTGGGCCGTACAAATTTCGGTTTTCCATGGTTTCCCGAAATCTGTCCAGGCGAATGTCTGGATGGTTTATTTAAAAGGTCATAGCCGTATTCCTTCCACTGCCTCGTTCCCGATACAGAATTATATTATCATATTACTAACCATATCTGATTTGCTGTCCCCATTCGAGACACCTCCAATTTCATGTCCGGCATGAAGCTTCGTTTATGGAACAAAAAAAAATTCAGCGCAGAAAAAGTTTGGTTTGCGTTTAAAACTTTAAATATTTTCGTGTTAAGCTATCTGCAGTTCTTTGGCAGGTTATCAAACATTTAGCTACGAGGAAGTTGTCCCTGTCAGAGAATCTCTCAAGACTTTTGTACCTGGCTAAGATTGTTGAAGTTTAATCAGAATTCATGAGTCTAGGAGACCTCATCATTCCATGATTGAATCGGCTGGTACTGATATTTATCCATAGGATTTTTTTCCCTCGATCCTGTTAACTAAAGACCTCATATCCCGTGTTATACATAAGTGGCCAGTTATAATCATGAGAGGAGAGGCTGGGGATAAGAAATGGTGTCCTGCACCAATGCATACCGGTGAACTTAACCTAGAGGAGGAAAGTCTGTGTTGCTAGTTGTCTGTAAAACTTGTAACTTTTTGTGTTCTGTATGATAAGTGTGGTTTTGTTGGAGATTGGGAACCGTCCCAGCATTCGTCTAGATTGCCACGTAAAACCGTCTGAAAACCGAAATTAGGACTTGAACCTTCTCCCATTGTAGCTTCTCGATCCAGCGGGTAATTTGAAGAGTGTCCTCTTGTCTTTCCCGGTGATAGAAGTGTACAGTATGTACGTGATACTGTTTTTTGCAGCTGACTGTGAAATGTGTGGGTTTAGTGTAGTGTTGTAAATTAATGAAAGATGAAGGAAGGGTATGGTTGAAACTCGTTGTCGACCTATTCAGGCCAACTCTTCCGAAAGACACAAAATGTTGTCTGTCCTTACTCTGTAGATACTTATGAGGGACTTGGGTTATACCCGAGTACTTTGGTGCAAGATCTGGTGATCTGGAATTGCGAATCACCACCTCTTCTACCATACTTTTCAAGTCCTGATGAATAAGATAAAATTTCTTCCACAACCAAGTCTCTAAACAGCAAAACCCGTATCAGACTCTGGACACCTTTACGGTGCCACAACTACTTAGTATAACGGGGCAGGCACATCCATAGTATTGTCACTGTATAAATTTTCAATGATACCTAATATTTCAGGATACTTGAAGGGCGGATCAAGAAAAACAAAGATACTTTTATGGCTTTTGTTGATTTAGAAAAAGATTTTGATAATGTTAGGTGGGACAAGATGTTCAAAATATTAAAGAAGTAAGGTCTAAAATATCGAGATAGAACAATCTAAACTATATAAGAATCAAGAGGCTGTAATGAAAGTAGAGAATCACGAGAGACATGCATCAGTAAAAAAGGGCGTGAGACAAGGTTGTATTCTATCCCCGTTAATATTCAACTTGTATGTAGAGGAAGCAATAAAGAAAGTAAAAGAAAAATGTTCATGTGGCATAAGTGTTCAGGGAGAAAAAATTAGTATGCTACGATTTGGTGATGACATTGTCTTGTTAGCAGAAAGGGCCGATGATATTGAGAAATTACTGAATGGCATGAGCAAAATACCGAAGGATGAATTTGGCCTGAATATAAATCAAAGCAAGACTAAAATGATAAAATGTAGCAGAAATGACACAAATACTAACAGATTAAATATACAAATAGGATCGAATGCAATTGGAGAAGTGAATTCTGTTATTTGGGAAGCAAAATTACAACTGATGGCCGAAGCAGGAATGATGTTAAAAGCAGAATAGCACTAGGAAAAAGAGCCTTCATAAAAAGAGAAATCTTTTAGTTTCAAATATTGATTTAGGAATTAGAAAAAACTTTTTAAAACTCTGTGTGGAGCACAGCACTTTACAGTAGCGAAACATGGACTTTAGGAATACCGGAAATAAAGAAAATCGAAGCATTTGAAATGTGGTGCTACAGAAGAATGCTGAAAATTAAGTGGACAGACAAAGTAAGAAATGAACGAGTTTTAGAAATGATGGGTGAGGAAAGAAGTTTGTGGAAGAAGCTTACAGAAAAAAAGAGACAGGCTGGTAGGTCATATTTTGAGACATGCTTGATTAGTTAATTTGCTGGTGGAGGGAATGGTCGAAGGTAAGAACTGTAGAGGAAGACAGAGATTAGAATAATTGAAGCAGATAATTGAGGACGTGGGATGTAAGGCATATGTAGAGATGAAGAGGTTAGCCCAAGATAGGAAAGGATGGAGGATTGCACCAAGCCAGTCGAAAGACTGATGATAGCAACAAAAAAAAATATTTCGGGATAATGCGGTTGAAACAAATGTACGCCCATCTTAGGTTCGAATTTTTATTTAAAAGAATAAAATAACCGTTTCTCAACATGATTGTTTCTCCTGTTATTAACGAACCATTTCTGATATTAAAAGACAGTAGAACATTTACTGTAGTTTTCCAAGCAGCCGCGTGAAAGCTGTGTTCGTGTTCCGATATTTGTTTAGAGGTCGCTTCTTTCCACACGTAGTCGCTCGCGGCGTTGGCCAATATTTGCCTTTCTAATCTTTCGGCGGCGCGAGACAAATTTACGACATTAATCACATTCGTGTGATCTGTGAGACCGACCCACCCAGCACGCAATGCGACGACTCGACGCCACACATATCGATTGTCTCTCTAATAGTTCACAGACACGACTCTCATATACAGTTTTCGCTTACTAGTGTTTCAAAAATAAAAAAAAGGTTCCGGATTCTTAATAATCATTTAATCTGTGTTGTTCCTAAGGTATATTATTCAACGGGTTTAATGTCCTGCTGACTACTCAGGGTTATCTATGGAAAGCATGCAAATATACGGTAATTTTTTAACTTTCATGGTTAGTTTGGAAACTTAAAATTTGTAAAAGGTAAAATATAAATCACATGGAAAAGTAGCTACAAGAGAACAGGCATCAGTAGATAAGATCGACTAGTTTCTTCAATACTACGATAAAAAATTTAATCAATTACTTTGTAACATAATTTTCAATTAGTAATGTTAAAAATGTTATGAAGAGAAATAAAATAATGATTTTGAAACTTACCTATATGCAGAAACTGTAATGTCTTTGGGAGGGAATGAAATACTTGAGTTCTGTTTTAGAAAAGTATGTGCAGTTACATATAAATTATAACTCCTACACAATACACTTCATACTGTTCTTCAAAATTTTAACTTTTAAAATAAGATCATACTACTGCAACAACAAGAAAAAGATTTGAATAATATCCGCCACAGCCAATTAATAAGTACACTATTCCGTAACAGTGTAACCGAGCCTAGTGGGTGAGCGGTTAACGCTCTGGTCTTCTATTTGGTAGGACGCCGGTTCGAATCCCCGTCCGGGCATTCAGATTTGGGTTTTCCATGATTTTCCCAAATCACTTCAGCTGAAAGCCGGAATGATTCTTTAAAAAAAGACCATGGCATTGATGTCAACGAGGCGTAAAGCCATTAGCAAACAAACAAAAAAATTAAGCAATAGGTTTTGAAAATGCTTAGAACAGCACGTCTTCTTCGCCTACAAAGAATGGCGGCAGTAAATCGACTTCCACAGGGACAAAAACAGAATAAAAATCTGTTACGAATGCTTACGTCAGAAACCAAGCACCAAATTTGCTGGCATCTGTCGCCGAACGGCTTAAGCTTGGTGCTAATATGTATTGTTTTATTATCTTTAAGAGAGTTGTATTTTTGAAGCGCAATGGGGCATATTATAGTTCACCCACATGGTTACTAAAACTCGCCTAAAAACATATGGCGTATTTGATAAATAATGATGATAATTAGAGTAATTACTTTGCGGTTGGAATCCACTTACTACTTCTGTAGTAGTTCAGCCAATTTTAAAGCATCATAGGATCGTAAACAATTTGAAAGGAAAGATAGTTAAGGTAAAAATTATAACAATTTTTTTAGGATTGTTAATTCGAAAGTAACTTCTGGTTTTAACAACTTCGCATGTATTTTGAAGTGTAACTTGTTTTGCGGAGAAGTAGCTTTCCGTTTCACCTCAAATGTACGTTTGATGCTGTTGCAATGCCGTCTATCGGAAAACGTGTCTATAAGCCCGTTACGTGTCCATAGAATAGAAACATAACAGCTAATAATTGAGTGTAGCAAAGTTACGAGCATGTTAGTGACATAGATGGACATTGGACAATACATGAAAAAATAAATACATAAAAGGGAGATAGTCTGAATACTGAATTAAACAACAACCCAAAAAAACGTGCTGTCGATACAGGGCGAACTGAATTAAACAACAACCCAAAAAAAGTGCTTTCGATACAGGGCGAAAAGAGTATGATGTGTGAAACACAGCTGCAGTCCGTTCACTTTGCAGAGGTTGCCCAAGGTCAGTCGCCTCTATCGCCACTGCGCTGCTCTTTACCCGTCTATGTGAGGGGGACACAGCGGGATGTTCGGAGAGGTAGGATAGGAGGGGGCGGTGAGGTGAGGAGTGGCGCTATGGGGCATTCATTAATTACGTGAGAATTCCCCTTGGTGAGTATTGATAAGATGACCTTGTAATTTTGGAGACTTTTTTTTAAAGCTATACTTTTTTTTTTTTTTTTTTTTTTTTTTTTTTTTTTTTTTTTTTTTTTAAAGAACGGTGGTCTGTCGATAGCCCTCCTTGCAGAGATTTCGGCAATACCCCCCCTCCTCCTATTTGTGTTCACGTTATTAATGGACGCCTGCCCTGGAGGAACATGACCTCGAGTCGCCACTTTGGAGTGAGCAGGGTATTCTATTATTCAACATAGTGCTGCCTTCGTGCTGGTAATCTAAATTGTGGTGACTGTAATGTCAGAATTTTCGTAAAATAATTTTAACTTGCCCAGACGAAATGGCAGCTCTTAAATTAAGATCTCACATACATTATGATTGTAACCAAGTAATCTATCCTATTTGGTTTATGCCGTGTTCTGTACATGTCCTCCTTACGTAATGGGACGTCCATTAATCACGTGAGGTGAAATAGAGAGGGTCCTGCGAAATCTCACAAAAACTCACCAAGAGGGAGGGAGGGGGGGGGGTGAACGGAAATCTCACATGAGGTTTTCGAAGGATGGTAGAGCTAAAAAAAAGTCTACAAATGACGCGATTGTCGACGTTAGTGGAGGGGGGGGATAAGGCCTAGAAACGAAACGTAAACTGACCCTAGGGGGGGGGGAGGGGGAGGTACAACCGCCCTTGGAAGCATGAGAGCTAAAAAATAATAGGTCACAAAAAACCTACGTGGTCGATTAGCAGGGGGGGGGAAGGGTCTCCGTCAAAATCTCTTGTCATTTTAGGGGCGGGTCCGACCAGATCTCGCCAAATCTCACCAGAGGGGAGGGGAGGGGGGGAGCGGGATTCGGAATTCCGGGAAAAACACCTCACGTAATTAATTGACGCCCCTAACAAAGAAATTATGTTTGAGAACAGTACAACAAAAGAAGCCTAGGGATACCACAGATGCTTTATCATGCTCTTCATATACATGTAAAGGAAATGGAGTCATGTAGTCAACATAAACATCTAAGGATCGGTTGCTTCGGTGGCGGATAGGTCATTGTTGACCACTCGCTTGGTGAAAAACCCTATTCTAATGGGAAAAGCGTATTGCGATTTGTATAAAAACTTTCCCGTCAGTCGAGTTAATCATCATATTTATTATTTCTAAAAGGTGCTTCTAGTCACAAGCCATTAGTTGACAGGCCGTAAAGCGGAAGTAATATGTACTAGGTGAACTGTGCTAGAATTTCGCGAATGATGTACGATGAATAGCGAGGTTGGTGATTTATAGTAGGACGAAAGAAGAAGCGGCTCATTTGTAGCAATTGTTTATCAACAGACATAGATACGTTGCCAGAAACGTACGTCTTATCAAATAATTAGAAAATACTTTCGGACACGTTTAACATACGTGTGACACAAATTCGTGGTAATTTACAACACAAAAAAATGTAATGTACACACTTTGACAATAAATTTGGCCGCCGCTGAAAAATTCTATCACTATTATTTTGCACAATCTGACATCAATGTCATCCTACGAAACAGTAATGTAATACTGGCTTGCCAGTATTACATTACTGTTTCCTGGGATGACATTGATGTCAGATTTTGCAAAATAAGAGTTATAGAATTTTTCAGTGGCGGCCAAATTTATTGTCAAAGTGTGTACATTAAATTTACATGTAAATGATATTGCTAGATATTTACATTAAAAATTTTAAATAGAAAATATTTACCTTACAAAACCTGTTTATACACAATATTTGAAGTGAAAATATGATCATGGCTTTTGATGAAATGTTTCCCTAGCAAAAATAAAAATATCCGAAAAGCTCTTTACTTTAGAAAACACAGTTTATCAGTATCTCTGTGATATGTGGTGCTGTTCTCTAGCGGTAATGCAATCACTCGATATCGACGCCAGCGCTGCCTAGCAACTTGATTCTGAACTATCGCATACCCATGACCTTGATTGTTCATAATTTTGCCGTTTATGGCTTGAATTTCGAAAAATTCCTTTCTAAATTAAAGATGTTACCAAAGCGGGAAATTAACGTTTAAAATAATACCTCATTTGTCGATTTTGGTTAACAATGAAAGGAAAAAAACACCTTTTAGAACTAATTTTTATGATATATAAAAAAAATAATCTTTATTTTTTAAATAAGATTTCACTTATTTACTGCAGAGTATTTCACTTCAGATTCTCTCCTTTCTATCGCGATGATTAACAGTTAGCGAAGCCAGCTGGTACTGCTGCAGGTGTGCAAGTTTCGCTGAGTTGTGTGGAGTGCAGTTGGCGATGCGTGTGCTCTGGCGATATCGACCGAGGAAATTCCCGGCTGGCGACGGGGCGGCCGCTTCCCGTGTCGCTCCAACGAGGCATTCACAACGCAGCCCTGACTGCGGATTTTCACAGCTTCTGTCTTCTTCAGTATCAACAACACTTCCTCAATCCCCGACGCCACAGATCTTTAACGGCGACTGTAACACACACACACACCTTGTCAGTCTTAAAATTTATATCTCCCTATTACTTTTTTTCCATCCAGTTGGACTAACAAGGACCACAGGTGACCAGTGTGAATCATCAGAGAGGGGAGAAACTGAGTTCCTGCCCCAAGTCTAACCGGGCCTGTTAGACCCGGCGTACCTAATCTATTGGAGGAAAGTCTTGTGTTGCCATCTATCTGCGAAATGTGTAACTGTATGCGTTCTGTAAAACTTAAAATTAGTCCACAACCCGAAGGTTGGTTGGATCCTCCCGAAGGAGGCATACTAAGCCATTGTGTCAGAGGTAGGACGGCCAGTTCCTATCCTCTGGGACCTACAGTTTAACGTGGAATCCGAACCACGGCGTGGCCTGGCGTAGATCATATGATCAAACAAAACTCTCAAAATTCCTGCGCCTGCCGGGAACCGAGTAGCGACCTTTTTAGAAAGCAAGCGCCTTAACCACTGAGCCACCAGACCGCTGTGTACGTTCTGTGTGATAAGTATATTTCTTGTTTGTGAAATGTGTAGGTTATGAGGAGGAGATTGGATACCATTCTTGCATCCGCCTAGGTGATTGCGGGAAACCGCCTAAAACCGTAATCAGGACGACCTGTATTTGGGTGCCTGGGCTCACGCACGGTCCCATTGTACCTCCCCGATCCAGTGTGCGGCGTACGTCTCAGTGCACTAAACCACACAGGCGGTTAAACTAAATGACGTCTTTTTTCGACCATTTGATGTGCATTACATCGGCCCCATGGTCTCCGGTCGTTGTGACACTTGCCACTTGGAAATCTGCTTCGTGCACTTGGAACTGTTTCAACCTCAGGACCACCTTTACCTACTATTCAGGACTTGGCCTGAATAACAGGTAAAGGTGGTGATGCAAGAAGCATCATTATCGCCGGATTTTATACCAAGCGTGGGTTAAACCACAAACCCCTCATCAATACGTTTGAAGACACTCTTGTCGGTGGAGTCGTCCGTCGAATTGGACCTGTAAGATGGCGGTCATCTTGGTGTTTCTCGAAAGAGTGGTTCTAAATAGGCCAGCTCCGGGTTTCACTCTCTCCTTCTTTCGTCTATTATTCTAAACGCAAACAGCACACCCGTAACACAACAGTCACCGTCACAATCAGTATTACTTACATACACCTCCACAGCCGAAAGGCAAGATGAAAACGCCCTTGTTAAATTTTCCAAGAGAATTACTATGGATAAGTAACATGTTCCATTGCAACGCCATCGCGTGCGTTATCGGCATATATTAATAGTAGTAGATTCAGATATTCGCCTGTCCTGTAATCCATAGAAAACATTTTCTGCATGGCTAGACGGATATGTTTATCTCGCTCTTCCAAAATGAAAAAAAAAGGTCGGTTCCGCCACTAATAAAGGAAAATAAATAGAAAATAATTCCATTATTGCATCATTCAGCTTTACAGTTTGCCTTAGGGCACTAAAGTGCCACTGCTCTCTATTTAGGGAGAAACGATTGGCGTTGTATTCAAATACCCCTTCTCCCTGTTATGAACACGTGTTATGATAATCTCGAAGGTTGCGGAATTCGGTGTGAATGATTTGGTTTCCACAAAATTTACAGACTAATAGTTTTCTAGATAGCATGAAGCTCTTTCAGCAATAATTCTATCGTTGATTAGCTACACTTCATTTTTATTCATAAAGAAAACAACGTGCTTACATCAACCAAGGCATTATTAAACGAGATTGTGTCGAGGTTCGTGTCCAAACACATTACGAAGAACTGCACTTTCTCGCTCAGTGCACACACATAACTATACAACAACGACTTTTCTGGAACCGACAATACGTGTTCGCCAGTCAACTTTGCGTTTTTGAACTGGCCTGATCAAAAATTTAGATAATATAAAATTATTATTATTTTTATTATTGTTTCTGCCCTTGCGCTAACCTCTTCACCTCCTCCTCATTACCAACATCTTCAACTACCCGGTTCATATATTCTAGTCTCAGTCTAACTCTATAGCTCTTTCCTTCGACAGTTCCCTCCCCTAACAAATTAACCGATCCTGTATGTCTTAAAATGTGACCCACCACCCTGTCTCTTCTTTCTGATAGACTCTTCCATAAACTTTTTTTATCACCTATCATTTCCAAAACACGTTCATTTCTTACTTTATCTGTCCACTTAATTTTCAGCGTCCTTCTGTATCACCATATTTCAAATGTTTCAATTTCCTTTTTTCTGGTGTCCTTAAATTCCATGCTTCACTATCAAAAAGTGCTGTGCTCCACACACAGAATTTTAAAAATTTCTTTCTCAGCCTAAGATCAATACTTGAAACTAAAAGATTTTTCTTTTTCACGAAAGCTGTTTTCGCTAGTGCTATTCTGCTTTTAATATCATTCCTGTTTCGGCAATCAGTTTTGTCTTGCTTTGATTTGTATTTGGTCCAAAATCTTCCTTCAGTATTTTATTCATGACATTCATTAACTTCTCAATATCCTCATTCTGTTCTGCTAATAGGACAATGTAATCAGCAAATCGTAGCGTACTGATTTTTTTTTCCTGGAACACTTATGCCACATTCAAATTTTTCTTTCAGTGTACTTCCTCTATTGCTTCCTCTACATACTAATTGAAAATTAATGAAGGTAGACTACAAACTTGTCTCGCACCCTTTTTAACTGATACACGTCTCTCGTGATTCTCTATTTTTATTACAGCCGTTTGATTCTTATATAGGTTATAAAAATATTCTTCTATCTCGATATTTTACACCTGATTTCCTTTACGTTTTGAAGATCTTGTCCCACGTAATATTATCCAAAGCTTTTTATAAAACAAAAAATTATAGGGTTAGTAAAAAGAGGGAGCAAATTTTGCATTTTTTTCCCTCACAAACTATAAAAGAAGCAAATACATGCCACACATCACTGGATAGAAGTAGTTTCAAAGTTGGCAACCGCCACCTACTCGTTCCATTCGCTGCCGCTAGCGGCGCTGTTGTCTGTTTATGTGGAAATGGCGACACCACAGGAGAAGTCGTTTTGTGTGCTACAGAATGCAAAAAGTGAATGCAGTGTTGATTACGAAGGCCGATCGTAAATCTGTTTATGACGGGGTGGAACTTTATTGAACTTCCAGCGGAATGCACGCTGCACATCAACAATAAATTCACTTTTTGTATTCTGTAGCACATGGCCTGCGGATCGTGTTAGGCTCGGGTGGGTAGTCAGACTATGGGGGGAAATGTGGAGAGGAAAATATATTTGGTTATCTTACACAAAAAGAAATATAATAATAATAATAATAATCACGCACCATCGGTTGGAAACGGCTCTGAAGTTTTACGGGCACCTTCTGAGAATGGACAGCAACAGCTTTGCTAAGAAGATCCTTTCACTTATCGAAATGTATAAGACAGGAAGCAAGTGTTTCCGTGAGGTGCAGTAAGATATGGACCGGGATTTCCGACATTGATCTCTAATGACCTTGACGTAGACGAGACGTAAAGCCATAAACAGTCCGATACTGATGTTGCACATCGCTCCAAATTTTGTAAATTAGTAAACCTTGGAAACCCATCTCGCAGGAGAGAAAAGAAAAATTATTTGTTGGGCTTAAAAGGTATTTGGAACGAGGGCGAGTATCAAAAAAGGACTAGTTATAATAGCTCCATAATGGGCTTGAATCATAACAATAATCACACAACCAATTCATAAGAGAAATTTGTAGGGTTAAAATCTATAAACTGACTATAAAAAAAAATCATAGTTACGTATTATTCACTGTTATGATTTAAATTTATTATCACTCAGTATTAATTCCGTAACGCAAAACTCAACAGCGCTCCGTATTTTTTTTAATGAATTGATTCGATAATTTTTCAAATTCAGATCAATCAGTGGTGTAATATTTCGATGTTAATGAGTGGATCTTGCAACATCGTCGATGTTAGGAACTTTTGAAACGGTCTAAGACCGAAAAACTTCGTTCTTTCGAATAGGATGACATGGAAATCGTGACGAGTAGTCGAATGAAACGCACAAACCCTGGTACGAGTCCTTTAGTCGATTTGTACTTTTGTAAAAAATGTACAATCACTCCCAAATTTTTTCCCACCACATCTTGGCTTTTCAAAAGTTGAACAAAAGCATGTTACTATGACACAGCAATCTTTGTTGGTCAAAGTTAAGGTTACAGAAATTTATATATTTTTTTATTATTGTTTGTAAATTGCCTCAAAAGCGAATCGCTCTAACGATTTGAATAAGTGGGTGAAATCGCTGTCGAATCTACTCTTAATCGTATATTTCAAAAACAGATTTTCGGGGAAAAAAAATGTTGAGGTGTTTCGAATTCATCCTTGGTTGTGGCACCTAGGAATCTTACGCTGATGTGATACTTGTGGTTCTATGCTTTAGCTGGATTGCTGTTTGATTAGTTCTTTCTCTCTAACGCACTGCGTACACTCGTTGTGGGTCAGTAAAACACCCACCCAGAATTTATCTGGTCAATGAATTTGTAATTATTTTCCATTCTAAGTGGTGGAACTGATACCCACCAGTATGCCTCAGTGCACTGAGGTTCCGCACACGGGATCGGGGAGGTAAAATGGGGCCGGGCATAGCCCAGGCCGTCATGACTGCGGCTTTTAGGGGATTTACCGCAGCCATGACGACGATAACCAGGACTGTCCCCTATCTCCGCCTTGTAAACAGAGCAGAGCTACGTTGGCCAACACACTGCTTTGAATCGCACCTCTTGCATCTACAGTTTTAATTCTGTTTAATGCTGTTTCTCTTGAGTTCGTAAAATTCAGAACTTTTGCTATGGAAGATTCTTCAGGATTTTGGTTTAGAATATTTGTAATATAAAAAACTATATTAACAGGATATGAACTCTTGAGTTAATTGAAATAAAAAAGAATTGATGTCTACAACTCAAACCTATTATTGGAAAGTTAATTTAAAAATAACAGTACCAAACGGCATCTTAATTTCAGAGCTGTAGATAATCGTTGACTGTAAACTTATTTTTAGTTATTTATTCTTGAAAAGATTGTAATGACATGGGCACAGTGAGTTTTTGTTTTGCTGCAATCCTCGCATTCGGGACAAAGCAGATTGAAATCCCTATCCGGTCATCCAGATTTCGTCCCCCCCCCCCCCTCTACTGCTATACGCCTTGTCGACGGCTAAGGTCATTAGAGGCGGGATGGGACTGGGGACAAGGAACGGGGAACGGGAAGGTATTCGGCCATAGCCTTTTTGAAGGAAACATCCCGGCATTCGCCTGGAGTGATTTGGGGAAACCATGTTCGGTTTTTCATGGGTTTCCAAACTCTCAGCAAATGCCAGGATGGATGCTTCATAAAAATCCATGGCCGATATCCTTCCAGTTCCTTTCCTCCAGTACGTTTTTTAGGTGTAAAGCCATAAGAAAAAAAGTCATGCTTCTTGAGGTATGCAAGCAGAAGCGTACCCCACTTATGCTGTTCATGAGAATAGCTTGTAATAGGAGAACTTTCCTTGCATTAGGGAGGACGCGGGTTCGAATCACCATCCGGGCATCCAGATTTGGGTTTTCCATGGTTTCCCTAAATCACTGCAGGCGAATGTCGGGATGCTTCCTTCAAGAGGCTATGGCCGAATTTCTTCTAGTTCTTTGCCCCAATCCCGTCCCGCCTCTAATGACCTCGCCGTCGACGAGGCGTAAAGCCCAAGCAAAAAAAAAAAAAAGAACTTTCTTCAAGCATTCCGTCCCATGTTCGGCAATGTCGATTATTGAAATCGTGACTCATTGTTTTCGGGACTCGGCACAGTGTTAGCTAGATCTAACCCTGGTGATGGATAAGTTAGCCTGCAGGATAGCAGTGGTCGTGATACAGAGGTCCTAATCACCAGAACTTTTATCACACCTCTCGTCAGTAGGTAGGGATTGAGTGTATAAGACTCTTTCATGCTGCGGATTACATGTCACTTACACAGTTGTAGGTGGAGTCAACATCACGATGCGGTTGTTTTATTGTTCACAGAGACAACCTCAATGTTTATGCTCCGCTTAGAGGAAAAATGTTATCGGCGTTTAAACTTCGAACGTTCGGTTCGTGGCTGTTTGGACTAGGACTTCAGCCTTGAGTCACATGACGTTTACTGTTCGTAAGCGGTTGCAGTCGCCGCTGTTATGTGTCAGACTGACTGCGTTTGTAAACGAGTCGTCTTTCGGAGTTGTTAATGAGGCGACGTCACCGCATGTGAAAGCCATACAGTCAACTTGTTCAGCAACATTTTTAGCATGCGTTGTCCAGTGTTTTCTCAAATACCTGGTAAACGTTTGGTACAGTCTCATTATGTAAATAAGTTTCACTTTGTGGTCTTAAGAACACACTATATTTTTTTTAACCGCTGCAATGCTTAATCGATACTGATACAAGGTGCAGTATTATGGCCTATAACATATATGGGCAACCCCCGGCCCGCGGGCCGGATCCGGCCCTCCATCAGCTTCAATCCGGCCCGCGAGAGATTCAGAAATTTCAGATACAGAAAAAAAATATCCACGGCTGAGAGTTTTCTCACGAAAAATAATTTGCACATTCGGAAGCACGTATAAATGTGAACAGCTTTTTTTAATCATTAAGATAAGCATCGTACTCGATTTAGAGTATGGTTGGCCAAACCGCGGCCGCCTTGGAAGATTTTTTCGCCCCGCGTGATTGTACTTAGTTTATAATTGAAAATGTAGTGAAAACCAATGTGTTTAAAAAATACATTATTTGAGCATCCATATATTTCAAAATTAACTGTCGAAATTATAAGAAAAAAATTACTTTGATTTTAAAATAATACTTTTGAGAATATATAACAGATATTGCATGTTTTATTTATGAGTTTACAGTGATCAGTTCGCGGAATAATTATGTTATATTCTGCGAACTCGTAATGCGTGGGCATCTCGGAACATCTAATATAATATATAATTTTAT
This sequence comes from Vandiemenella viatica, assembly GCA_031002005.1. Lineage (NCBI taxonomy): Eukaryota > Metazoa > Arthropoda > Insecta > Orthoptera > Morabidae > Vandiemenella > Vandiemenella viatica. The sequence goes on from JARYHS010009186.1 coordinate 130,448,215, forward strand.
ATGCGGCTCGCGGAGTTATGACGCATTTTCAGAGTGGCCCGCAAGATCATTTGGGTTGCCCACCCCTGGCCTATAACATGGTTGAGTGAATTAAAGTGCTATTGTACTGGATACTAGAAGGCACGAACTAATACCGACCTTCTCGACCACGTTTGTAAATGATTACCCCTAACAATTCATATGAGTTCTGCGTCAACAGTTTCAATAAAAAAATACATGTACCACAAAGAATTTAACACAAAAAAAGATCGAAGTTAACGCGGTCACAGATATAACATCATCTTGTGACTATTCGCTTCCCCAGTCCTTCGCTACTGACTTGTTGACAACAGTGAGGAGCCGTGGAACTTTCTTCATCTGCTTCCACTCGAAGGGGCGGTAGTAAAAAAACAAGGTGATAGACACTTGGCTACGAAATAGACGTGGGTGAGGAAAGAAGTGTGTGAGAGAGTCTAACAGAAAGATGAGATAGGATGGTGGGTCAAATTTTGAGACATGCGGGATTGGTTAATTTGTTAGTGGAGAGAACGGTCGCAGGTAAGAACTGTAAAGGAAGACAGAGATTTGAATATATGAAGCAGATAATTGAGGACTTGAGTTGTAAGAGGAACGTTGAGATGAAGAGGTTAGCGCAAGATAGGAAGAGATGAAGACCAGTCGAGAGACTGATGACGGAAAAAAAGACACTTGGCCAACATGACCTTGAAGTTTTTGTAGGTTAGGTGGTACGTGCTTAAAAGTACAGTGCACAGTCATATTGTATGGTTATAAGGTGGTTACGGTAGCAAGAATTATTAAAGCCAGTTCAGTTAGCAGAGGCGACTCAAGGTCAGTCTTCTTCATCCCCAGTTCACTGCTCTTACCGCTAGTGTGAAGGGGAAATATACTATTCGCCTACCTGGACAAAACCGTCGGTTGGGAGAGGTAGGAAGATAGCGGGTGGTGAGATGAGGAGGGGGGGGGCGGTGGATATGACCTTGAGCCGCCAGTTCAGAGTGAACAGAGTATAGTCGTCAGGTGACTGTCTGGATCCAAAGCTCCTAGTCAGCGGTTTGCGTGGTTTGAAAATCGTTTTCATCGTTCAAAAGAATTTGTAAAAAGCTTTTCTCAAATTTTCGAACACAACAAACGTATCTTTTCCGTTTCTCAGCTGTTATATTCCTAACGATAATGCGAAAACTTCTGCAGTTTTCCCAGAGCCTGTATGTAATATCTACCTCTTTCCTTATTGGACTAAATACTTCACATTTTAAAGAGGTCATGACTAAAACGCTGAGATGATGAAGTTGTTTACCATGTACAGGGTGATCATAAAGTGTTAAGTGATAAAGAAAATTTATGGTGGTAAACTTTGAGAGCAACAGCTGAAGAGACCAAAATGCTTAGCAAAAGTATTTCCCAAGAAAGGCGTTGAAGTAGCTGAATATATTATTCTGTAGGAAATGAACCTATTATAATTCTAAGTAAGATACACTGGATTCAATAAAAGTAGTGAATCACAATTAAAAATTGTGGTGCGGCAAAGCTGTATTTGATATTCAGATTGCTTGTAAGGGAGATTGACTACTCAATGAAAGGGAATTTTTAAGTTTCTATTTTACATCTGTAAATTACAAAATTTAAAATTTGTAATGAAACTTTAAAAAAAAAAGACAATTTGACCGTTATTATGGAAATTAATGACTTTTTGAAAGATATTAGCTCATGTCAGTAGAAGCTTGTCGAATTATTAGTTTGAACTGGTTATTAGTTAGGCAACTTAAGGGTATTATCTCTTTATTAACTTACAAGTCACTCCAATAATTCTTCCGTGACAATAAAGAAAATAAAAGAAAGGTAAATAAAATGTAAGAGACACGCTCTTAAGAAGATAAAACACGATACCAGGTAAAAAAGTAAGTCCCAAAATGTTTTTCATATCGAGAGCGAAGATACTTTTTAAAATGATTACTAAAGTTAATCGTACTTTATTTCTAACTTAAAAAGGGTGTTTTCAAGCCCAATAGAATGCTGTTTCTGCTCGTTGTTCTATTCCAGAGCCCTTTTTTTTCAGCTGATCGTAAGCGTAAAATTTTATCTGCTCCATGAAATCAATAAGAATCACTCCACGGGTTGCCATTACTTTCCAACCGTGTTGGTTTGAGTAACTGGAAGCATCATATTACTCAACAAATGGTACAATCAACGTGTTCGCCATCGACTGGACTACCTTCCTTCATATTTTTTGTCTGAGAACATTAGGAGTATTTTTTCCAGTGACAATGAAGAGAAAGATGAAATGGGGAAATAGTCCAACGAGTATAACGCCCATCCTCTCGTCACTGAGCTGAAAAACTGACTTCACACTATTACAAATGCTTGAATAAGATTAGTGGTTGTGTTTAAAAGAAATATATAATAGTTGCTAAAATCAAATAAAACAATGAAACTTAATCTACTATATAATTTCGTAAGGTCATTCACTCACCTCGATAGCTATTGGCTGTAAAATGGTGACGTCATGGACCAACCTTCGCTCGAAAAACAGCGACCAGAGATACCATTAGAAGAAATTCGTGGTTATGTTTACAATTTAATAGCTAAACAACTGTTACCAAATTAATTGCCATAATACATTAATTAAGTTTGCTTTTCGTAGCGTTTCTTGATAAAAAAAAATACTTATAAATTTGGCGGATGAAAAAACGTTGATCTGCTTTTCAATAACACGTTGCTAATGAAAGCAATTTTTTTAAAAAAAAAAAAACTTTAAAAAAATTAAATTACTCATGGTCTCTACTGTAACCGTGAATGCCAATTGTCATTCCGGCTTAGCATAAATTTCAATTTAATTAAAACTTTCACTAATGTTGTTGCTTGACCAAAGTTTATGCATTACGGTTTATTTGCTTTTCAGGTATTTTTTCGATGGTCTTTATTCATGTTCACTGTACGTGAGTTATCAGGTTATTTTAAGTGGACATCAGACCAAATACCAATACTATGACCAATAATTACGTTATGTATGTTTTACCAGTCTCAATTAATAAAAAAAAAAAATGTGGTGCTTTCGAAGCAAACAGGAATTTTGCAGAGTGAACTTTAAGAGTCAAATACAAGTCAAGTTTGTGTTTAAACAAGTTCGAGTCTACGACCTTTGAAACAATTATACGATAGTGCGATAGCCCTGTCCGTGATTAATACCTACGTCTATTAATACTTCTGAGTTCTTCAGGCTCAAGAGATTTTATTCACCCTAAGAGGAAACACAGGTCAGGTTCATATTTGGTCAAATCAGGTCAACCTGTTATAATATTTGACCCTAAAAATTGGAACTATTCTAGACCCGTGACGATACGGGAAAAAAACGGTCACGGGCTTACACTAGTATACTATATAATTTCCTAATCTCACTCACTCACTCAACTCGATAGCTATTGTCTGGTGAACGGTGACGTCATGTGCCAGCCTTCGCTCGTAAATTAATAGCAACCATATTTTTAGAAATTATAGTGGTCATGTGTACAGTTTAATAGCTTAGCAGCTGCTATGAATTAATTGCAAAAATACATTCATTAAGTTTCTTTTTCGTAGCATTTCATCCTTAAAAAAATATGGAAAAACTTAATAGCTGAAAAAACGTGAAGCTACTTTTCAGTTACATGTCGCTAATGAAGGTAACATAAAAACTTTCAAAAAACTTAAATTATTCATGGTCTCTGCGGTAACCACGAATGCCAATGTCATTCCGGCCTAAGCTAAATTTCAGTTTAATTAAAACTTTCGCTAATGCTGCTTGACCAAAGTTTATATGTTACGATTTATTCGCTTTCTACTTATTTTACTGACCACTTTCATTAATGGTCTTTGTTCATGTTCTCTGTACGAGTGGACATCAGACTAAATGTCTTACTCAACGTACATCTCACTCACTGGCAGCACCTGCAACCGAGGTTCGCTGTGGCAGTTTTGTAAAATATTTTAAAAAGGACTTTGAAATTATAAGCAGTTTCCGCAAGATTGCTCTTTTTCCTATGAACGTACGGGACGAACCCTATTATTAGACAAAATGATCAGACGTTCGACATTCAGTTGCTGACTTGTGCATTCATTTCGGCAGGGGCCTTGTGAAAGCCAGCAATACATAACGTTATTGTAGGGAAGTCTGTACTGCAGGCGTCTCGTTTTCCTTTGTATCGTGTACTGCGGGTGTTTTTGTATTACAAAGTGCAATCACTTCTTCCATCTTTTTTCACCTTCCTCCTCTCCACTCCTGCACCCTCCCCCTCTCCCTATCCCATCCGAGTACAGCAGCAAAGTATCAGTGTAAACATGTGTCGTGTATTTAACGTGAGTAGAGTTAAACATGTTACTCAAATATTGTCGTCTAGACTAACGGAGGCACCTGATGACATAGCTAATGCCGTCATCACGTTTTATCTCCACTGTGGACACACTCAGTACAAGCCACTAAACTTAAAAATAAGGAGTGCGAGATACTTAAAATGAAAAGTTAATTATATTTTGTCGTAGAAAACCATTCCGTGATTAAGTACCCGCATCATGTTTAGTGTACTCTGTGTCACTCTTCTTAACTATTGATGTAGAAGGTGAGATGAAGGGACGAAAAGTGGTATCGTGAATTTGGAGGGGAATGAAATGATTAATAGAATGCCATCCGTTATCATTATTGAAACTATTTAGTAATACAGAAGTTTATTTGCTGGTAGAATTCATTGGTTCCCAGCTTTCACTTGATACCTACGGAGAGTGTCTAAAAGAATTATATTCCTCAGCCTCCATCTGAACTACATACTATTATTTTCAAAACTCGCTCCCCCATCGCCATGTTTTTTGGAAAGTTTATCTTACACTGAAGAGCCAAATAAACTGGGACACCTGCCTAATATCGTGTAGGGCCCCCGCGAGCACGCAGAAGTGCCGCAACACAACGTGGCATGGACTCGACTAATGTCTGAAGTAGTGCTGGAGAGAATTGACACCATGCATCTTGCAGGGCTGTCCATAAATCCGTTAGAGTACGAGGGGGTGGAGATCTCTTCTGAACGGCATGTTGCAAAGCATCCCAGAAATGCTCAATAATGTTCATGGCTGTTGAGTTTCGTGGCCAGCGGATATGTTTAAAGTCGGAAGAGTGTTCCTAGAGCAACTCTGTAGCAATTCTTGACGTGTGGGGTGTTGTATTGTCCTGTTGGAATTGCCCAAGTCCGTCGGAATGCACAATGGACATGAATGGATGCAGGTGATCATCCAGGATGCGTACGTACATGTAACCTTGTCAGAGACGTATCTTGACGTATCAGGGGTCCAACTGCACACGCACCACATCATTACAGAGCCTCCACTAGCTTGAACAGTTCCCTGCTGACATGCAGGTCAATGAATTCATGAGGTTGTTTCCATGCCCGTGCACGTACATCCGCTCGATAAAATTGAAATCGAGACTGGTCAGATCATGCAACATGTTTCCAACCATCAACAGTTAAATGTCGGTGTTGACGGGCTTTGTGTCGTGCACTCAGCAAAGATACACGAGTGGGTCTTCGGCTCCGAAAGCCCATATCGATGATGTTTCGTTGAATGGTTCACACGCTGACACTTGTTGATGGCCCCGCATTGAAACCCGCAGCAATTTGCGGAATGGTTGCACTTCTGTCACGGTGATCGATTCTCTTCAGTCGTCGTTGGTCCCGTTCTTGCAGGATCTTTTTCCGGCCGCAGCGATGTCGGAGATTGATGTTTTACCGAATTCCCAATATTCACGGTGCCTTCGTGAAATGGTCGCTACCTCGGAGATGCTGTGTCCCATTTCTCGTGCGCCGACTCTAGTACCATGTTCAAACTCACTTAAACGTGATAACCTATCATTGTAGCAGCAGTAACCGATCTAACGCCTGCGCGAGACACCTGTTGTGCCATATAGGCGTTGCCGACCGCAGCGCCGTGCTCTGAGTGTTTACATATCTCTTTGTTTGCATACGCATGCCTATACCAGTTTCTTTGGCTCTTCAGTGTATAATCGTGTTAAAGGTTATGAACTAATGTAGTACGCAATTACAAATTTCTAAATTGATGAATTCAGAACTTACGAGGACGTGACGGACGTACAAATGAGCGATATTATAAGGGTTCCGTTTTAAACTCAAAAGATACGAAAGCATAAAAAATAAGTAAAGCCCTAATTTTCCGATTCCTTACAGTCTGATTAGATTTCTAGCTGAACTCGAATTATATGAACGTAACCAACAGTAAACACTTTGTATACTCCGTTATCCTCAAGTTGAGTTGTAATAGTCGGCTGTTGTTTCGCTCATCTGTGTTCAAGTGCACAACAAAGGAGCGTCGTGCTGTACCAGAGTTATGCTTCCTGCTCCGGACTTTGAGAAACAAAAAACGGTAGGGTGTGTGTCACCACTGAGTCACACGCAACTGCTACGTGTTACGTCACTGCTACACGCTGTCTCAGTAAGCGGTATCACGGTAACATAGAATAGATCGTTATCGATAAATGCATAACAATGGCAATTAGTACGAACGATTTCCCGCCATATGATTTTAAACGGAAACGCTATTTCAGCCAATCTTGTCTTTTGTTGACTACCTCAGAAAAGAATCCTCTTTTTAAAATCTTATCTTTAATTTTTATGTTCTGAATAAATGATGCATTAATTTTGATGTTTTCATCTTCACCCAGCTTGTAAGGTCTCTAAACCATTAACATAAGTTTAAGTTTTGATATTGCCTCCTTCTTCCAGTAAGTAAACAACCCGCCACATTGGATTACTTGTGTGCGGTGTGTCTGAGGCATTGTGTTGTTTTTGGGTGCAGTGTAGTCATGTCGTGGATTTTATGCCGCTAATTGTGTGTGAGTAACATTTATCTTAGGTTGTAACCCAATCTGGCCACAAGAGAGTTATGTATATTATAGTAACTATAATACAGAAGTACATTTTAAGGGGTTTCTTGCGTGTTGGTATCTCCTAGAACTTATGAACAAAATACTGAAGGAATATTTTGACTAGATATAAACGAAAACAGTAAAAAAAATGATTAAATGTAGCAGAAATGAAAACAATAATACACCAAATATAAAAATAGGATTTGATGCAAAAGGAGAAGTAATTCTGTCGCTTAGGAAGTAAAATTACAACCGATGGCCGAATCGGGAATTATAAAAGCAGAATTATACTAGCTGAAAGAGCCTTCTTGAAAGAGAGAGTAATCCTTTATTTTCAAATATTGCTCTAGGACTCGGAAAGAACTTATAAAACTATGTGTGGAATACAGCATTATATTGTAGCGCAGCATGGACTTTGGGAATACCAGAAAGAAATAAAATTGAACCATTTGAAATGTTGTGCTGTAGAAGAATGCTGGAAATTAAGTGGACTGAAAAAGTATGAAATGAACGTATTATGGAAATGATGGGTCAGGCAGAGTGTTTCAGAAAGAAGACAGAATGGTGGGTCACATTTTGAGACGTGCGGCATTGGTTAATTTGTTAGTAGAGGAAGGCAAAAATTAGACTATACGAAGCAGATAATTGTAGACATAGGTTGTAAGGAGTATGATGAGATGAAGAGGTTAGCGCAAGACAGAAAGAGAGAGATTGTAACAGACCGGTCGAGAGACTGATGACAGCAATAAAGGGGGAAAAAATGCGGTATGTCCTTCTTTCAAAATGCTCACGTGTTTGCTGTATGTCAATAAAGCCCTCTTTGTTGGTGACACTGTGTCTGTGATTGATCTAAGATAAGGAAAATGGGCAGTAGATATCCACGCCAAAAACTAATACCTTTTTAGGTGGTGGATGTGCTTTTGGATATTTTTTCACCAATATCTTCATAATGGCAGTCGAAGATTTGAAAAGATCTGAATTCGCCTGCTTATGCAAATCATGAAAACCAAAAGCTAGCTGCCTGTACTGTGATATGAAATAGCATTCTTCCCAACTTCAGTTGAATGACGTAATCATAACTACTGGGAAACATGACTTTTATTGATGGGAATCCCTAGTTCACTTTGTCATCTATAACTTGTTCATGTTTGGCACCAAAGTTAACAGTGGTTCCCGAAATCACTCCAGGTCAATGCCGGGATGTATCCTTCAGAATACCATGGACGAATTTCTTCCCGTTCCTTGTCACCTAAGCGTCTAATGACCTTGACGTCGATAAGGCGCAAAGTTGTTAGTTCCTGAAGAAATGGTGGGAGCTTAAGTGATGTCATCTCTTTGCGATTCGTGTATCTTTGTGAAATGTGTAGTTCATGAGGTGGAGTGACTGCGGAAAACCACCTAAAATCCTCGATCAGGACGACCAGTACGAAGGGGCCAGGACTCTAACCTGGTCCTATTATACCTCCCAGATCCACGTCTAAACACGTACAGACATCGTGGCAGGTCAATTTGTTACATTTATCAATATTTTTGATGATCTTCGATGACGATAAGATAGTTTACACCACTGGTTGTGCTGGTTATGATCAGAAGTTAATTAGCGCCATGAGCCAGTTTAAAATATAATTTAAAATTTTAAGTTTTTATATTCAGGTTCACAGTGAAACTATGAAACTCCTCTCGGTACCATATGTTACTGATATCACCTTCATCTGCGTGTAGGTCGATTTTTCTAGTTACTGCTTCGATCGTCGTCTTGGTACATAAATTTTAACTCCTTTCGTCATCCCTCGATTATTGGATCCAACATTCTATAACGGTCGACAAGTAGCTTATTCGCTGTGATTGGGCACAGTCTCTATTGTCGCCAGTTCTATTCACTACTTCTTCTTTTATTACTTGTCGACACTAATATTATCATGTTAAACAAAATGTGTTTCAGATAACATTTCAAAAGATTCTGTTTAGACATTTCCTTTCGTTTCTACGACCGAGGGTGACTTGCGTTAAAAGCGGTCGCATTTAGAAATTACTTTATCATGTTACAAAATGTTTGAGGTTGCAAAATTATCTTTTTTTTTTAATAAGTCTTTCTTATCCTAACTACGGCATTCATTCTTTATTCTTGTGCCGTCACTGCTGGTTTTATTAGAAATTTAACGGAACTCATGAATTAATCGTAAGTTTATAATTCCCGATGCAATGCCCATTGCTTGGGTGCATTTTTTCAATTGATATGAGTTGGTTTCATTTTTTTCTTACTAAAACTATGAAATTTTATAGCAGTTTGTCTACATATAAAATTTTATTGTCATTAGCTACCGCTGAAATCTAAAAAAAATAAAAAAATCTAATACGTTAAAAAACTAGAGTTTGCAGAAGCCGAATATGTTTGCTGTATCTGATAAGCCACATATGAGGTGTAGAAATAAAGTATTAAACTTGCAAAACATAGCTAAAATAGTACCCTCCAGTAATGACTCAGCGTTACTGCTAGCCACGTGTTTCAATCGACCGCTGGTGTCCTGTGTGTGAGTTATCGAGAAAATAAAATGACCGTTTTTGATGAAGTGATAGCGCCTTTATTACGTCACATTATGCGCCCATGAACACGCATATTGCCGACCCAGCTCGAACATAACACGACATCCGAGTCAGCTTCACTTGCCGTGTTGATCCATCCAATCTGATTCCTAAACCTGAATCTATACGTCACAAGCATAATCTTTATTTTTTTATTTGTCAGCAGGCTTTTAGTTTGCGTCAAATTCGTTACAAAAATACACTCAGCAGTTTGAGTAAGTCTGCCCCGGCAGCGTAAAGGTAAACATGCTCGCATGGAGTTGAGGCGGATACCAGTTCGATTCCAGGATCGGGCATCTTGTATGTAACATTGCATATACTAAAATGGAGAAACAATATGCACTTAAATTATTAGTTTTTAAATAATTCAATTTTGTACCAAGATTTATATACAAGTAATAAGTTTTGGAAAGTCTCGAACAAAATTAAGAAAAGTAAGTTTCTATGGCCACATGAAGAGAAAGGAACCAGAAAGAATGGCAAAGAAAATCCTCAACTTTAAAGAAAATAGGAAGACTCAAGTTCTAGGGGTCTAGTTCATCAGAATCATGAAAAGTGTCAAATCAAGACGGTAGACAGGGAAATGTTCAGAAGAATAATTGCGGAGGTAAAGGATCTGTCTGAAGAAAAACCAGTCAGAAAAAGGACATTCTCAGAAGTAGAAACAGCAAGAGTGAGCCAAAGAATGAAGGAGTAATAGTGACGAGGAAGGAAGCTCAGAAGAGGAAGCTGTGTTATCGTAGCCCACAGACGGCTGAATCGAAAAGGAAAATCAATTAATTTTCGCAGGAAAATCGAGTTAAACGTTGTAGTATTGTAACTAGAAATACTTAATGATGATGTGAATACTGGTGTTTGGACTAACACACGAAAGACCAAACAAATATTTAAAATATTAAATTTCTGTATCGGGGAGTACATTACGGTGATGTTATAATGAACTTCTGCCGGTGAGACAAGCAGTAGTTCAAATCTCGCTAGTTAAGATCTAAAATTCAGTTCCTAAGCGGTTTCCTAAATATTTAGGCGAATACTGAATTGGTCCCTGAGTTTCTGTCAAAAAAAAAAGTGCTTTTCACGAACAGAATAATATAACTCGCGTTGGCACAAAGCTTACACAACTACCACTTCTGATGACGTTTGCTGTTGACTTTACATAGGACCTCCACCAAAAAACATATGATCAAATTTGTGGAAAACAAAAACGGTTAAGATGAACCGAAAAAATACATAAAAGTGAATTTGTGGTTAAACGGTGACCTGCGGAGTGACAGAACTCCTAACATATTTCACCTGTGGACCTGAAATATGGTAGACCTGATTCAAGTATCCCCACTCTGTTAAAACCTTAAATTAGTCCACAACCGTTCGATTGGCTGCGTCCTTTGGAAAAATGTTTAATGTTTCAGAGATAAGTAAATCAATATTTTTCTCCCTGCCCTGCGGATAAATTCTAAATAGAACCACATTACTGGATTGGATAGAAGGCGTATTTTCACTTCTTGATCTATAGTTACGATGCTAAACACTATACTAGCGCTGTTGATAAACAAAGTTTGCTTTTTGAATTTCTAAAATCTGTTGAATTTCTAAGCTGTTAAGAGAACAATTACTTAAACTGTCCAGAATGAAAGAATAAGTATCACTGTGTTGTAGAATATCTATTTTTAGTTTTATGATATTTTTACTGTTTCAGGGTGAAATAGTATGGCATTGCACATGACTCTGTCTGTAATGTGTTTGAGTAACAGAATCTTTACGTCTGTAGGGGATTCCCAGACCACTCAGCCTGTTGTAAAATTATTAAGTAGGGCAGGATTTGTTCTTAAAAGATAAAAATGCTACAGAGAGGTAATAAAGGCGTCTCCTCTATGTTGCCGAGGTTACAGGGCCGCATTTAGGCATAGGCTACATAGGCTGTATCGTAGGGACCCGCACCACAAAGGGGGCCCCGAACCACAACCCTAGGTCCCCGCCTGGGCCAGTAGTAGAGCTAAGTCGTCCAAAAATTTTCGAAATTTCGCATCCATAGCCGGAAGCGACAGCCAGGGCCACTGCCGACAGGGGTGCCCGCCCAACATGTATAGCCTAGGGGCCCACAGAGCCCTGCGTGGTTATGGGGGGTTGTAGCCCCTCCATCACTGACACAAAAGGTCTTGGACTAGAATAGTTACTAAAAAGAAACTGGTGTGTGTATCAGCATATACACGCGCAAGAAGTGAAACCTCTATGTATTTTTTTTTTTTCAGTGCATTTTTTTTCTGTATTTTGTGATGTTTTTGATGTTTCTTTCGCGCTCCAGTGAACGAACGGTACTATATTTATTACATTTGTACAGTAAACAGGATCGTATTCCAAGTTATTCTCGTAAACAAATTAAAATTGTTAAAAAGTTAAAGCACACTTTGCTAGATTATAGATTACAATCTTAGTCCGTATTTAGAGCTTTTATATTGGTGAAAATCTTGGATAAAATTATGCGAAAACCGTTCTTACAATCAATTTTCGTTAATAACTAGCTTCAAAGCTATTCAAAGATGACGGGTTGTACGCAGATTTCTGGCTGATAACTTAAATAATTTGTAAAATTTTAAATAACTCATTCCCTCTGCTTTAAACAGTGCATAATGTTTATTGAGCATGCGCAGAACGTTGCGATTCATGCGCACTGCACGTAACACGTACGTAACACTAACAAAGTTCTCCCTACCGCGCCCAAAGAATTTTGACTTTAAAAAAATGTAATTGTATATGAACAAGGATAAGGGAAAATAAACGCAGGGTTTATCAAATTGCGTTTCAAGATTCGTGTGTAGGACTTAGCGCCTACGTACCCGTCGATTGCCACACGCTTAATTTCTGTATCATATCACTAAGGGGCCTTCGGATATATTGTATTCACTTTGTTTCATGTAGTCGAGCCACTCTTACCTTGATATTTGGCGAGAGGTTTATTTTATTCTTGTTTGTTTTTACATTGCCTTAAAATAATTTTATATTTTACTAGCAACAGTCTAGTATTTGTGAGATACGACTGTCAATAATTCTCAGCATTTCTGGTTGTAAGTAAAAACACTTTCTTCTGAAGATAAGAGTAGTCTAAATAGTAGTTTTGTTTTCACTTTTGTGATATGTGCTCATATGTAAATACCCTTTAAAGAACAATTGACGTTGTACAATTTCGTTCCTATTGTTACCACTTTTAAAATTTGCACTTAAATTCGTAAATTAAAAATTATTGGGGATAAAAATCACGCCTTATCGAAATATATGTACATAGGCCTATATATTATGGACCTCTTCTGCATAGAATGAACATAAATATAATAACAATTTTTAATTACCAAAAAATTAAATTTCACTTTAACTATTTACTCAAAATAATGAGATAATTGCGTGATTTAAGAAAAAAAAATTGTGCCTGAATAGAAGTCGCGCTGGGAAACACGTTTCAAAAATCTCCATTTGGAATCACAGAGAGATATGTTGACTACTCATAATACGATTTCACTACGGACGAGAGTTCAGTTCCTTACGTACTATCTGCGTACCAGCTGCCATACTACACATGCACATCACTCTCGACCATTCTGCAAAACATTTGATATCTCTTAAAGTGGAAAAGCAAATTACATTGTGTAGAGGACATTTTTATCTACATTTCACGGTAGAGGTAACGAAATAGCCCAAGATGAAGTAATTATTCGAAAACCTTGCTATAAGTTCATTCTCCACAGCTAATTTAAATTGTAAACATATTTATTGCTTGTTATAGACATATATATAACAGCGTGGATTTTTTGAAGCTCGTTTAATTGTCTATATTCGTTTCAATCATTGTATATCTATATCATTGACAGTTTAAGCAGCGAACTGTAAGAAAGTGTTCTGGCGCCCAGCTCTTCTCCGACTTTACTAACTAAAATCGTTCTTGGTCAGCTCTCTTAGGTAATAGGACAATTTTTAATATATACAAACCTGCACTTCATAGGAGTGGAAACAGCATCAAATTTCGTCTGGAGGATCGGGAGATAGACAGTAATATTATACTATGTAGGCCTACTATCCTCAAAGGCCGTCAATAAAAGCTTATTGAACGCAATGTTCTCGGAAGTCATTTCTTTGCAGAATTGTTATAAAATAACGCTCAACGCAATTTCTCGTGTCATATGCTGTAGTAAAATGTTTGTTGTCATCCTTGTCCAGACTACTACTATTGCCTCTAGAAAATCAAAGCTTCAGTCAGGCGCATGCTTACTTTCTGCCGCGTAATGTTAATTGTAATCATAGTCCAGGCCACATAGATCACGATCAGCGTGGAACTAGTTTCATTCGAATAAGTAATGATTTATTACCTTATCAACTTTTTTTTTTTTCCTTCTGCTGTAACTACTAATGGAAATATTTCTGCTCGAAAATGAAAGCTTCCATCGCACGCGCAATAAAATATTCACTGCATCGCGATATAAACGTGATCTCATATTTCTTAACTTACTTCAACAGCAATCAGAGATTAGAACGACAACGTTAATAAATTAATAAACGAAAAGCAAATAATTTCTTTGCAGTTGCTTAACATCATATCTTAATAACACCCATAACTTCGATTTGTAGAAGCATCTTTTGGCCGTCGTTAGTTCGGTAACGAAGGCCTGGAATGTGACGTCAGAGTTACGAACACAATGACACAGCGACCAAGCTTAGCCTTTTATTAATGTTAAATAACGCTCATAACATCAATTTTGCAGAAACATCGGAAACAATGACCGGGAACGAGACGCCAGCCTTTTATTAATATTGATAGAATATTGATTACGTTATTATCTTCATCAAATTACACGTAAAATTTTGATTGCGAGATTCCAGACAACCTGAATATTTCCGGTATCATTTGAAGCGTTTTAACATTTTATTAGCGTGCTTTTGATTATACTACCAGGACAATAAGTGATAAGTCTGTTGGAAATTTCATATAGATGTTCCCATCAACAATTTCATTCCGATCAGGTTTTTCTTTTACTGTCTCAGTTTATTTTGTGGACCTTCTAGAAAATTGATTTAGATTTGGTGAATACTGACGAAAGTTTGCAGTTATGTGCACCTAAAGAGGCATATATAGTATTAAAATTTGGTAACAGTCGTGCGAATAGTAATTTTATTTTGCTGTTTCAATACTTTCAGCTGATACGAGGTCTGGAGTGCGATTATTCCAATGAAGTAGTATTTTATTGTTTCTAATTTACAGATTTATTAGCACCGTGAGAAAAAGGAATTAGAAGTTTTGAACAGTTCATTCTTATTATTGTTGGAATTATGTACTTCTAGCTACACACATACACTCTTGGGACATAGGTCTTACCATCATTAACGGAACAAAGATAAGTACCATTAGTAGCGCCTATCGACGTCACGTTTGACTTATGGCTGCCATCACTATTGTAGCATTGCGCATAATGTTCTCTCGGGAAGTACTGGAGATCTCCACGAATCTACTTTTTGTACACTACAATCAGACGTGTCATTTAGAGTTAGAGCTTCAGTTTAGAAAGGACGCAGGTTTTGTTTTGTAAGATATATAGTCTTCACTTAGAATTAAGGTCATTATTGTGAACATATTTGCGTAAATATAAAGTAATAAAGTACAATATTAACTCTGAAAACCTTAGTTAAAGGGATCAAAGATGTCACAAGAGGCGAGAAGCGGTATCTTCGGTTCCGTGGATGGTGGGTGAGCGGTTAGCCCTCTGCACTCGCATTCGGGAGGATGGCGGTTCGAATCCCCGTCCGGGCATCCAGATTTGAATTTTCCATGGTTTCCCAGAATCACTCCAGGCGAATTCCGGGACGCTTCCTTCAAAACGAAATGGCCGAATTCCTTCCCGTTCCTTTTCCTCAATCCTTTCCCGCCTCTAATGACTTTGAAGTCGACGAAGAGTAAACCATAAGCAAAAAAAAAAGTGTCTTTGGTGGACAGATAATTAAAAAGGAAGGAGACTGTATGGAAGAAATTGGTTGATGTAAGCCATTAATATGTAACGATAATATTATTAAAAAAAGGTTTGGTGAAAGGGTTGCCTGAAAAAAATTGAATAATAATCGTAGGGTGGTAGATCCATTAATGTTTGTATATGATATGTAAATAGCCCGAGGGCATAAATACATTTTTGATATGTGTTCTGTGAATGTTGGATGTCAATTGAATGTGACGCATTGTGATACGTAATAAAGATAAGTACTAATTGTTAATCTTGGTTGAGTTTTAAGACTGTAAAATAAACAGTAATATTAATGTGTGAAAGAAAGCCTCGATGAGTCATTTAGGAGAAGAATATTAGACGCTTAATTAACAGTAGTGAGATTGCTATTTCAGGTTTCAAATCGTTGGTCGTAAACCAGATATTGGAGGCCATATAGAAAGAGTTAAAGTTACTGTTAATATCTAGTAAATGTAAAAACAGGTAAAGATAAAATCAAGGATGATAACGTAAGCTTAACATGGACAGGGGTCACTTGTACGATTATCGTCGATGGCAAATTTCGCTGGTGGCTATAACCGTCGTACGAGATGTACGCTTACATGGTTTCAATGACAGGCGAGGAGAGATGTTACAAGAAGACGGTTGATTGGATCCTTTCTGGGATAGCACGAATGTTTTGATTACAGTTGAGGTGTCGACACACACCGTAGTGAGCTGGGTGGCGGGGCGGCTGTGTTCTGAAGTGTTGCGCCAAACAGGAAACAGCGAACACGGCGCGGTGATTCAACGAACTGAAAGAACATCAAGTGCAACTGAGTCACGCCCCAGGAAGTTGGTAAACAGCTTCCACAGGTCGCTCCCACCCACGCTCATCAGCTGCAGAGTGCGATACAAGGTCGTGCAAACACCTGCTACACTCAAAGGCACGAGGTCATCCAAGTTTTAATGCTAACGAGCATTTTGTTTTCGGCATCAACCTTTCGACGGTTTTATTGCAGAATGCCATCTATTTTATATTCTGAGCTAACCTCACTATCTCTGAGTTTGCAGTTAATGACACTGCCAGTAGATTCAGCTAGGGGTAATAATTCTTAATGGTTTGCTGTGGAATTAATATTTATAAAAAGTAAAATAAACCGTATACTCCCTTCCCTAGTTCGAAATTTAAAACAATGTGCGATTGCACAAAAAGCACTGATGCGACCTCACTTGGAATATTGTTCTTCTGTGTGGGGCCCGCATAATAAAGGCTTAATGGATGCATTGAAGTTGGCCCAAAAAAGAGTAGTTATGGCTGGAAGGAAAGCGTAAATGTGATGTTGAAGGAGTTGACTTCAGAGGACTTGGAAAGCAGTGGAAGTTGCTCTGGTAGGAAGCTAATTTGG
>JARYHS010009186.1:130466058-130541926 GCA_031002005.1 Vandiemenella viatica
TCAAGGAAAACTACTCAACAAACTTGGAATTCACATAGTTAAAAAGCTTTAGTTTAGATTAAAATCTGTTTATCTTACGACTCCACAATAAAGCAGCAAGAAATCACAGTTCGTTCGATACCCACCAAAGATCACGTTACAGTACAGATGAGTACTCCACCCTTTAGATTACGTTAAAATGGTTCCTTGAGTACGCAACTTTTGTTTCTTGTTTCTTCAGTTTTTGGAAATATAATACGTTAGAATATACAGAAAAAGGTTGATCAAACCATTACAATACACATTAACACCCCAGTAAGAGTAACCAAATTGTGGAATTTCTCTTACGGAAAAGGTTACAAAGATAATGCATTACAAACTCTTATGCTTTGATACCAGAAGAAAAACAAATGGCGAACGCATTAATGAGCTCATCGAAGTCGGCGCGAGTGAAGAAATGGGAAAATGTTAGCACTATACACGACCGGCATTCGTTGATGTTTCAAATAATCTAAAGTACTTTCATAAGGATCCTCCACATCGGCTTCCCGGAAGATCAGATCCAAATTCCTGTTGGAAGATTCATATTTCATGAAATTAAGTGAATTACCAACTTTAAACAATCTATGATGGCTATCCGTTCCGCGTCTCGGAACGATATCTGTTCCCTTTCTGATAACGAATTTGTTGACGATCCGTCAAAGCACAACTTAAGTGGCCATGTAAAGTAGAATCGATTCATAAAAATACAATTCAACCGCGAAATATCTTAAAAATCTCCACATGAACATCTCTCAGTTAATATTTGTCTTTCATTGCAATGCTTCCCTTCATCTGTCCTTTCTGATAGCAACTTGACAAGTCCCGCGGGTCTATAACTTGAGCCAAAATACTGCCTCATTTAAAAAAAAATCCTTCCAATAAACTTATTTCTTTTTGTTATATCCATATTTTAATTTCATACTTTATTTTGCACTTAATTTTTTATGTAATTCCATAGCTCTGGATTTCAAATGATTCAGTTTTCTAAGTACTACTAAAACGTTTAAGGTCTAGCAGTAATTTATTCCAGTCACCGACTTCCATATATAAAAAAAATCCCATCCCTTATGCCTGTAGTTATGGTCGTCTCTTCTTTTCCATGCACTATACGTAATTCTTGCCATCAGCTATTCGATTCATTATCTTCAGTTAACAGGACTGGTAGTTTCGTGTTGCCAACACTCTTACAGTATGCTCCCAATGAAATAAGTTAGTAATTAGTAACTAACTAAGTTTGTCAGCTAGCATCGACATCTCGAAATCCGAAAGCCTTTAAACACAAATTGCGAAGATTTTCGTTCCTGCAAGCTGTGCTGGAGTGAGCTGAGTTTCGAAATGCCAGTGCATCCGGGAAATGCTGCGAGATTTCCTGCCAGACTGCGGCTTGAGGGCTCACCGCGAGACAGCTCTACTGAGCAATTCCTGCAGCAAACTTCTCAAGTAGCTACGTATCTCAACAAGCCACTGCAAGGACTGTCACTATGATCATCCCACCTAGCTAGATTCTGCAAACATAATACATCTGTACATCTTATAACTTAGATTCTTTAACATTAATTGTACCCCACAAGATATTATCAGTCATTTCAGTTAATTATTTCCAGACACATCTCATATTTTTGTAGGAAGCCATGTTATATGAGTTAAAACAGTAGAGGATTGTGAACAGTTAGAGGGATATCGGAACAGGATATTTAGCTAAGTGTGTCAATACGGGATGAAGATAAAGATAAAACAGTGTTAGCTATTAAGTACATAGACACATAGGTTTTAAACGTGAAAGAGGACAAATTAAAATACCTTGGCGCATCATTTGATAAACTCAGTTGTGAAGGTTGTAAGGAACGTTTCAAACTTCTGCATTTCGTGCAGAGGTGGTAAGGAAATGTACAAGGCAAATTACGAAGTGTGAATACAAAACGTTGCTTGAATGTGGTAGCGTAGTATAAGTTTCACACCCTGGCTATGAGAAACAGGCGTTAGAATTGGTGCAAAAAGGTGGGCAGCTAGATCTGTTCATGAAAGTTACCACAGAACACAATCAACAATTGATATTACAAAGGAGCTGGATTTGGATTCATTAGGAGTGTGGGAAGAGCGTACTGGGGTGTATAATGTGTATACTGGCTGTGATGCCTGCATGGATATTGATAGAAGAATTAAAAGTAGACCGTGGAAGCGACGGTTGCATTCTGTCGAATCGAATGAGAGGATAAAGAAAACAGGTTCGATCATGTGCTGGCATTTAATACCACTTCTGTGGAGAGACACCCAGGGACCAGGCGGAATTAACATTCACATCCGGTCGTCAAATCACCATCAAGAGTGTGGTATGGCCTCTCCTAGCACCGCTTACCGTTTGGTATTTAAACCATGACTTTTTACTCAATAGTATATATAAACCAAGAAATTTCCAAATCTCAAAGATTCTTCCTCAGCAGGGAACAAATGAACAAGAGTAATAATTAAATAAATAAACAAATATTTTAGTAAATCATTCTGCCAATCACCCAGAGTGACCTCTGAAACCTATGAAGTCCTACACCAGGATTACAGCAACTGAGTACCTTCTGAATGGTCACAATTGGCTTTGATCTATATAGTACAAGATCTAGCTGCATGATTCCTACGTCCATCTGTTATTTGATTGAAATGCAATATTTATTAGCAGCAGAATGTGATTTTTCCGATTTTCCTGAAGGAATATGTCCGCAAATATTTTAAATTAAATTTTCAAAAAAATCGTTAACTTGTTTTTTTAAATAAATTATAATTAATTTCAAAGAGAGACAAGTAAATGATATAAAAAAATTGGGTTACCTGTGTAAAAGTGGCCGCAAATAGGGGTTGCCAGGTGTTACAGTTTTTATTTTTTAAAAAAAAAGGCATTCGGTCTTGCAGCCATTCAGCCAGCAACCGTGTTTCTTTAATTCTGTATATAGAATCTTCTAGTGTTATTATTGATGATTACAAGCGACAGGACAACACGGGACAGCACAACACTTAATTGAAACCACCCATGCCCTTGACCGAACTCGACCGGTGACCCCTGCAATGGGAAGCCAGCTCGCTAACCCCGCGCTAGCTGGGCCGCCAGTTGTAGTTAGCGCACCACAATATCTGACAGACGGTGTGGTGGGCTAATTCTCTCTCGCTGTTACAAATCTTTAACAGCTGGCGACCCTTACTTGCAGCCACTTTTGCATAGGCAACCCAAACTTTTTTTACGTTATTTACTTGTCTCTTTTTGAAATTAATTATAATTTATTTAAAAAACAAGTGAACAAAGTTTTTTGAATTTTTTTTTTAATTTAATTTAATATACTTGCAGCCATATTTTGATAGGCAATCCGGCAGAATCACATTCTGCTACTAATAATTATAAATAAAAATTACATTTCACTCTAATAACAGATAGATGTAGAAAATCATGCAGACGGATCTTAGGCTAATAGCTTCGGCTCTGGGCTTAATCTCTCTTGATTTGTGAGTTATGACAGCAGCACAGAAATTTTTCACATGAACCATTCGGTGAGCCAGCGAAATTTGTAAGTATAATTGAAAACGTAACTACAATTTGTTGGTTTTCACAGGCACCCGACATTTTTAGAAACTTCAGGCTATTCACCAAAATTAAATAAGTTTATTTCTTCGTTATTGTGTTGACAGCGTTTTAATTTTCTGCTTCTTCACCGGTTGAGATAAAATTACGGTAAACACCTCAGATTTTTAGCCAAGAAAACTTCATTAAAATTCGTTCAGTAGTTTTTAAGTGATGCCAGATTATAGTTCAAAAACTTTAACATTCAGAAGACATTTTAATTTTTAATTTCTTGCTCGTTCACATGACGTGATAAGATATATCGTAGATTTTAAGTCGGAGCATTATTTTTTTAAAGTGCTAAAATCTAATCAAAATGAGTTAAGTAGTTTTGTGGTAATTAAGGAACCAACAGACAAAAACATGAACTGACAACAAAAAAAAATTGTTTTGGTGTCGGGGGTTTCAAAATAATCAATCGCAATCATTTAAAAAAAAAATATATTTTCAATATGCAGAAATAAACCATTATAGCAAACAATATTAGTAACACATTTGGTATGATGACTAAATTACGTATCTGTGATAGATAGGATTAGAATATATAACACTGGCAATTCGTGTTCAATCCTAACCAGTTCAAGGCAGCTGGCAAGCAACATAGAGGCAGAGAAAAGGAGAGGAGAGTCACAGAGCTGAACTGAGTCGCGTCTTATTTAGAAAATTAATTATGTCTGCAGCGGGAGCAGCTCCCACGCTCCGTCTTTAGGAGGCAGAGAATCCAATTAGGACGAAAGCATGATAAACCGCGACGTGGTGGCCAAAGATTAAAGGGACGCTCCACTCTTCACAGAGCACCAGAAACACGGTCAGATGTGGCCAAACACAATTTGAACTAACAATACCCATATTCTTTTTGTTTCTCAGCTGGGATTTTAACGTATGGTGAAAAGATAACGTTACTAAAGGTGATATGTGTAACAGGAAAGATGTGGGTATCGTCAGTTTATGCGAACCGATTAAAATTTATGTTAATATGTGTTTATTTATTAGGCTTCCGTAGCTCCTGACGAAGAGTGAACCTTAAGAAATCACTCATTTGTCAGTCTGTAGCAACGTTTTAAATTTCTTGGAAATTTGTAATTGCGAACTACGTTAGTTCTAACTAAACTCAATACCATTATAAAGCAAAATTTAGTAAAATCATGATGGATGAAATAATTAAAAAAAACTTCTTTGTATATGTACTTATCATTTGATTTAATTTTACGATTTGTACAAGATTTTAGCAAAAAAGAAAAAAGTAACCACTGCTCTATTTCAGATACTACTGACCCGAGAATTAATTAAAAACTTAGTGATATATACCATGCTAGAGGTCACGGGAAAGTTATACAGCCACCTTCCTGGATTTTGTGGCTTTCGTAAATTAAATAAATGAGCAGTTCTAACAAATTTGATACTTCAGCAGATTAATATTTATCGACAAAACAAACATAAGCATCTTTCGGCAGAGAATTTCATGAATCTATACTAAGATTATGAATGTGAAAGTAACTCTGTCTATTATGTTTTCAGGACTAAACGGCTTAACCAATCTTGATGAGATTTGACAAGGAAGACTAGGAAGGACATACGATGATTTTTCCGGGATAAATAAGATATATTTTTTTCACGAAATGTTGAAAACAAACAGAACGGTGACAGACAGACGGGTAATATGTGTAATAAGTCTTTGTAATGCTACATGGGTCACTCAGATTTTGTGTATGTCGCAGTCAGTTCGTGCATGATCTTACCAAAGGACAGCAAAACCAGAAACACTATGTACAAAGCGACATTGACATAAGATGTCAGCAGAAAGTGATATAATTTTGAACCACATACAAAAATCTGCCGAAGACACAGTGGTAGATAGTCTCCCATAGTTAACCCCCTCCACATTAGTTTTGATCTTTTTTTAAAATCTGTTGAATAGTAGAGAGGTAAAGTCAGGCCCGCCACTAGCTGTTTGAACGCCCTTGTGCAATACCGATCATACCACCCCCTGTCTAACTATTCTAGAAATTTGCCGCAAAAAAGGTCGCCGCACTGAATTTGAATATCGATCACTCAATTTGCCACCTGCCTCGACGTGCCGCTCGCTTCCGGCGGTATATGACTGCTTTCACTGTCTTCTTACAATACAAACTTCAAAATGTGATAATGTTAGTACATTCCAAAAATAATAATTTCTTAAAAATATAAACTACTGTACAATATAATTCTACTGTGATCTGCGCCTCTTTTTACCAATATTAACCATATAGTCTCTGTGCGCAAAACGTGTACACAGACTAAAATATATTCTGGCTAACCTTCCTGCACAGTTTCAAATAACCTTTTATCACAGAAGAAATGTAGGTATTTCCCCAAATTATTTACGATAAGTTTTATAACTTTTTCTGTTAATAAATCTGCCTGTGGCTCTATCGAGGGAAAAAATTGTTTCACTAGCTACTTGGCTCTAGAAAGAAGTATTCATGATAATATTAGCGGTAGTTGCTACGAGCAATACCTGCCCCAAATTTTTAATGGATTTTATGGTTTTGTTTATCAGCAGTTTCAACTTGGTGCATGCTAAGTCAAATACGTATACATTTCTTGCACTTAAGTGACTTTCATCACCAGTGTCTCATATCTGCAGTAATTAATTGTGTTTGACGTGAAGTTTGAAGAGACCATGTCATCAATCGCTTAAGTGACTACGAAATGCATGAAAAGAAACCGTAAACTCGTTGAGTGGTCGCCACTACCGAGACTGGAACTAACAGCTATGGCACGTAGACATTTCCAACTTAAACATGTTCGGCTATAATACTGGTCCCAATCCTATTCGTTCCCCATATCAGGGAAATAGCTTTGGTGATAGAATTAAGATTGAACTGTATTTTCCAAATAATCACTCATCAGGTGATTATTTTTACTTCATCATTCATACAAGATATATATTTCCTGGTTTTTCTTTCGTTCCTGCACAGTTTTTTGTTACCATCATTTGCTTATAAGGAGATTAAACATGGACTGAATAAAAAGAGAGACTGCGGGGAACATGGTAAAATTACTGATATGACAGGAAAAAAACTGCATTGAAGGTAGTTGCAACACGACAGACCTGTACGGTGGTTACATATGGACTTATCCTACATCGCAACAGCTTAACCGAGGACAATGATTTAGAAGAAATTAACGATATCGCTCATAATTCACCAGTGTGACTCAGTGTGGGAGGTATGAAGGGGCCAGGTCCTTACTGCAGTTTAAGCAGTTTTCCGTTGCAATCACAGCGAATGCTGGGATGGTTCCCAATTTCCACCTCATAAACTGCACATTTTACAAACAAAAATACACTTATCACACACAGAAAGTAGTCACGCATTTTGCAGACAGATGACAATTTTTCACTTTCTCCGTTAGTACTTGGTACGACCTGGCAGTAGGGATATAATGCTCGGCGTCCGAAAGGGCACGCGGTAGTAAAATCATAGCTCAAAATTTGATTATGCCAGTTATGAATAAAATTCATCAAAGGCAGCCGACCCCTAATGGTAGACATAGATTGTGAAGAAGAACGATATCGCTAATCGTTTTAAAAGCTGCTTTATGCTCTATAAAGAAAAGACATCAACTGAAGCCGAGCGTGGTGTGTTAGTGGTTAACGTTCTGGTCATGCATTAAGGTTCGTTCCCACGGCGCGTGGTAGGCAGGATGCGCCTTTCATCTTCTACCGCCTGGCGGTGGGTCGAGGCGTCCCTGTTCCGTGGGAACGAGGCTTCAGGGAGGGCGCCGCACAGTGGTTCCGGATTGGAATATAGCAGACATTCGAACTTAAGTCATAATATCGATCCAAAAAATTTCTTTTGATATCATTTGTTGTTCTGATCAAAACTTGTTATCTTAAATTTTTGATAAAAATGAGTCCTTCACACTTTTTTTATTATTTTTTAAAAATTATAACAAAATGTGTGGGTGAATTTTGTTTTCTTTTCTCGGCCCTATATCAAAGTGTGAAGTCAAACCTTATGCAATTGTAAGTAGCTATCCTTCTTAGTAGTACAACATAAAACTTTATTGCGTATCCTTGCCGCTTTGACCGCAGGGCGTAAGTGAATTTCAGGATTATAATATAGTGGACATTCGGACTAAAGTCATAATATCGATCCAAAAAAAAATGCTTCAGATAACATTTGCTGTGCTGATCAATACTTGTTATGTTCAATTTTTGATTAGAATGAGTCCTTCACACATTTCCTTATGGTTCTGCCTCTCGTCGACATCGTGGTCATAGAGTCAGAACAGGATTGGGGGAAAGGAACGGAAAGAATTCAGCCATGGCCTTTTAAAGGGACAACAACGGCTCTAAGTTAGAATGGTTGGAAAGAGCTGGACAGTGGAGGATACAAATGCAGACGTTATTAACTAATTCAAATGAATGAAGTCCAGAGCTAGAAAGATTGTTGAAAGAATTTAGATCAAGAAAGTGCAGTACAGGACAGAAAGATAGAACACGAACAGGAAATGTCTGCTAGGTTTATATCCCTAGCAGACTCGACCATGTTTGCAAACTTCCAAAGATAATAGTTGAACTTCCATGAGGATGTTGGCACTGCCCGTGATGACGCAGGGGCGCTCTCTGCATACGACACTTTTAGATGAGCTGTCGCCAACAACGTTTGATCGCTGGATCGTGCCACCCACCCACCGCTTTCAGCACGTCCCTCTCCTGCCTGCAGCTTCCTTTTTTTTAAGCTTTTACCGACACTGCTGCATGTACGCGTCACAGCAGCGCTGCTGGCGACGGCAGAGATATTACGTTTTAAAATACAGCAGGTGCCCCCTCGAACTGCTAACTCCAGGTCGTTCCATTTTACTTTTACTTTCTCTCAACAGTCATCAAAGCCCAAAGATGGTAAGAAGGAAGATGAAAATAAGCATTTAGTTTCATTTATTGAGTTTATTGGGTTCTGCTTGAAAATTGTCACGTTTAACATATACTTAACAATACTTATCCTTCTCACACCCGTGTTCAATTCGGCCATATGGGAATCTCTGGTAGAAACTGTAACATGCTCGAAACAATAATTTTGTGAAAAGAAGTAACCAAGTCGGACTGTGGCCACTACTTTTGTGTATAGCATTTGAAACACGAAGTATTCGTCTGCTGCTTGGATGACGTTGGGTTTTATACAATATGCTCTCAGTATGGAATAAGCACGAGCAGCCATCTCAAGTACTAGGGTTCTACAAGTTGAGGTCTACTATACTGACAGTATCAGAGTTTGCTTCGCCGTGCAATCGACTAATGTCAACAAGTGGCGTAGGTCCCCGGTGCAAAAAAATATTTTGGCCCCTCAGGCCAGGTGGGCGACCTTTTTTTTTTAGCTCTACCAAGTCTTGTGAGGTTTGCTGGTGGCAGGGGCTGATCTGAGCGACGGGCTCCCTGAGCTTGGGGCCCCCAGTGCAAGGCACCGACAAGCCCTCCGACAGCTACGCCCCTGAAGTCAACGATAATAGCTATACCGGTGAATTTAGGTATTTTTTACATAGAAGCTGATCGCATACGCCAAAATGCTTGTCAAAGTCGTCCTTGAAAAATGACTCGTTGCATCACCAATTTGCATTTGTCGATCTCATCTTTCTGAAAAATTCGTAATCTCGATGTCACTTATTTTCTGCACACTCCACTGGGCGACTGATCATCGGTATTCGACGCAAACGCAGACTCCCTAAACAAGAAGGACGACAAGACTGAACAACTTTCGGGTGAGTGGTAAAAGTGTCGAAATTTCTGTTAAAATTAAGATGCAATGGGACCTTTGTACGTATTTGCCAGCCACCTCCAATATAAGTAACAAAAATTTGAAGTAAAATAAATTTAACAATTAATGGCATGTTGGCGATCGAAAGGTACTGGTCTGAATTCCTGTCCCGGCGGGGATTTTCATAAGCTCTTACTTAACCCGGCCTTCACTTATGGCACTGCTTGCTGTGTAATACGGAATTCTTCCATGGTTTGGATTCGACGTTAAACTGTAGGTCCCCTATAAGATTAACAACCCAAGCTGTAACATGGCTGTGTCTAGATCAAGCAAATTCAAGCCAAAAGAAGGCACAGCATAGTCCTAGTTGACCAAAACGAATGTAAATACATACAATTAACAAGTAATATAGACATCACAAAAATTTGTAACAGACCTTGTGAAGTTTGTAATAAAAATGCCATCTCTGTTCCATAAACTGCAAAAATTCTTTGTGGACCATTTTTTTAAAAAATTTATTGTCCTATTGTGATATTGTCAAATCTGGTAGGTAAATAAACATTTCTGTTCCATTTCTTCTTTTCTGACTATCAAGCGATGTGAGGTTAGAACACATTCTTCCACCAGATAATTTTCCTTTTCGTGATTGCGTAGGATCGAAGATATTTTACTGCGATTATGTTAAGGATTAGTCACATCAAGGTATATTTACACTAGTTTACGAAGGCTTCAGTTACAGTTTATGATCGACAAAAATCATAAATCCTGAGGTGAACAAAACACACCAACCTCGAAATTATAAAATTCGAATTCTTATCCTCTGTAAGCATTAATATAAACGGAAAGAACTAAAGTTTTATTGCGTGCATTAAAATCGCCAAACCAGTTTTCTTTGAAATTCACATAACATGGATACAATACGCTATTAAAAGTAGCGCTTAGGGAAACAGAAAGCAGTTAGGTGTTGAAAACGAAGCATTTAACAGCTGGGAGGTGAAAATAGGTCAACTGCCGACCAAACGATTTATCGGGGTGATGAAGATAACGACTGTATTGCGTGTTCGTGGTCGCTATAGAACAGCACAGCCCATTTTCTCTCTTCGTCACCGTCCAAAAACATCAAAAGAAGTCTTAATCACATAAAAGCAATTTTGAAATAGAAATATGATGACTTCTACAGATGTCAGGTTGGTGTAGCAATAAATCATTGCGTAAAATTATCTGATTTCGTTACACTAAAAAAAATTTTCCCTGATGTGATGAAACTGGTCACTTTTGTAATTCCTTACAAACAATGTTACTGAATATTTTTTTATGATAATAAAAATCAGATTATTCGTTTGCTTGTTCAGATACGGATTGGGGGAATTAATGTTTCTCTCCAGGTTGTTTCATTGCTCAACGACGGAATTTTTGTACATCAGTGAGAGTAATACAACTCCATACGGTGGTGAGAATATTATCCTAGCGGGTCATAGGATTGGAAACATCGACTTTACGATCACGGCTATATTTATCTGATACTCTAACAGGTCTTCTTCTTTCTATCCTGGACCACTCTTTAATCATCAAAAAATAGTAACTACAGCTGCTGTTCTGCTTCGAATACCCTATGGTTTCTGTTTCTTTCCTGTTATTATAGTCCACTGTACTGTTTAAAAATCAACCGATCTCATATACTTCGAAATGCAGTTCCATTTTATCTCTTCTTACTATAGTATTCATCTTTAATCTCCTTTCTTCAAGCACCATTTTTTTTTTTTAAATTCATTTCTCACAATGACAGAATTGTCGTGCAGCACATTTCAAATATTTTTTTTAGGAACTCCTTTTTCATCTACGGACCAGTATCAGATATCAAAATGTGACTACTTTTCAGGAAATCCGTTTTTCTCGAATATCTTCTATATGTGTTTTCCCGAAATCACTCCAGGCGAATGCTGGGATGGTTCCTTCAAAAAGGACGTTGCTGAATTCCTTCCAGTTTGATATTCTCAACCCTCTGCGCTTCTAAAGACCTCGACGTAGGCGAGGCATAAAGCCCTAACAAAAATCCTTAATTCTTCTGTGATAATATCTAATATTATAAATGCGAAATTAAGTCTCTCTGTCTGTCTGTTACGTTTCTTGGGCTAAACGGCTACTCCAATCGTGATGAAATTTGACAAGGAGATGCTATTTGACATTAGGATGGACATGTGATACCATATTCTGTATTAAATTATGAAAACTATCTGAACTGTGTTTAGTTTATTCAGGATATACTTGTTCCACGGGCAGTTTTTGTGTGATCTAAACTAATCTTATATATATATAAAAATAGACGTGTTTTTTCCTACATTTCACTTTTCAGCCACCACTACCTTGCACAGATCACTGATGTTTGTTGGTGGAAGTAGCATGGAGTTTCCTGTCGTGCACAACGTTGGCCGAATGCCGATAGCTGTGGGGATGTGGGAGATATAATGATTAAAGTTGGTCAGTGCAGGGCGTTTTCATATTTCGACCAAAAATTCGTATCTCCGTATACTTCTCTTTCCTGCCACAACTACATAACATAGACCTTTGGTATTTGTGTGTGATAGTAGAATCGTCTTTCCTGTCGTGCACTATGGTTGTTAGATGTCGGTAGCTATGGGGGTGTGGGAGATATGGGGGTTGAAAATGGTCGACCTGTGGCAATTTCATACTTCTGCCAAAGACAAAAGTGTCATGGTGTATCACTTTTCAGCGAAAACTATAGATCACAGATAACTGGTGTTTGTGTGTAGTAGTAGCACAGAGTCACCTTTCGATCACAACAGCGGCCGATTTTCAGAAACTGTGGTACTGTGGTAGATATGGTGGTTGTAAGTGGCCGACCAAGGATATTTTTCGTATTTCGACTGTCTCCCGCATATGTCTCTTTTCGGCCACAACTACATAGCATAGAGCATTGGTGTTTGTGTTTGGTAGTAGAATCGTATCTCATGTAGTGCACTATGGTTGTTAGATGTCGGTAGATATGGGGGTGTGGGAGATATGGGGGTTGAAAGTGATCGACCTGTGGCAATTTCATACTTCTGCCAAAGACAAAAGTGTCATGGTGTATCACTTTTCAGCGAAAACTATAGATCACAGATAACTGGCGTTTGTGTGTAGTAGTAGCACAGAGTCACCTTTCGATCACAACAGCGGCCGAATTTCAGAAACTGTGTTACTATGGTAGATATGGTGGTTGTAAGTGGCCAACCAAGGATATTTTCGAATTTCGACTGTCTCCGCATATGTCACTTTTCTGCCACAACTACATAGCATAGAACATTGGTGTTTGTGTATGGTAGTAGAATCGTATCTCATGTAGTGCACTATGGTTGTTAGATGTCGGTAGCTATGGGGGTGTGGGAGATATGGGGGTTGAAAGTGATCGACCAGTGGCAATTTCATACTTCTGCCAAAGACAAAAGTGTCATGGTGTATCACTTTTCAGCGAAAACTATAGATCACAGATAACTGGTGTTTGTGTGTAGTAGTAGCACAGAGTCACCTTTCGATCACAACAGCGGCCGAATTTCAGAAACTGTGTTACTATGGTAGATATGGTGGTTGTAAGTGGCCGACCAAGGATATTTTCGAATTTCGACTGTCTCCGCATATGTCACTTTTCTGCCACAACTACATAGCATAGAGCATTGGTGTTTGTGTTGGTAGTAGAATCGTATCTCATGTAGTGCACTATGGTTGTTAGATGTCGGTAGCTATGGGGGTGTGGGAGATATGGGGGTTGAAAGTGATCGACCTGTGGCAATTTCATACTTCTGCCAAAGACAAAAGTGTCATGGTGTATCACTTTTCAGCGAAAACTATAGATCACAGATAACTGGTGTTTGTGTGTAGTAGTAGCACAGAGTCACCTTTCGATCACAACAGCGGCCGAATTTCAGAAACTGTGTTACTGTGGTAGATATGGTGGTTGTAAGTGGCCGACCAAGGATATTTTCGTATTTCGACTGTCTCCGCATATGTCACTTTTCTGCCACAACTACATAGCATAGAGCATTGGTGTTTGTGTTTGGTAGTAGAATCGTATCTCATGTAGTGCACTATGGTTGTTAGATGTCGGTAGCTATGGGGGTGTGGGAGATATGGGGGTTGAAAGTGATCGACCTGTGGCAATTTCATACTTCTGCCAAAGACAAAAGTGTCATGGTGTATCACTTTTCAGCGAAAACTATAGATCACAGATAACTGGCGTTTGTGTGTAGTAGTAGCACAGAGTCACCTTTCGATCACAACAGCGGCCGAATTTCAGAAACTGTGTTACTATGGTAGATATGGTGGTTGTAAGTGGCCGACCAAGGATATTTTCGTAATTTCGACTGTCTCCGCATATGTCACTTTTCTGCCACAACTACATAGCATAGAGCATTGGTGTTTGTGTTATGGTAGTAGAATCGTATCTCATGTAGTGCACTATGGTTGTTAGATGTCGGTAGCTATGGGGGTGTGGGAGATATGGGGGTTGAAAGTGATCGACCTGTGGCAATTTCATACTTCTGCCAAAGACAAAAGTGTCATGGTGTATCACTTTTCAGCGAAAACTATAGATCACAGATAACTGGTGTTTGTGTGTAGTAGTAGCACAGAGTCACCTTTCGATCACAACAGCGGCCGAATTTCAGAAACTGTGTTACTATGGTAGATATGGTGGTTGTAAGTGGCCGACCAAGGATATTTTCGAATTTCGACTGTCTCCGCATATGTCACTTTTCTGCCACAACTACATAGCATAGAGCATTGGTGTTTGTGTTTGGTAGTAGAATCGTATCTCATGTAGTGCACTATGGTTGTTAGATGTCGGTAGCTATGGGGGTGTGGGAGATATGGGGGTTGAAAGTGATCGACCTGTGGCAATTTCATACTTCTGCCAAAGACAAAAGTGTCATGGTGTATCACTTTTCAGCGAAAACTATAGATCACAGATAACTGGCTGTTTGTGTGTAGTAGTAGCACAGAGTCACCTTTCGATCACAACAGCGGCCGATTTCAGAAACTGTGTTACTAGTGGTAGATATGGTGGTTGTAAGTGGCCGACCAAGGATATTTTCGTATTTCGACTGTCTCCGCATATGTCACTTTTCTGCCACAACTACATAGCATAGAGCATTGGTGTTTGTGTTTGGTAGTAGAATCGTATCTCATGTAGTGCACTATGGTTGTTAGATGTCGGTAGCTATGGGGGTGTGGGAGATATGGGGGTTGAAAGTGATCGACCTGTGGCAATTTCATACTTCTGCCAAAGACAAAAGTGTCATGGTGTATCACTTTTCAGCGAAAACTATAGATCACAGATAACTGGCGTTTGTGTGTAGTAGTAGCACAGAGTCACCTTTCGATCACAACAGCGGCCGAATTTTCAGAAACTGTGTTACTGTGGTAGATATGGTGGTTGTAAGTGGCCGACCAAGGATATTTTCGTATTTCGACTGTCTCCGCATATGTCACTTTTCTGCCACAACTACATAGCATAGAGCATTGTGTTTGTGTTTGGTAGTAGAATCGTATCTCATGTAGTGCACTATGGTTGTTAGATGTCGGTAGCTATGGGGGTGTGGGAGATATGGGGGTTGAAAGTGATCGACCTGTGGCAATTTCATACTTCTGCCAAAGACAAAAGTGTCATGGTGTATCACTTTTCAGCGAAAACTATAGATCACAGATAACTGGCGTTTGTGTGTAGTAGTAGCACAGAGTCACCTTTCGATCACAACAGCGGCCGAATTTCAGAAACTGTGTTACTGTGGTAGATATGGTGGTTGTAAGTGGCCGACCAAGGATATTTTCGTAATTTCGACTGTCTCCGCATATGTCACTTTTCTGCCACAACTACATAGCATAGAGCATTGGTGTTTGTGTTTGGTAGTAGAATCGTATCTCATGTAGTGCACTATGGTTGTCTAGATGTCGGTAGCTATGGGGGTGTGGGAGATATGGGGGTTGAAAGTGATCGACCTGTGGCAATTTCATACTTCTGCCAAAGACAAAAGTGTCATGGTGTATCACTTTTCAGCGAAAACTATAGATCACAGATAACTGGCGTTTGTGTGTAGTAGTAGCACAGAGTCACCTTTCGATCACAACAGCGGCCGAATTTCAGAAACTGTGGTACTGTGGTAGATATGGTGGTTGTAAGTGGCCGACCAAGGATATTTTCGTATTTCGACTGTCTCCGCATATGTCACTTTTCTGCCACAACTACATAGCATAGAGCATTGGTGTTTGTGTTTGGTAGTAGAATCGTATCTCATGTAGTGCACTATGGTTGTTAGATGTCGGTAGCTATGGGGGTGTTGGAGATATGGGGGTTGAAAGTGATCGACCTGTGGCAATTTCATACTTCTGCCAAAGACAAAAGTGTCATGGTAGTATCACTTTTCAGCCGAAAACTATAGATCACAGATAACTGGCGTTTGTGTGTAGTAGTAGCACAGAGTCACCTTTCGATCACAACAGCGGCCGAATTTCAGAAACTGTGTTACTATGGTAGATATGGTGGTTGTAAGTGGCCGACCAAGGATATTTTCGAATTTCGACTGTCTCCGCATATGTCACTTTTCTGCCACAACTACATAGCATAGAACATTGGTGTTTGTGTATGGTAGTAGAATCGTATCTCATGTATTGCACTATGGTTGTTAGATGTCTGTAAGCTATGGGGGTGTGGGAGATATGGGGGTTGAAAGTGATCGACCTGTGGCAATTTCATACCTTCTGGCCAAAGACAAAAATTGTCATGGTGTAATCACTTTTCAGCGAAAACTATAGATCACAGATAACTGGTGTTTGTGTGTAGTAGTAGCACAGAGTCACCTTTCGATCACAACAGCGGCCGATTTTCAGAAACTGTGGTACTGTGGTAGATATGGGTGGTTGTAAGTGGCCGACCAAGGATATTTTCGTATTTCGACTGTCTCCGCATATGTCACTTTTCTGCCACAACTACATAGCATAGAGCATTGGTGTTTGTGTTTGGTAGTAGAATCGTATCTCATGTAGTGCACTATGGTTGTTAGATGTCGGTAGCTATAGGGGTGTTGGAGATATGGGGGTTGAAAGTGATCGACCTGTGGCAATTTCATACTTCTGCCAAAGACAAAAGTGTCATGGTGTATCACTTTTCAGCGAAAACTATAGATCACAGATAACTGGCGTTTGTGTGTAGTAGTAGCACAGAGTCACCTTTCGATCACAACAGCGGCCGAATTTCAGAAACTGTGTTACTGTGGTAGATATGGTGGTTGTAAGTGGCCAACCAAGGATATTTTCGAATTTCGACTGTCTCCGCATATGTCACTTTTCTGCCACAACTACATAGCATAGAACATTGGTGTTTGTGTTTGGTAGTAGAATCGTATCTCATGTATTGCACTATGGTTGTTAGATGTCTGTAACTATGGGGGTGTGGGAGATATGGGGGTTGAAAGTGGTCGACCTGTGGCAATTTCATACCTCTGGCAAAGACAAAAATTGTCATGGTGTATCACTTTTCAGCGAAAACTATAGATCACAGATAACTGGCGTTTGTGTGTAGTAGTAGCACAGAGTCACCTTTCGATCACAACAGCGGCCGAATTTCAGAAACTGTGTTACTGTGGTAGATATGGTGGTTGTAAGTGGCCAACCAAGGATATTTTCGAATTTCGACTGTCTCCGCATATGTCACTTTTCTGCCACAACTACATAGCATAGAACATTGGTGTTTGGTGTTTGGTAGTAGAATCGTATCTCATGTAGTGCACTATGGTTGTTAGATGTCTGTAACTATGGGGATGTGGGAGATATGGGGGTTGAAAGTGGTCGACCTGTGGCAATTTCATACCTCTGGCAAAGACCAAAGTGTTACGGTGTATAACTTTTCAGCGAAAACTATAGATCACAGATAACTGGCGTTTGTGTGTAGTAGTAGCACAGCGTCACCTTTCGATCACAACAGCGGCCGATTTTCAGAAACTGTGGTAGTGTGGTAGATATGGTGATTGTAAGTGGCCGACCAAGGATATTTTCGTATTTCGACTGTCTCCGCATATGTCACTTTTCTGCCACAACTACATAGCATAGAGCATTGCTGTTTGTTTTTCGTAGTAGAATCGTATCTCATGTAGTGCACTATGGTTGTTAGATGTTGGTAGCTATGGGGGTTTGGGAAAAATGGGGGATAAAATGGTTGACCTGCGGCAATTTCATATTTCTGCCAAAGACGGATGTGTCACGTTTTAAGTGAAAACTATCAATCGCAGATTACCGGCGTTTTTTGTGTGGTAGTAACACAGAGTCACCCATCGATCACAACGTTGGCCGAAATTCGGTAACTGTGGGAGTGTGTGAGATATGGTGTTCGAAATTGGTCGATCATGAATATTTTCGTATTTCATCCAAAGACTTGTGTGTATCCGTAAATTTTACTTTGCTGTCGGAACTACATAGCGCAGAAGACTGGTATTTGTGTGTGGTAATAGTATCGAGTCTCCCATCGTGCATTATGGTGGTTAGATGTCTACAGCTGTCAATATGGATACTTTACAATCACGAACGAAGTTGTGGGTACCAGCTATTATATTATAAATGTGGAAGTAAGTTTCTGTCTTTTTGTTACGTTTTGACGACTAAATGGCTATATCAATATTGATGGAATTTACAATGAAATAGTGTAGGAAGGACACAGGACATTTTTTCGGCATGAATAACAGTTTTAGTCACGAAATTTTAAGAACTTATCGAATGATGAAAGACAGACAGATTCGTGTGTTAGTCTGTAATGTTACGTTGGTTGCTCAGTCACGCAATCTGTTAGTGTTTGATTGATTAATAAATTTCGATAAGAAACAAA
This sequence comes from Vandiemenella viatica, assembly GCA_031002005.1. Classification (NCBI taxonomy): domain Eukaryota; kingdom Metazoa; phylum Arthropoda; class Insecta; order Orthoptera; family Morabidae; genus Vandiemenella; species Vandiemenella viatica. The sequence goes on from JARYHS010009186.1 coordinate 130,484,285, forward strand.
ACTTATTATTTAGTATAGAAGTCAATTTGCTCTGCACTGTACTATTCATTTGTGTCTGTATAAAAAGTTTCTGGCACCAATTTGTCTTCCTTTTTGACATGCCTTACGGACGTAAACGTGGCCTAAGGTGCAGGTCTAGAAGACAATGTGCTGCTGTTAGATTATCAGATTCAGATGCTCATGTTGAATAAAGAAGAAAAAACCAAGCTGAAATAAAGCTGCCATCAGTTACCCCCCACCCCCCCCCCCCCACACACACACACACATCCCCGCACCTTCGCTTACTTTTCTGTTTTTAAATATGTTGTAAATTGATTCTCTTCATGAGACAGATTAGATGATAGGATTATATAATGATGGCTTTCCATCATATTATGTCGACTCGGTGTTGTTTGGGACAAATCTTACGTTACTAACAGTTTTCTATATCCAATTCTGGAATTGAAACTCCAAGTCCACGCGTACGAAGTCGCGGGTAACAGCTAGTAAACTAATAATATTATACATGCAAAAGTAAGTCTCAGTCTTTTTTTTTTTTTTAACGACTATATGTGCAGGTAGAATGGTATATCTATAGCGTTCCCGTCATATTATGCCGACATATCTTAGGTAACTTTCAGCTTTGTGTATCCAATTCTAGCAATCAAATTCTAAATCCACGCGTACGAAGTCGCGGGTAACAGCTAGTTGCCTAATAAATATCGTAACTGTCTGAAAGAATTAGGCCATCAACATGAAAATTTCAACTTGCTAAAGTGTCGTAAAAATGAATGCCACCTCCGTTTATATAACGGAACATGAAAACTACTTAAAGGATACGGATCAATGTAGTAGACCCATTGTGCTTTGTGTATTGCTAAGGAGAAGCAGGGTGGTTTACGTCTTGATCGGATTTATATCTGGTGCACTATGTGCTCGCCCCCCTCCCCTCTCCCTCCCCCGCCAAATCCTTCCCAACATAACCACCTGTCATTACCAGTGACAAACCTCGCCCCAGATTAATTAGCTTTTTTATGCTCTTTCCAAAGACCTCTCTTCCCCGATCATCCCAGAGCTCACAGCGTCAACCTGAATTTAAAAACGGCAATGCAGCCTCGAGAATTCTCGACACAGTGACACTGCTAATTGGTGCAATTATGACATCCTAATAACTATAAATTACTTTTACTAAAGTCTGAAGAAGTGCGCTGCCTAGATCGCTTCATAGACTATGCATTTGTAATATTAGTCATTTTTCACATCTCTGACTACGCCAAGGATTCCTCTGGACATCAGGAACGATTTTCTAAACCCACTAAGCCTGCTGTTGAATTATTACAGAGGAGGTGAATGCTCTGAGCCAATGTAGCCGAAAACACTCATTTCTGCCGTATTGTCAAGCGTTCCTTCTAGAGTTTACATACGTTTCTGCAATTGTAACATAATGGTTATACGACAATGCCAAATGCATCGAAGTGATAACTACATATCATCCTAAAACAATAATTATTTGTAATAACGAATTGAAACGGACTGAAACGAATGAAAACGAAATGCTTTTTTAATAGTATTTTTGTATATGAGCGACTTAGCTTGGGTATGACCTTATGAAGAGGAGTGGTGAAGCAGGTCCATAAAGGAGGAGACCGTCTATAAGATGTGGGCAAGCTTCAAACATTCTTTTCGTTGAGTAGTAGATATTGAAATAATAAATTAAAAAATAGGTTAGGGAAAATTTAATTATTAATTAATAATTAAATTATTTACGATTTTAAACTGATCAGTAGTATAATTATATCAGTATAGTCCACAAATACAGTTTTTTCGAATACAACGAAAGCAAAGATCCTTCAGCATTCTGTCCGACAGTACTTAACGCGTAACAGGCTGATGATATTGACTGTGGAAGATGCCTCCACGACGCCACTTGAGTAGGACGCGCTGGTATCCATTGAATGCTATATGAGAAGATCTCAAGGAGAGGACATAATCGCCTTTATTAGTACAAATTTAGTATGAGTCGCTCTCCACGAAATCTTTGACTGCATGTGCGATTATACCGCACAAAAGATGCTCATTTTACACGTTTCGCAGCTACAAACCCTTAACCGTAATAAAGGTGTTTAGCACACAAGACTGCAGTATTTACTTGGAATCTCGATAATGTGATATATTGTCGCCTTTGGTATTTAGCCTGCGAGGTAGTGAAGCATAGCTATTAATAACTATATTGTATACTAAAAGCCTGTGTAGTTCAACCTTTCAATAAGCGTAGGGTACGAGGGTATATTACAGAGTGGTGACGATTCATCCGTCCTATGGAAAACTATGGTGATCCAATTGTTATATTTCGCAAAAGCAGGCTTGAGCATGGACACAGTTAGGTATTTGGTTGTATGAAATAATTACTCGAAGAATCACTTTCCATTTGTTTATTTTTCTTTCAAGCCATCAACTCCATCCAAAGATATTAAGGACAAACATAAACAAATGTTCCAGCGATTAACCTCACACACTTCCCAGAACTACTCACTGACAACAAACTGCTCGTCATCTCTGCGCGATTAGATAGACACTTTAGAGACATCCAGAATTGTTCAAAAAGTTCCGACCGACGTTTTTCGAATTCTAACAATACTTCAACAATTAAATCCATACAAAAACAATCAGAATTAATACAAAATCATCCAGAACCATCACGAAACTGTGAAAATTAAAGATATTTACAAGTATTTATACACAAAATTATCTGCATAAACCAGCCCAAACCGTCGCAAATTGTCCTCCAAACATAGTACCCCACATCAAGACTTAGAATTACAAACTTTTAATCAATGTTTCATGCATAATACTGTCCATGAACATATTAAATAGTTTTTACATATTGATAAGTAAATAACTCCAAAACAATTGAATGTTTGTGCATTTATTGACCTCCAGAACGCGTTTCACTTCTTTTTCAGAACCCGCTGTAGATGCTTCTGCAAAAGAAGTGAAACGCATTTGGGAGGTCAATAAATGCATAAATATTCAATTGCTTTGGCGTTATTTATTTATCAATATTATCAGCAATTGAGGAAAATTATTCACAACGTCCAGATTGTTTCTATGGAGAAAACTGTGTAAATACTATGTTCATTTACACAAATTCACAATTAATTACTCGGAAAATACACAAAAACCACAATTAATAAACTCCCAGCTAGCTATACACAGTTTTTAAAATAACATTTCATAAAATCAGTTGGTTCTGACGGCTGAATTACAACAGTATCTTGCATATCTTGCATGTTTTATCATCTTCAATAACTGGAGAATACAAACAATCAGAATACGTATAAATTGATTTGCAGGGGAGTAAATTACCACCGTAACATTGAATCGCTGGCTTTTGTTGAGAGGTGCATGGAAGGGTAAAGATGACCCTGACCACTTGATTTCAGGCATAAGGGTGTAGGAAAATTTTCTTTTATAGAAAAGGGTGTAAGAGATTGGAATAAATTTCCAAGAGAATTGATAAATAATTTACCAAAAACACTGAAGGAATTTAAAGTAAAATTTAGTTGAGGGAAAAAGTAGGTTTGAAAAGGAAAGGAGAAAGACGGGTGAGTAGGGAGATTGCCATCAGAGTGTGCACTCCATCGCAATTTTATCAATTATTATTAGTATTATTATGTTTAAAAATCAATTTTCACTTGGCCGTGTTTGCCGTAAAATCAGCTACAGTTGTGTTTTTAATGCCTCCGTTGTATAGGTATTAACAGAATTACTTTTGCACGACGGATAAAACACTGAATTAATACCTCTTTTGCCCACGAACCTTGCAACACTAGCCCAGCATACTATCTTATTCATAGTTCGACAACGACTGAAGAACTACCTTAGGAAATAAGTGTTCTACATTTCCAACCACGACTCGTTTCAAAACGACAAGTATTACCATTCAGTGTACCAGCTGGAATATCCAGTGCTGAATTAGGCATCGATAGCTCTGTCAGTCGGGCGATGGAAATCAGACAAAGCTTGAGGTGCGACAGGTGTTAACACCAAGGACACGGAGCGTATCTATCATGTGGTGAAGCCTCATCTGCATACTGAAGCCACATACTGACATCACGTATCTCGCGCGTGTCAGTGTTGCAGATTTAGTGCACAGCAGAGCTCAGCGTAGCGACTTAAATGGCACCGCTGACTATGTTCCTCGATGACGTACCGGCAATTGGTCAGAAGCGTGACCAGCCTCGGTGATGAGGGAAGCTACAATGTATAACGGCCGCTCGTCAGGCCACAGTGCTTGCAGTCTGTAGCACACAGCAGGTGGAACCAAAACAGCAAACCAAACTCTTAGCTCTATCTTGATATATCACATCCTACTATACATTATAAACGATAAAAAATTTTCAATAGTATTGCACAAGTTTGAATATTTTTGTCTACAAAATTATGATACAAACTGGGGCTAATATGTTTTTTTACTGTTATTGTAGGTTGTGACATTTATGTCTAACCCCTTTTGTATAATAATTATTGTTTAAATTAGTAAAAAAAGTGATTTAATATTAACTGTATCTGTTTAATGATTTTTAATTAATACAAATAATTGTAATAAAGAGTTCCACAGATTGTAGTTTGTATAGTTGACTGGGTAGCAATAGTATCTTAAAGTTCTAGTAAAACACAGTTTTTGTCTGCGCGCGAGAGTTGTTGCTTGTTTGCGCGCGAGAAAGCTCGCACATGGGCTCCGTAAGAATTTATTTTTGGTGAACTTTGTTATGAATAGTAATTATATGTTGGAATTCGGTTTGAAAGATAATAAATTAATTATCAGTGATAATCAAACAGGATGTTTTGGTTTATTGAAGTTGTTAGATGGAATCATTAGTATCGTGTGCAGGAAAGAAGTTTGTGGAAGAAGCTTACAGAAAGAAGAGACAGGCTGGTAGGTCATATTTTGAGACATGCTGGATTGATTAATTTGTTAGTGGAGGGAACAGTCGAAGGTAAGAACTGTAGAGAAAGACAGAGATTAGAATATATGAAGCAGATAACTGAGGTCATGGTTTGTAAGAGACATGTAGAGATGAAGAAGTTAGCTCAAGATAGGAAGAGATGGAGCATTGCATCAAACCAGTCGAAAGACTGATGAAAATACTGGCACGATTTTAGTTACTGGTGACTAAAAGTAAGAGCTGTTTCGGCTTGCTGTGTTCCTGATGACCAAGTGGGCCAGGCATCCATAACACGCCGAAGGAAGTAGCAGCTTATAAGGTACAGGCTAGACTACAATATTGTTATTTTAGTGAGAGTCGCCATTCGTCTAGCAACCATGTAAGCTGCCTCCTAGAGCTTGTAGTAAATTTACCTGGGGCCGAGACTTAGATAATAAAGGCATTCGTATAAATGATTACAAAAAATGACAAAGCAGGATACTTGAACAATTACGCCTGCTCCGGTGGTAATTTTCTCGGGTTTATAGGTAATCAGAGCAAGGACACGAGCGTTAAACTAGATATTTTGATTTTTGTTAAGTGTTTTACGGCTCGTCGACGTCGGGGTTATTAGAGCCAGGAGAAGATACGAGGCAATGAACGGGAAATAATTGGCCCAAGGCGTTTTGAAGGAAGCATCCGGGCATTCACCTGGATAGATTTCTGGAAACCATGGAAAACAGAAATCTGGATGGCCCGATGGGAATCTGAATCCAGCGCACTTCCCCGAACGTTGCAGATCACCCATCAGGCTCCGTTCTGGATAATAAACGAAAGGAAATGTGCCACATTTATATCAGTACTCCACTTCGACCTTCGAGTCGACAGATTTAGTAAAACTAATGGAAATGGGAATCTATAAGACCCAATTGGGATGTCAACCAGGTTCACTCAACAACGTCGATTCTGCATAATAAACGAAATGTACCACGTTTGTATTAATACTCCAATTCGACCTTAAAGTCGAGAAATTTTGTGGAAGGAATGACAAAGGAAATCTGAAATTCTGACTGGGTGATATCAACACAGATGTTTGTGAATGTTCTCTGGCGTTCACTTCCCCAAACTCCACCTTATCAATCACTCAATTTAACTGTTGGGCGTCTCGAAGACCCAAATGACTTGCTAGTTGAAGTAATGAATGCTAATTCCCCCGTAGAAATAATTGCACAGTAACGCAAACACTGTGTAAGTTCTCAAACCTGTCAGCAATGCATATAAATGGCAAAAGAGAAAATGTATTAGGTTCACATATAGAAAAATATAGACTACTGTATGCATGATTAGGTGGCAGAGGAATTTCTCGTTGAAGCCAAAGTGTAATTACCTTGGAATAACAACCGATAATTGAACTGGACACATTGGGCATCCTGCATTTACTGGAGAGCGTAATGCGAGGATGCACCAGAGAAGTCAGAAAACTGCTGGAGTAAGGTAGAGTGATATGGACACACATTTTGGTTCTCAAATACAGGAGTTGGTGGGAGTGAAAAGGAGGGCACGTACGTGGAAATTGCCACAGAACACAAACAGCACAAAATATGTTAAAGTAACCTGATTGTAAGTCATTGGAAGACATAATGGGGAGGAAAGTGCTAGGATACTATAAGGAATATAGCGGGGATGAATCTTGAATGGATACTAAAGGGGGAGAATTATGAGTATAAGGTGGTAGGAAAGAGATGATCATGACCACAAACTAACGCTTGATTTGAGGCAGAAGTATTGGGAAAATTGTTTTTCGTAGATAAGGGAGTGAATGACTAAATTAAGTTACAAAGAGAATACTAAACAATTTACTGGAAATGTGAAAGAATTTTGAGTATGTGTGTGGGTATCAGCTCCACGGCAATTAAATAAAAAGTTTTAGTTTTGCGTTATTTATTCGTTCGGACTGTAGTAGTATTGAAGTGCCGGCAAGGAATTCCATCGTGTTTTCATCCTCACATACAATACGGACAGAATACAGCACAGTAGTCTTAACAGTCATTCAACACTTGTCACACATAAATAATAACTGAAAGCAAAGGAACTCGCAATTTTGTATCAATGGCAATTGTCTAACATGTAGGTACAACCACAGGGTAGCCACTTCTTCCTGTGGCTGACTGACCTTCCTAACTTCAAGTCGCTTATGATATCAAAATCATTATAAGTTATAGCCTACGTGTCCTGAGTGAAAAGTTAAGGTCTACGCAGTACGCACACAGCACAAATTCACTGGCCGCTCTATGGTTGTCGAGCGGGTTACATAAGCGCAAGGCCAGGGCGTTTGGTATGCTCTGGCTGACAGTAATAAAGGTGACGACCAGAACGTCCACTCCAGCTTATCTACTAGCACAGGTGTTCCTGTAGAGAATGACAACCACAGCGGTGAAGGGCATACAGTGTATACACGGAAAAACTTCTGAATATTTCAAAAGGAACTGCTCCTTCACCTCATTTTGCAATGATTCTAGAAGTTTTACGTTTCTGTCAAGAAATATTACGAAAGGGGGATAGAAAGTATTGACATTTGTCTGCGAATAGTATGAACTTTGCCTATTGTGTTATTCTGTTTGTGAGACTTGCTCTTCTCGAGATGGAAATTTGGGGGAATTTCGGATTTTTCTCGGTGTGTATAAGGAAAATCACCTAAAAACAATAATCACAAACAGTCACTGACAGTCACTGACAAATACTCAACTTGAAATCCGCAACCAAAAATAGAATAACTCCACGGTACTAAATACACGCATTTCATACTCTATTTATATGAATGTAATTCCTTGAGCCTATTCATACATACTTATCTTCAATGATGTACGAGCCCGTAAATTACAGTTACTAACGACAATCTGTTTTGTTTCAGCAACCAGCATGGTGGACAAAACTGAAGTCATTAGCGTCATACAGTTCCTCCATTTCAAAGACAACTGCACCCACCAAATCCTTGATGAAATCAAGCTGTGTACTGTGATGATAATTCGTCATATGACACTGTTAGAAGGTTGAAAATAACAGGCTCAAATCCTTCACGGAGGGGACCATCTATCAGATAAGCGGACATGTAAAAATGTGTCATCACGATGGATTGTTTCATAAGTGCAACGGGTTTCTTTGTCTTCTGCTACTAATTCGCTTGTAATTTCTATGTCGGAAACGATTGCCATTTTTATCATGTAAATAATTGAAGCAGACATTTTCCTGGCAGTTGAAGAGAGAGCATGAAATTTAGGTCTCCTTATTCCATTTAATCATGTTGGCATTAAGTTGAAAATGGTTTTTAAAAAATAATCCCCGGGCACCTTAAACGTACTCATTTGCTAATAGGCTGGTCTCAACCGAAAGTAAGGGATCCCAACGTTAAGCTTAGAAAAGAAACGATAAGCTTCAACCGATCATGGTGGGTGAGCAGTAACGCTCTGAACTCGCACTCAGGAGAACGCGGGTTCGAACCACCAAATTTGAATTTTCCGGAGTTTCTCCAAATCATTTCAGGCGAATGCGGGATGGTTCCTTTAAAAAGGTAATGGCCGAATTCCTTACCGTTTCTTGCCCCTAATCTTTTCCTGCCTCTAATGACCTCGACGTTGACGAGGCGTAAAGCCATAAGCAAAAAAAAGATATGTGAATCCATATCCCCCATTATTCTAACAACTGAAGAGCTTTTTTTTTCTTTTTACTAATGGCTTTACGCCTTGTCCAGGTCATTAGAGGCGGGATGGGACTGGTGACAAGGAACGGGAAGGAATTCGGTCATGGCCTTTTAAAGCAAGCATCCCGGCATTCGCCTGGAGTGATTTGGGGAAACCATGGAAAATCTGGATGCCCGGACGGGGATTCGAACCAGCGTCCTCCCGAATGTGAGGCCAGAACGTTAACCGCTCACCCATCACGCTCGGTGGAAGCGCATAAAAATAACAGCTATATATGTGTCTGGTCTTTCTTTGTTCCAAGAAATCGGATTAAAAGCTCCAGTAGGATATTTCGCTCATTTGTAGTAAGAAACGTGTTCTTGTTTCGGCGTGGTTGAGACAGTTTGTGCGGAAGGTGTCTGCCTTGTAGGCGGTGTGGCCATGACCTCGTGTCTCGCACTAATGAGCCTTTGTCCCCGGCGGCGACATTAAAAGCGCCGGAGATAATGGGATTGGCGCCTGGGCACGTAGCTAGCTCCCCCACAATGGCACGCGACACCCCCGTGGACTCCTAACACTACTACTTCCCGGGGGAGACCACCACTGGTCATGTTATTGCATTCTGTGTATCATTATTTACTTCTAACTGTGTAAAAACAACGGAGAACAAAATCCACGCATGTTCCAGGTCTGTTTCTAAATAAAGACCTACAGAACTTTTCCACTAGTGACTATGGCACAGTGATTAAGGTTCCCAGCTTGTATCTTGATCTGGTAGAGTTTTCTTTAGTTCATGAGAAGTATAGGATCCACCGTACTTCGGTTTCCTTTAACCGATAAAGGGGCATCCATTAATTACGTATGGTGTTTTTCCGGAATTCCGGACGCCCTCCTGCCCCCTGCTGACCGACCTCGTAGTTTTTTAGACCCATTTTTTTTAGCTCTCCCGCTTCCTAGAGCGATTATACCCTCCCCCCAGGGTCAGTATGGGCGTCATATGTGGACCTTTTTTTTAAGGCCTACCGTCCAAAAAATTAAAAAGATGACGTGAGATTTTCGTCGATATTTGTGGGATGGATGTATCTGAAGGGCAGCAGCAAGATTATTGATATTCGATTGAGATTTGGTAATTTTTAGTCGCAAATCACCACGGTTTTCCAAGTTCAATCTGTTCCTCCGTTTTGTTAAAATTGTGTTCGCGTGACTAAAACCAGCTTCAACCATGCACGTAAGAACGGTTCAGCTTCTGTTCCGAAATTGTTGTATTTAGTAGCAATATTGTTATTGCTTCAAAATTCGCCGAGATTTTTATTTTTAAACAACGTTTTAGCTTCGAGATTTACACATATTCCAATCAGTTCATAATCCGTATTTGGAATTTTTATTGAATTATTTCAATTTTTTCCTTATATAGTTTATCTGACCCTTTTTGGTATTAATCGGCCCCCTTTCGACCCGCGCGTATTAATCTAACCCTGGAGAACTCCTGTCGACCCCATGGGATCTTTATCGACCACTCTGGGGACCCCTAATCAAACGAGTACTCACGAGAAAACTGATGGGGTAAAGTGAAAACTGCCGGATAGTAGACACTGACCACTTCATCTTACTGTAGTGCAATAAGATCAAGAAAGAAAATTCGGAGCTCTGCCTCCCGCGAATCCTCCTTGGGCTCCTTGTGGGAGTAATAGGAACATCAACCTCATTTACTTTCTACTTGATTGTCAGTAATAGCGAAACAGCCACAACCCAAGATTCTCATAACATGGGTTTTCATGTAGTGTGTTTGCTTGTGACAGGTGCTTTGAAGTCAGTTGTATCCGTGACATTATTTAATTACTAAATACATACACAATAAGGACGATACATCAAGTGACTTGCGGAAGTACACCTTTTTAAATTTTGATCACGCCGCAGGGGACGGCTCAATGTGAAGGAAACTTTCGCTGCCGTCGCTTTCCATGACATCTTCCACCAACTATTCGTCTTATCTGTTTCTATCGCATTGTTTGTCTTCACCGGTATGCGCCGCGTCACGAGATTTTCTCCAAGCCTGAGACCGTTGATAAGAAAGCAAACTGGCCAAGACCGTGAGGTTAAGCTTCGTGTTTCACGTAGAAACAGAGTGTGGTGGTTGAGCGATAACGCTCTGGACTCGCATTCAAGAGGACAGTTTCGCAGATTTAGGTTTACCATGATTTCACCAAATCACACAAGGTGAATCTAGTGATGTTTCCTTCAAAATACTATGACCGAATTCCTTCCCGTTCCTTGCCCCCAGTCCTTTCCCGCCTCGTAATGACCCCGACGTTGACGAGGGGTAAAGCCTTAAGGGAAAAATTATCTAGAATTGTCTCGTTGCACTGAATGGTCTTCCTCTGAATAACAATAAAAAAATTTAAAGCGGCGCAGAGTAGTGTTCGGATAGATGAATGGACTTAGAGAAGCGACATGATCTTATTAAGTCATGGATAAGTTCCGAAAAAGCTTCGCGAAATTTCCGTAAAAAATCTTATCCGTAGATCTATGAAATATATGACCGTTCTCAAAGTAAGTACTTAGCCGGTCTCTTAAATGAATATGAATTCATCGATTATATTGATGCACTATCCCAAAATGCATAATAAGATCACAGTAATCAGACAAGAATGAAAAGATTGGAAAGAGATAAAGATATCCCTGAAATCAGTTGTGGTCAAAAGATGGGTAACTTTAGAGACGGGAGTGCAATTTTCAAGCATGTTCAGTATATTGACGTGGTCATATCTTGATGGTTGTAGGGGTTTTGCGGTGAAAGAGGTGAGAATTCAGGAATACAATAGAAAAGCGTACGAAGCCGCTCATGATATTTATTTAGAAGAGAAAGGTTATATGTGATTTCGAAAAACAGACAGACTTTGATCTGAACCTTAGATGCATCTCGTGTGAACTAACCGAACGGCTTCTATGTGAATTACAAACTACCCATTTCACCGAATTATTTGATTGGAAATTAATCCTGAGAAATATTAACAGCTTTATAAATAAAAATAATGTAATTGCGCTCTGTCTACCAGACTGATTAAAAGAATTACTTGAAAGGATACTGGATTTGGAAATACGTGGAACACAGGCGTAGTGACAATCATACATTATCAGTTAAATTCTTTTTTCTTCATAAACATATCAAATGCACCTTGATGAGGTGTTGCGCAATACCCGTGAAACGCTTTTCCTGTTCCCAGTAGCTCTCCGAACCAGTATTATATTTGTCATACTCTGCTACGGCTTAACTGCTGTCCAAAAACGGAGTCCCTGGGACTAACTAACCTTAGAGATTTTTATGTGTGTTCGTATACTTTTCAGTTTGCGAAACGTGTAAGCTTATAACAGAATGACCTGACTTCATCTATGTGGACCATAGAAGATCTCTGTCATTATTTCGTCGACTTTTAAATTATCATCATTAATTTTCTACCATCAGGTACAGATAATGTGATCATCTAACGGCTTAAGTGGTATCCTTTTTACACATTACTTTCTTATTGCAGCGCTCGCTAATGTCTTTACAAAAATTCTGTGTCCACCTAAACATTTTTCCTTCTCAATCTGAATCGAGTTAAAGCACCTCTGAGAGTCCATGAATTTGTTATCGAACGAACTCTGGTCTTGCGACATTATGGCCATCTACAGGGAATACCCATACTTGTAGAAGGAACCGAAGATAGTGCTAGGGTATCATTATATTTAGTTGTTACCGTTTTAATTTTCTACTCCATCCCGTGTTAAGGTTATGTGAAGATATTAATCACAACTGTTAGGTCGGACCTCAAGTTTTCAGACTGAAAACACTCAGTCAAAATCTGTTCAGTAGTTTTTCAGTAGTGTTCAGAACAAATTTCAACTTCCTGCTGCGTATAGTTAAGTCGTGCCACTCAACGCAAATCTGTCTTCACACCTTTTGACTCCCTTAAACAGAAATTCTTCAAATTTTTCAGAGTGAATCTCTAAGAGTCAAATACATGTCGAGTCAAATACATGTCGAGTCAAATACATGTCGAGTCAAATACATGTCGAGTCAAATAAATGTCGAGTCAAATAAATGTTGAGTCAAATACATGTCAGTTTGCTTTAACTCCATTCAAACTAAACACAAGATGAAAAATCTCGAACTTTAGTATTGAGTCGTTGACGAGGTGATTAGTGTATATTTAGTGGCATTAAGATCATAAAGGAGATGGTCTTCTGTAAAATTTGACACTATAATCAACGTTAGTCAATACGTTGAGACTCGAAGTTCAGCTTCTTGAGGTTGCTCCTTATAGAAACGAAAGAATTGTGATTCATCTCTTGTAATTTCTTGGCGTTCGGATTCCATTTCCCCACAGGCTGGCTACGTGCGTTGATCGACTGCTGATGGAATCCTTCGCCATTACCATACAAAGCTTAGTCACATGGTAAGGAAACCGGGACGACCTACATAGCTATGAACCCCGAGGAGGTAAGAATATAACAGCAGGTAATTTCACGCACCAAACTGTAAACGAGCACTCGCAATGACTCACATCGCTGAACAACTCATCGCTCTCCCCACTACATTGTTTCTGGACTGGGAATTACGAAGGTAATCACTAATCGTTGTAGAAAGTATCGTATTTCTCCACAAGAAATGACTGCCTGTCTCTTATGTGATTCTAACACGTTATTACAAAGGTGCAAAATATAAAATGAAGACCTGCACTTCCTGTTAATTATAATATTTTAGATGATGGTTGTATAGTGCCATTTTATCAGCCAACAACAAGACATCACCAAGAGTGCTTACAAAAGTAAGCATCAAATTACAAAGATTTACGTTAAAAATATATTACTTCCAGGACGTAATTAAATAGACCGGAATATCTCAAACAGCATATTCTGGTACAAGGTGAATTTTCTAGCTTTCTTTTTCACATTCACTGCCAGGGTAAGGATTAAATTCTGTTTGTACAAAGAGATTTCACATCTACTACGACTGCTTTTACTCTGCTTCTGATTTTCTGGGAAGCTTAAAAATGGTTGGTTGTTCGTAGAGATTAACCCGCCTCATCCACTGATGAAGTTTCCACTCAGTCGCCCATTTTCCAGTGAATAATGTGGAACTGATCGTGTTCCAGATGCCTGACGTCTATAATGGCAGGAGTCTTGAACGAAGCAAAGGTAAAAATCTATAGGGAGTTTTTGATTATTTCAGAATCTCTTTTATACTGTGACAAAATCGCTTTGTGAATGTAGTTACGGAGAGGGAATTTTGCTGACCAGTAAAAGAGCTAGCAATCAATAAATAGTCGTACCTTTGACGATGTACAGGGTGAATTTGATATTCTGAGTTAAATTTGTTAAGTAACAAATAACTGTTCATTCACGATTTCTCTCTGTCTTCAGGATTTTTCATTATTTATTGACGTCTTCTACTATTCTGAAGATCTGATTATATTCCAAATCTTCTCCCTCTTTTTTTTATTACATTTTTATTTGCATTGGCCCTGTCAGAAAACACTCCTGAAAATTACGTTGCTTACTTACATCTTTATTTATCGTCCTTAAAAGTCTTAACAATTATCATTCCTCTCGCCTCTGCTAAGCTCTTCAACACCTGAAAGTTCGAAATAACATAAAAAAATTAGCTACTAACCACAAACCTACAGTCATACCGACCTGAAAGCATCAAAGTTTTCCACTCATGACTTTCCAACACTTTATAACTAATCAGACACCAAAGTTTCTACATGAGTGGTCTGTGATAGATGACACAGATATATTCCATAAGGCTGCTTTCACTTGGCAAAAAAATGCCTACGTTTTTCTTAATACCACGTGAGCAGATCGATAAAGATTGTTCGTATGGCTAAATACCTATGGCAAATTCCATGCATCAAAATTTATTGATTCTATAAAGCACGTGAAACAGTTAGAAAAATGTTTTCATGGGTACTAGCTTCAGTATTTCTCTATATAGCTACTTTTTTAACATTGTATTACTGCAAGATTGCGATAGCATTTTCTAGATAAAAATTTGGAGCGAAAATTTGTTTTTATTATATGCAGACTCATTTTGGAACAAGATATTTGAATAGATTACTTTTTAAAAAAACAAAAACGTTTTTGTTTGAACAAAATTGGAAGGAAAGGAAACTATGTAATTTAGCAATGAAATATTGTTATAGAGTTATTTTATTTAATACTTTCCACAGAAAGTACCGAGAATTAATGCTCTGAACAGAAAGTTAAAAAATAGTACATTTACGAGTTTTTTTATTTAAAAATGGCGTAAAGTCACTCTTCCTGCTCTCACGCTGTCAGGATTTCGTTGGAAGTGTGTTCCAGCATTTTTTGGCTTCTGTATTCATGATTACCAGTAATCATTCACTCCCTACAGTTAGGCTTCCTCATAAACGGGTTTGTTGAATGAAGGAGATGGGTTGCCACGTGTGTGTGGTGAGCAGACAAATGAACTACAGCTACGAACACAAACTGGCAGTCTTATTTCAAAATGAAACTTTCAATCAACTGCTCATGTTACCATCTGCTGGATAGTTTTACTTCAAGAAGTCAAAGGATTCGGAAAGAAACAAAGCAATCAATTATTTTTCAGCGTAAGACTTAAAACGATAGAGGTTCGGGCAACAATGCAAATCCTACTACATGCCGTTCGTTTAAATATGTGAACAATGGAATGGGGCAGCGATGCACGCCACTATTATGGACCCTACAATTTCGCAATAGCTTCTTAAAGTAGTCAATAAAAATTTTCTTGCTTATGGCTTTATGCTTCATCGACGTGACGGTCATTAGAGGCGGGAAAGTACTTAGAGTAACAATAATAAATAT
Source organism: Vandiemenella viatica (assembly GCA_031002005.1). Taxonomy (NCBI): domain Eukaryota; kingdom Metazoa; phylum Arthropoda; class Insecta; order Orthoptera; family Morabidae; genus Vandiemenella; species Vandiemenella viatica. Next base: position 130,499,718 of record JARYHS010009186.1, read on the forward strand.
TCCCATGGCCTTGTCAGGGAACTATCCCGGCATTCGCCTGCAGTGTAACCGAAATCTGGAAGGCCGTACAGGGATTCAAACCCACGTCTTCCAGAATGCAGGCCACAGCGTTACCGCTTACCCACCTCAATATGCACTTGTGTTTACGAGGATTCCTGTTCTTAAAAATGGAACTTGTGATGTAACAACCATAATAAAACTAATAAATATGAAATAATGTATATAAAATAACATGTTGATATACGAGATTGACGACTCCAGCATAAGAGTATGTATAGTTAAGTTGGCTAGCCCGTAAACTAGACTATAATATGATGGATATCGCTGACTTTAGCAAAGATTAATGTATTGGTTGTTACAGCAAAAAAAGAGTTGACCGAGCGTGGTAGGTGAGTGGTTAACGCTCTGGCCTCGCATTCGGCAGGACGCCAGTTCGGATCCCCGTCAGGGCATTCAGATCTGGGTTTTCCATGGTTTCCCCAAATCACTTCAGGCGAATACCGGGATGCTTCCTTCAAAAATCCATGGCCGAATTCCTTCCCGTTCCATGTAATCATTCCCATCCCGCCTCTAATGACCTCGACGAGGCCTAAAGCCATAAGCAAAAAAATAAAAAAAAAAAAAGTTGAGCCTGTGGACAGAAAAACAAATGTTTTGGTTAATGCGTAAAGAAAAATAGAAGGATTTTTGTAAGTAATTTAAGCAGTGTTTGTAATAAATGTTTAAATAGTGAAAAACCTGAGACGAGTTACTTAATGAGGAGTAAATAGTTTTCAAGGAATAACGTATTTTTAACCAGGTGTTCGCCATTTTCTATTCCAAATTGCATAACAGGCTATATAAAAGAAATGGACTAACCTTTCACAAACTACACAGTTAAGTAACATCGTAGTCTTGCCAATAAATCTCCGAATATGGACGGTGATGGATCGAAGAAAGAGACAGAGATGCAGTTTGAAATGACGTGTAAATTCGGGAAAATACGAGAGTAACTTGAAATCAGCAGACAATAATAAAGTTCTGACCCTAAGGTCAGCGTGTTAGAAATCGATATCCGATTTAGTGAATGGCATTATGGTTGTCAATGTTAAAAGCTTTGTACGTTTTATGGTCAATCACGAGATACGACTCTCGCCGATGCCACGAATAAATAAGGAGGCATCCACTGATTAAGTGAGTGTTTTTTCGGAAATTCAGACTCCTCCCCTCCATCCGGCAAAATTTGGTGACATCAAGTGGGAGGGCGCCCCAATCCCCCTTAAGGCGCGTTCCCACGATCCCTTGTAACGAAGGCGAGACGGGACGGGACCTCATTAGCTGAAGTGTAGAGACGAGCTCGGGCCGCAAGTTAGTCCTAGCTTACCTCGCCGACACCTCCGCACCACGTTGCCTAGTATCGTTTGGCACAGAGCACTTTACAGCAACAGTAGGGGTGCACACCGCTGCTGCAAACCGATGCCAACAGCGCACCGCTACACACGCCTGTGATGTTTACCGACTCGAGTGGGTAGCTGCGTCTCGTCTCCGCTAGCAGAGGCGGCCCTGTTCCCATGGCGTGTGGTTGAGTATTCGTCCCGTCCCGTCTCGCCTTCTTTACAAGGGATCGTGGGAACGCGCCTTTAATGAGATCTCGAGAGAACTTTTTTTTTTTAGCTTTACTGTTGTTCCAGTAAGTAAAGGGATGACGTGAGATTTCTGTCAACATCCCCCCCTTCTCCGTGATGAGATTTCGCAGGAACCGACCCTCCTTATTTCAACTCACGTAATTAATGAACACCTCCTAATTAACTGGCAAGAGAGGGGGCTACTCCGTCTGGGCTCTTAAGTGAAACAGTAGAACTACTATTCGGTTCAAGCTTTCGAGGAGGCCGGTTTGCCATATTCGGCTCGAGCTCTTAAAAAGAGCAGTTTGATTACTTACTGCTTATGCTCTAACGTAACATAGTTTCTTATTTAGCGCCCTGATATGGTACAACTTGGTATCACTTCATATTGCAAAGTTGTCCGTCTGACCCATTTGACTACCGATACCTGGCCAAAAGGGGATTGCCGACAGGTGACTGATCGCAGTTCGACGCCACATTCCGCCGTCAGCATCATCGGCATGATAACCGCACCACAATAAACCGTCTCGAAAATAGTAAAATCAATGGAATTTCATGCTCTGTAAAATCTTTTTGTGGTGATCTGCTAACGGGACGTCCATTATCACGCGACCTCAAATTGAGGGAGGGAAGGGTCCACCAAAATCTAAACAAGGAAAGTGGGGAAGGTGGGGGGGGGGGGGGGGGTGTGTCAACGGAAATCTCATGTCAACTTTTATTTTCAGATTTCGCCCTTCAAACAACAGTAGAACTAAAAAAACAAAAAACAAAACAAAAAATTCTTCAAAATTACGAGGTTGATCTCGCGTTGGGGGGGGGGGGGGGAAGGTCCCACCAGATATCACCAAATCTAACTAGAGGGGGGGGGAGTTCACGATTTACGTAAAAACACCTCACGTAATTAATGCAAGCCCCTTAAGGATTTGCTTATTTTCGATTGCATATTCAAGTTTTCAATAAACTACCAATTTTATTTGATCGTTTTGAGTGTTAATAAATAGCGATTTGCCATTTTATTAAATTCAGCGGTCATTTTCCCTCTTTACATTTGATTGATTTATGAAATTATTAATATTATGAATAACATTTAATTTTGCAAATTATTATACAACTAAGGTTGAACGACAAGTTCGACGCCTCAATTATAGTGTAAACTCCAACGTTTGGATGTTGATAGCAAAACACAGTGTTTCACTAGCTATAGTTGCTTGTATATATGTGAGCTGTACCGATTAAAAGTCTACTTTGTGCCTCCCGTAACTGATTGGCTGAATAAGTGAACTAGTCATGCCTGTCAAACAAGCCATGCGCGATAACAGATTCCTTTATCAGCCAGCAAAGCAAATCTGGCCGTGATCGCATAGTGGGCTGTACCCACACAGAACGGAGCTGGCTAGAGAACCGACAAACCAACTACAAACAACATCGGTTCCAACTACAGAGGAAGTAAACAAGCGCAGCCACCAACGCTTATACAAACCGCAGCTAATCATCAGAACACGCAGGCCAACAAACCCAAATAACCGTAACCTTATGTTAACTGTGACAATAATATGAATGAAAAGCTAGGTGGCTTGACTCTGAAACCCTCTCCCTCCCCACATCCCAACTAGCCCAGCGTAGCTTTCCAACCCCCCCCCCCAGAACGAGCTACGTTTTTTATGGGCGCTCCCTTAATAACCTCAACGTCGAGGAAATCGGGGTTAAAACAAAATTGAAAAAAAACCTGATTACATGCCAGTATAAAAGAAGACTTTGACAATGGATCAACTGTTGTAAAATGAATTTTCATTTTTTGAGATGTTTCTACATATTCAGTGTACAGTTACCTACAGAAATAATTGCAAGATTGTGAAATACGGATTGAAGGGACCAAATGTACTGAATATAAGACAGCAGACTAATCATCCAAAATGGATGAACTTACAAAGATGAAATAATTTTTTAGTAAAGGTTAGCGTTCCATTGGAGCCATTAGGTAGGGGGAGGGGGCGTGGTGGGGGGGAGAGAGAGGAGAGCATATTGGTGGAGGTAGAGCTCCATACCACTTTCGAAGATCCGGAGCTACAAGGATATGACGTGTCGAGTGTTGCGAATTTCCCCAGGCTGAAAGGGTTTTCAAGTATTTATGTATTTACGGTACTGACTTCTAAGCCAGTCAAAAATGACGAGTTGAACGGAGTGTTAAGGCAAGTAATTTCTTCGCAGTTTCTTATATAAATAACATTGTTATAAAATTACACTCGATATACAATATATCTCGGTTATAGTTTACATCGCAACACACTTGGAACTTGCTACACGCATCTGAAACAATAATATCAGTTCCAAGTGTGGTGGGTGAGTGGTAACGTCCTGGCCTCGTTCTGGCCGGCGGTTCGAATCCCCATCCGAGCATCCAGATTTGGGTTTTCCATGATTTCCACAAATCACTCCGGGCGAATGCCGGGATGATTCCTTCAAAAGACTATGGCGGAATTTCTTCCCGTTCCTTGTACCCAGTCCTTTCCCGCCTTTAATGACCTCAACATTGACGAGGCAAAAAGCTATAAGCAAAATAATAGATAATAATAGTAATAATAATAATCAGTAATATGGAGTCAATGAGAGCGGCGAAAATTAAAACATTCACTGGATCTTTTTTCTTTTTTATCACACATTATTCAGAGTCATATAACAAAGTCTGAACGGCCTATTCAGTTTGAACTACTTACATCCGGCTGAAATAATTACATCAGTAATATGGTACCAGTAAAAAAGAAGCAAATTAAAAACAAATCTTAACAACTTACGTTATGCCGCGTAATAATATGGCATCAGTAAAAGCATACGAAATTAAAATCTTCACTGGTTCTTACATCCTTCCTTTTCAATACTCTTGATTCAGATACGTATAACAAAGTTTTAATGGTTGATACAGTTAGAACTATATACGTGACTATGAAACTATTTTCTAGCTGTTATAGCTTCGTTGAAGACAAAGCAAATTAAAAACAAATCTTGACGTATTACATAATGCCGCTTAATATTAGTTTTAATCCTGGTTCAGGCTGCATAGATCACTGTCATCGTAATGAAGTAATTATTTCAGTATCATGGCGCTCATGAAATCAAGTTAATTTTTTAAAATAAATCATTCGTGTCCTCTATTGTAACGACGAATCTCAATTATCACTCTGGCCCAGGCTAAATTTCAGTCTGTTCAAAACGTCCACTAATATTGCTTTATTTATCTTACATATCGGTTGACGTAGAATATATTGAAAACATCTACATCGGCTAAATATAAATAAACAAAAAACAACTAATAATTAATATGGTTGATTTAAATGACAAACATACTTTTCTTTCAGTGTTCTGGCAATTTATTTCTTAGCAGTTGCTTAAGGCTGAATATACTTGTAATTGTTATTAAACAACGCTTATAACCTCGATTTTTGGTTGTTAGTCCGGCAACGAAGGCTTTTTATTAGTTTGAGAATTTAGCAGATCAAAGTTACAAGGACATTTCTGTTAATTGATATCTTCATCTTAGTTGGCCCCATAGCGCTAACAGTCTTCACGTAGGTCTTATGTGTCTTGATTCTCTTCATCTCCTAAGAAGTTTAAACTATTAATGTATTATCGAAGTCAGTTTTCTACTTGGGACAATATTTCTGACGAATGTTTTGCTGGAGTCGTTTCAGACATTTTATTTCGAAGAAAAATCCTCTGCTTACTCATCAATCGCTCAACTGGCAGTTAAAGGTCGTGTACCTGCTTACCCTACTCCTCACCTCACAATATCTCCCGTTACCTACTCTTCCGATCAGACCAGTGTGTCCAGACATGCGGATGGAAAATTTGTCTGCGATCAGTCGCTCTGCTAACTGAATTACCCGGATTCACAAGCAGGAAATAAAGTGCATTAAAAATCTTATAATCTACCAAAATCTGGATTGTGTCCACACATATATTTACTTCCGCCTGACGACTTTTCGGATGAGCATTACTTCTGAGTTAATCCGAACCCAATACTGATAACCCTATTATCCGGATTCAATCTGTCGTTTATTCGTCAATACCCATAGTTTTAGAGCAAAGTGTAATTCTAATCTTTACAGATTTCCGTATAGCGCAAACCTAATCCCAACATGTCTCGAACACTGACAGGCGGATAATGCATGGCTCAACATCGTTCTGCATTGTTGATCCGAGTTGCAACATGACGAACGAATCACCAGCGTGGGCGGGCCGCCAATCGAAGTCGCCCACACACATGCGGGCACAGCTGAAACAGTTTGTAATGAATATGCGTACTCTGAATAATTAATTTTAATCTTTTTTCGTATAAATACACTTTTTCCCTAACGTATTAGAATCAAACACGTTAGTTAAATATTGAACGATAAATAAATTATAAAATCTGCAAGCTGACCGGAAAAAAATAAAAAGATAAAAGCATAAAAAGCAGAATCTATGAACACGATATTCCACGCCGGATCGATGTAACTCGGCAGCTTAGGAAAGGTTTATTGCGCATAACCAGCACTGTATATATAAATATGTAAGCGGCAGTGTCTTAGGAATTTCTTTGTTGAGGTACTACCGAACCTATTTGGATGGTGTTTTCACAGTTTTAAAGCTTTGGATCTAACTTAAAAGCTATGTAGTGTCTTATGACTGTTCGTGAACAGTCGACGGACACACAAATGATAATATTTTCGTAACGTGAACAAATAGGCGCCAAAGATCACAATACATCATGGAAAACACTCTCTGGATTCTGTTAATATTGTTGTTGGCTTAGGACATTTATTTTTTGAAATAGTACATTAAAATATACAGAAAACGTAAATGAAACCTTTCGGTACTGGAGGAATCCGCAAAATATGAAAAGTAGGTAGGACCAAGAAAACTTCTGATTTGAATTCTCTCCCCCCCTTTCTGGGTCGAAGCTGCAGCAGGCAAATGCTAGTTTTAAATTAAAACTGTGAGATTTAACTAACTCAAAATGATTTCAAATCCATGTACTGTAACTGGCAGTTACTGTAATGTAGCTTATTTCAAATCAAACCATATTAAAGGGGGGAAAAGAACTACCCTAGCCGTTATCACTCTGAAGGTATATTAGGGTCACGGTATATGGTACGAACAGGGACCAATAAAACATTTCGTATTTTTTACTGTTCTACATCTATACCGTCAAGAGAGAGATACTGAAAACAAATCCAAACAAATTTGAAATTATTTCTTAAATTTAACCTCGAGTAATGTCCGACAAATTTGTTACTTAGTTTCCATTGAGGTAAATTTTTTTTGGTACCAATCATCTTTTTTTGTGCCCATTAAACACTTGACAATTCCGTCATTACTAGCCAGTCTTTTTAGGTGATGCGTATTATCTCCGAACTAGTATAAGTCTGTGACCGCGTTTTGTGTATGGTCATGGGTCTAAAACAGTTTCACATTTATCACTATGTATCCTGGGCCACGATTAAACCTAAAATTAATAACAATTCTATTATATTAGTCTGATAAACAGATGGCAAATTAAAAAAAAAAAACACAAAAATGTGAAATCATCTTTTTCTGTACTTCTATTTTTGTTATAACGCAAAATCACCCCAATGAACACTGAATCTGCTTCAAATACGGCAAATATGAAGTAACTATATGTTGATTTAACCAAAATACATGTTTTTCTTTTAATGTTCTGGTAATTCATTTCTTCGCAGCTGCTAAAATAAATAGAATTGTTATGAAATAACCCTCGTAACCTCGGTTTTGCAGTAATATCTTTGGTCGTTATTGTTCCGGAAACTAAGTGTCGGAGCGTGACGTCACAGCTATACAGACCAATAGTTTTCGAGGTATCCACAGGCGACGGCGGAGAAATATACAACGAAATTATTTAGTAACTAGTGTAATCCGGTGTTTATTGCGTATCATTAAGGGTATAGAATAGTCCCAGTTTTTAGGGTCAAAGATTATGGCGCAAACACTTTTATTTTAACAGAACTGCTTGCTTCTACGCTAAAAATGCTGGTACTCTGAAGAGGCCAAGTAGCTTCTGGACGCCCGAAAAAAAGTTTTTTGTTTGCTGTGTTCTCGCACTTCCCGCGCATTCGCAGTCCTGCACGCTTGGGCGAGCAGTTGCTCCGATGGTAGAAACCAGCGTAGGACAGAAGGTGAGTTCCCGAGAGACACTGAACAGAAACGAGTGTGCCCAGCAAACATGCCGCCAAGCTCCGTTTTCTGTTGGCCGACCGTCATAAAAACAGCTGTGTAAACGCAACGGCACAAAATAGACTCCAAGTCTGCAAACTCTGCAACAACCGACGGTAATAACAGCGCGGGCGCTTTACGGTGAAATAGCGTCAAGAGGGGGAGAAGTTCGCATTCAACCAAAAAACAGGTTATTTAAAGAAAACTTGATATTACACGATTCCATAGTGAAGAGCGACAGAAGCTCCGAGAAACCCTTTTATTTGACTCTTATTTGCATATCAGAACTTTTTTTGCGAGTAAAATTTTTCCGGGGAAGACCAAGTGACACTTTTCGGCGACCAAAATTCTTTCGCCACTGCCAAGTTAACTGAGCGATGCTTGGCCAGGATGTTTCTAAATAACTGAATTTCATTTTAAATGAAAGACATTTTTTTTTCTTCGAATAAACATTAATTATTATCTTTTTATTGATATTTTTTGTAATATGGGTAAACTTTGTCTGATCAGTTTCCTTCAGTGTTTGGCTAGGATGGTTTTAAATAACTGTGTTTGATTTTAAAATAAGGACATTTTTATCGTTATAAAAATAAATTCTATTTTCTAAAATAACTATTATTTATTTTATTGCCATATTTTGTAATTACCTACGTTTCGTGTAAAGTTTCTCCGAGGTTTAAATAAACTTACCTCTGTGTTAACTTCTCTCAAAAAAAACTTAGGTTATATTGTCACTTTGGTTCCAGTAACTGCTATGCAGAATACAGCGTAAGAATAGGCTGCCCTTTTTCCTTACATGAATTTATGCATCTAGTTGTAAATAAACAAAAAGCAACAGGTAAATTCAAACGAAAGTCGCATTATGATTTTTTATCTCTGCTATACAACAGTTATATATTTCAGTTGGCATCGCAGTTACACTTTCTTTTAGCAATAAAAGCACATATTTATTTGAAATTTCCTGCTTAGTCTAGTGGCGCTGTGGTGGCGACCAACACTGCTAACATGTCGGGCACCATCGAACTTACCGATGGGCCGGCCTCGGTAGCGTAGGGGCTAGAGTGCTAGCTCCGCGTACCGAAGGTCGCCGGTTCGAGTCCGGCCGAAGGCATGGGTGTTTAGTGTTGTGTCTGTGAATGTCTTGTCCGTGTTGTAGTGTCCTTGTGTCAATACTTGATAGCAACAAATCACATTGAGCTGGCTGTATGGCCCAGTAGCCGAATGCCATTAAAAAAACTTACCGATGGTTGCCGATCGCCGGCCTTGGTAGCGTAGGGGCTAGAGTGCTAGCTCCGCGTGCCGAAGGCCGCCGGTTCGAATCCGGCCACGGGCATGGATGTTTAAGTGTGGTGTGTCTGTGTGTCTGTGTGAATGTCCTGTCCGTCCTGTGGCGTCCATACATTGGAAAATACAATATATACTGGATGATGACTTATACACTGAAAACTACAAAATAACATTGAGCTGGCTGTATGTATGGCCTTCGTTGCCAAATGCCATTAAAAAAAAAAAAAAAACCTTGCCGATCTATTGAGATCACTTCCAGTTTTCAGGCGTAGCGCATTTTATGAAACTGGGTTTATAATTTCCATGTTTTAAGTCAGATGCAGAATACATTTATCTCTTCATGCAAATTGCTAGCCTTACGAAATCAGCCCTGGAAAGAAATTACCATTGCTTCTGAACGACAAAATATGAACAGTTCTAGAAGGTTCCATCCGAAAGGCGAGAGAACGAAGGCGACAAATAGCATTAACTCGGCGCGTTTTATTGCATCAGTCGGCGGGGGGATGAGGGGTAATTGGGGAAAGGAGGGAGAGGCACCGGTTACATTTTGTGCCGTCCTGAGCGCAGTAAAGTAGTGTAGCTGGATACTCCAAAGCAAAACTGTGTTGAGCGATGTGACATTGGTGTCGCCTAAGCCTGAACTATCATCGTGAGCAATATAATAACGACAATAGCAACGCGAGTAGTGAATTTCCGCGAGTGAAGTTGTGAAAATTAAAGTGTTTTGCAAAATGTAGCGGTATGTGGACGCTTAACGTAGTCAACAGAACTGTAAACGCATACGGTTGAGTAAGCATGTCCCAACAAATCTGAGACCCCAGACGGTCAATGCTGTACTTCAGAAGGCTTGCTGACAAGGCCACATAGACAAGAAGTCAGGTTGCAAGCGAGGACTATCCACCCTAGTAGCTCCGAAATATCAATGTATATGCGTTACATCAACTTATAGGATATCTTAGTTAATAATTATAATATTAAGATGATATTGTCGATGGACTATCAGCTTCGCCTCTCTATTAAGCAATCTTCAGGCTACACAATGCACGTCAAAAAGTGCTGGAAATAGAGCTTAAAAAGAAAGGAGTTGCTTATCATCTAACAATTGCTTCTAAAACTACTGCCACCAGCCTTATTGCCTAAAAATTTCCGAATATTGCGGCAAATTCAGAAAGAAACACTTTAATTGGTATTCCGAACTTCTTGTCGCTAAGAGAGCGTGCATAAACCACGTAGCTCCATTTTGGCCTCCTGTGAACCCCCTCCCCCCCCCCCCCCACGTAGCCCTACGTGACTTTAGCCTCCCCCCCCCCCATGTAGCACGTAGCTTTATCCCCCTTTTGATTCCAGAAGAAATTTTGTACTGTTTTCTCTTGTCAGACTATTGTAAATTACATACGGAGATAATTAACAGAGGGAAATAAATATCCACATGCTGTTGTGAGTTCTGTTCCTCATTTTAACAGTGAAAAATTTTATGAAAGGAAAGCTACGTGGCCTGGTTCGAAAACCCCACGTAGACCAGCGTAGCCTTTGAGCCCCCCCCTCCCCCCTGGACCGAGCTAAGTAGTTTGTGCACGGTCCCTAATGAAAAATAGTCAATCGGCTTAGCTTGCAAAACTTAATCTCTGTCGCCTATACTATTTTCCATGTTAGCCAAATTCTTCCTTTAAACTTACTAACCGTATCCTTAGAATAGCGCTAACTTTTTTTAACGCCATATCCATTCCATATTTCTTCACTTAAATCGGCGCTTAATAATCTTCTTTAACACTTTTCCAGTTCTGCAATTCTTCACTTAAACCTACGCAAAATAACATCCTCCATTACTAATATTTCTTCAGGAAGTACTCGCATAAGACATTTTAACAACCATTAACTCCACTTTACCGAGAGCACCTCTCGAGTGAACTTATATCTGCGTGCTAGGTCCTCCATACTAATTACTATTAAAATTAGTGGAAGGTAGATAGCCCGCCAACTACAACACATGGCCCAAGCGCTGTTTCTCGCGGTAGTGCTATCACCTAGCATATTATTATTGTTTGATAAACTGCTCTCAAATTACACACTTCTGCGCAACGGATGTTAATGCAAAATCAAATCCACCAATATTCTCATTTATCTGCACAATTTATTTAACACTTTAAATACTCATACAACACAATACATAGTCGTCACTGTCCAATTAATACATTCCCTCGTGGTCTCTCTGCGCCATCTTAACACCTTCTTTTTCGACGAACCGTACAGTAGTGCCAACTACAAAATATTACATTACAACAAAAGACTTAAAATTACTCAAATTTTTATACATACTACTTATGCTGTGAAAGTCTATTATTTTCTAATTTATTTACAATTTCGGCAATGATTTGTGAGCGGGGCCTCACATGTGTCTTCAAATTTTTGGGCCTATTTACACCTTTTTCACCTTAATCATATCATGGTTCGTACCAGTGTCGCAATGTTTTAAGTAAATTCGTTTCTCAACCCATCCAAGCGATAGCAGCTTATTCCGTCATTTTTTCCTACCTAAGGAACGTCATTGAACCTTCAACCGACTGTAGCATATACCGAAAACTTCCAAATAATTTATATTTACAAAGTCCTTGAGCTGTTACAAGCTGCTACTCGTACCATAGAAATGTAGTAAATAAAATAATACTTAAACTTATAGTGTAACATTTGTTGGAAAACTGATTACTCTCACGTATAGGACAGGGGGTCATGCAGTAAATTGATGTGTTTATTTCTGTCTCTCAACAGAACCAGTAGACAGACGATACTCATATGTGTTGCTAATCAAGAATCCCGAATTACAACTTCCTCGACTCACTCAAATAGGCAGATTTCACAAGTGCTCGTTGTGAAGAATTTTGTGTTGAAATTTTTATTGCGATTGCCATTCAACCGTTGAGACCGCGTCAAATAGGACCGAAGGCTCGGCGGAATATGTGCTCCGAAGAAACAGAACGGGTTTATCCAAACATGGTAAACTCGATATTTGCGGATTTATTGTCCAGGTTTTCCTGTTCTAAATCAGTTTATCGCATGCTTGTCTAAACACGCTCTCTGCGTGTCGTGACAGGGTTCCTGATTCGTTAAGTGGGTGGACGGAATAAAGACCGAAAATTTAACAAGAGGTCAAGTCCATTGCAGTACACCAACAAGTCCGTGGTAGCAGATCTAGTTATGAGGAGTGTATCCGGGAAGGAAATATGCGACATGGAGCTCAAGGGCTGTACTTCAGTACGTATGTTACAAGAGAGACTTGGAGAAGATAACGCAACAGTTCGATGGAAGTATAATACCTGTAGGATTGCGACTGACTCGAAGGGGTGGCTCCCGACCTAGGTAACCGATCCTACGCAACAGGCGTGGGTTGCCGACCTACCACTTTCCTGAAATCACCGCCGGCTGCCTTGGGGAAGGTTCGTCTCTTCCAGCAGTCAGCTGACATTTTTGCGACTTGCGATGAGTATCAACAACTATAACTCACCACATTTCCCACAAAATCACTCATTACAAGTCAAAGCCGTAAGCGACCCGAGGCTTCAGATCTTCTCACGAACAAAATTGATTATTAATTGAAAATGTGTGTTTTCACGTTTTACGAGGGATGACCAGACACTACTGTTACTAGACCAATATTCCTGGAGTGTCGTCCGTTATAGAGAAACTAATAGTGTGCGGTAATTCTAAACAAGCGCTTGGCAAATGTGCAGAGTTTCAGCCACCCGCAAATTACTTCTCGTTTGGGGCATCCATAAATTACGTGAGGTCTTTTTTCGGATTTCTGGACCCCCCCCCTTATTTTGGCAAGTTACACCTCCACTTTTCCGACGAAATACCTCCTAAAATCGACTTTCGCGTCATTTATAGACTTTTTTTTAAGCTCGACAGTCCAAAAAAAATCCCGCTTGATGAGATTTGTTGACATTTTGCCGGACCCCCCTACTTCACCTTACGTAATTTATGGACGCCCCCTCTCGCGAACAAATCCGCTCAGTTAAACGATTTCTATGGGGAAAAACATGTAACCGCGGCGGAAATTCACCGGCAGCCGGTAGAGATTTACGGAGAGAGTGAAATGTTTTGTCGGCATGTCGCAGAATGGCGTCAAACGTTTGTGACCGGTGGAGAAAACGTCACCGACGAGGATCGTAGTGGGTGACCCAGCACGGCATCAACAGATTTGAACACAGCGCGACCGCCCTTCCTGCAGCCTGGACCTATCTACAAGTGAAGAAACACCTAGGAGGACAACGATTCGCTTCAGACAAGAAGGTGAAACACATCGTTACAACGTGGCTGATTTTTACCAGGAGGAATACTCTAACTCATCCCACGAAGCGACCAGTGCCTAAACCAATATGGAAGCTATGTCTAAAAATTACCTAATGTATTTACTATCAGTTGGCTTTATTGGTTGTACGAAATGAAATGTACTTATTTCTCTGCAGGCTTTGTAACCTTAGTTTCTGGCCACCCCTCCTATAATCAGATTAAATAAGCCTTGTAATTCGTTTTTAAACCCCGCTTTAAAATCTCACGCACAACTATAATGATTTTAAAATTTCAAAAATAAATAATTCAGTTGACACTGGGTAGTTGTTATATTACAAGCCAATTGAACAGCTTGCAGCGAAACTGTAATTAAAGCATGAAGGATATAAATATAAACATTTTTGTAGTCTCCGTTAATACGACATAATAAAGATTGGTTGATTTTTAAATGAGTGAACATCCTGTCTGCTAATAAACGCGTATTTTACACGACACTGGTAAGCCTAAAGATACATACGATGTGAGACGAATATTGAAAGTTGAGTTGGAATGATAAATCATGAAACGATCGTGTTTTGGAAATGATGAACTAGGAAGGAAATTTGTCGAAGAGTGTCACAGAAAAAAAGAGGAACAAAGACTGATTAAATTTACGAGCTGTTTCGTATCGTTTGGAATTACAGTTATATCATATAAGTATCAGACCACGCCAACGGAATCGTGAAGAAAGGATGTTAGAAACTGATTTAACAGTTTTTTACAGATGCGCAAATACGTCGATTTTTCAGACTTTACTAACTGGCGATGCGTCCAATAGGTATATTTTATTTTAGTGAAAGAAATCAAGCAAATAGCTGCCATTAGCAAGAGCATTTCCTCCTAAATTAATGGAAATGAGGTGAGATAAACTTTTATAAACACCGTGGAAGATTTAAATGACGCGGTGGAATTTATAAATTCTCTGAGCGGAAAAAAAACTGAATGAGGAAGAAAAAACTGGGAACATTGCTTACAAAGAAATTTCCGTGAAGTGTTTGTTGCCTCTATATTTTTTTTTACTTATTTATTGTTTCATCGATCCTTCCCCCCTCTCCTCCCAAAAAACAATCCCTTGGTAGAGAAAGAAAATATTTTGTACTTTTAAACTGTGAACTTGATTATAACAGCACTTTCAAAGACAAGTAATGAAGCTGATGACCCCCCTTTTACCCTTGCCACGCCTTGCCCCACCCTTTAAAACTGTACTGAACTGTTACAGTTATTTTGCATAGTTGTGTGGTACAGGAAAACCTCTAAGAATCAGTCCTTACACCAAATTAGTTTAAGAGAACTGTTCGCACATTACTAGTTCACAATTCACATGAGCGAAGTTGTAGGCAACAGCTGTTTCCTTAACATGCACTCGATAGCTACGTTAAATCACATTGCATAAATACGAAATGCAGCGACTCTTTCTCTTTTCTCCGTGTAATATTATCATATCCGTGTACAAAGGCCAAAATTGTACCGGCTTCTACAGTGAAAGTTGAGTTGTGAGGCAATCGTCTGTTTGCTGTTAATATTAAATAAGCATTCCATTAGAGTGCATGGATAACTCGCGCACTGCTTTAAAAAGTCGCACTGCGAAGGCGAGTTTTATATTCGCTTCGTAATTCCGAAAAAAAGTTTAAAAAATACAGAGAGGACTGTAATCAGCGTCTCCGGGCTTTGCTGCGTTGCTCCGAGGAAAGTTTTTAATTTAAAAAAATTGATTCCGGTCCTTTAGACGTCAAAGGTAATTTACCCGGCAGAGGAAATGGAAGGAGAGCGGTACAAAGTGTCTGAGATGGAACTGTAATATTAACACTTACCTCTCTGAAGAAAATTGTAAAATGCCTAAAAATTATCTTCCAGCATTAATTGGTTTCCTGACGCTAATAATCAGAAAGAGAATGACTGAAATGACTACCTGGTAACGAAAATCTGTAAAGTATACAGCTCGCATGAATCTCCCGGTGACAGCTCGAAAAATGTAACTGTTCATAGGAATTTTTTATAAATTAATTGTTAAGTACAAAGATGAATTCGATATTTCTGAAACGGGAGATTATTTTACACAATAATGTTCTTCATTTCATATTCGAATTACGACTCTGCATTTTCCCTCCCTTAAGAAATAAAAACATAAGTTTTTAAGAAATAGTAACACAAGAATTTCTACGCTACAGGACTCTATTAGAAGGTAATATGCAAGATTCTAAAAGTAACGTTTATGAAATATTCGTGACTTTCTTTTCACCTGTGTGGTATAAACTTTAACCGCCAACTGTGGTGAAAGTAACATTTCTATAAATGGTCAGAACAGAAGTTACAGCTTCCACGGGGCCAAATAATGAGAAATCACTCCAAGCGAATGCCGGAATCGTTCCTTAGGAAGACTATGCCCGAATTTATTTCCTTACCCCCAGTAATTTCCCCCGCTCTAATTAACTCGACCTGGACGAGGCGTAAAGCCATAAAAAAATCGTGGAATTCCACTATCAATGCGTCACTGTTTTAAAAGTATCCCACAGTTATTACTTGTATGTTGCAAAAAGTTGCCTTACCTGTACAGAATAATTCTATAGGATATAGTCGAAGCAAAGTTTCTGTCAGGAAAGATACTCTAAGTTGTGAAGAAAGTTGCGCTAAGAATTAACTGTACTGGGAAATATGATATTTACCTCTTCTTGTGTATTTATTTATTTTGTTATGACTTTATTAGAGGCGGGGAAGGCATGAGGTTAGGGAACGGGAAGTAACAATCCTGGCATTCACCTGGAATCATTTTGGAAATCCATGGAAAACTGAAATCTGGATGGCCAGACAGGATTTTTTACTTTTTTTACATTGAATCTGGAAACTCGCGAGATCAACTACATACCAAGTCCCTGGTTAAAATAGCTCAACGTTTTGAGGTAATGATATGGCGTAGAAAATTTCAAATTATCAGCGTACAATCCATAAACAGCCAAAATTAGTCACGAATTCAGTTAAAAAGTCCTTGGTGAAAATAACTTGTCATTTGAGGTACTGATGTGGCGTATGGAATGTCTAGATAGAGCAGCAAATCCAACAGGCAAAACTACAATTGCATATTTAGGTTCCCTCAATATAATCATTGAAAAATGTTAATAATGCTAAATACCAATAATGCGGCTTTCTCACTACTTTCCAGTGATTTGCTGTTTATTGAAATTAAAATATTTGTTACATTTGGTACTTAAATGAAAAATTATAATTCTAACAAACTTCCGACCACAATCTGGCACTCGATTTCAGGCATAAGGAAGTGGTAAAATTTGATTTTATGGTTAACGAAGTCAGGGATCGGAATAAATTAACATAAGTGCTGAGTAATTTACCAAACATACGGAGAGAATTTAAAGTTAAAAAAAAAAAAAAAAAAAAAAAAAAAAAAAAAAAACCGAAAGTAGCTAGGCAGGGAAATTGCATTCAAAGACTTTAAGTTAAAAATTAGTAAGAAAAGGGAAAATTGGGTGTACACGGAAATTGCCACCGGAGGATGCACTCTATGGCAAATAAATTAAATTATATCAGGAAGTATTTTTTTCTTTTGTGAGCATGTTTTGTTATCCGTAGCCCTTTGTATCGAGTTTCAATTTTTTCGTTTCTTTTACTTGTATATGGCGAAATCTCATCAATATTAGCGAATTAGTCTTATTTGACGATCTCATTGATACCTCTTACTAACTACAACAAACACTAACACAAACATTATGGCCACAGCAAATTCGGCAAAAGTTACTTTTTTCATATAAAATTTGATAAAAATAGGAGGGAAAACATGAAGAAGTGGGTAAGACATTTAGATAGAGTTGATCCAAGCACAGATCACTGGGAAGAGGAAGCGTGTATCGTTTCTGCGACGTTTAATTACTTGTCAAAGATAAAACTTCCCGCAGAACACCGAAAAATGGAAAGAAATAGAGTGACCATAAATTTGTTGTAGAATATATCATAACGATAAAAGAGCCAAAGGCAAATTAAGAACAAAAAGACCATTTTGGTGCATTCGATGAAATGATATATCTAAAAAGTGATATGGAAATATTATGGACAACTTCGGTTCGGTGTGTCTTATTTTATGGAATGTGCAAGGCTAGAAGATTCTAAAATGGTATGTCACCGAAAGACGTTGCATAACTCTTGAAAAGTTAAAACAAACCAAAAAGCTATTATTAAACAAGATTACGTGAAAATCAAAGTGCATTGAAACAGATTACGCTATATGTGGATGGATCAAGCGATTAAGTCGCAATTTTTATTTGAAAGAGATAGAAGGAAAAAGTGCAGATGAAGACTTAACTTGCATCCCTTAAAGAAAACAATAGTGGAGATGAAATAGGAAAACTAGACACCAACACACAAATATTTAGCAAACAGTAAATTTACGGAAAGAAATCTAACATCTGTGGGAAGAAAAGGAAGACTTTCGCTTCATATGCGAATTCCGACAAGTGTCAAGCGGATTGCAGACACTTGTCAAAAGTAGTTTTCATCTGGTGTAGCTGTGCAAATGCGATATAAGAGACATTTGTCGTGCGGGGGCGAGGGGTAGAATGGGCGTGGTCCCGACGAACATGCAATCCTGAATGCGATATTCAGACCCTTTGACACAATCGCCTAAGCAATTTACGCCTCAATATCATACATAATAACACAGAAAACATTTTCACGAAAGGTTATGTCATTCGCGGACATAGAAATACTATCTTCACTTATGTTAGATCGTTCTTAACGATCTCAACATCGACAGGTCGTAAGGCCAAAGTAAAAAAGAAAACAAGGTCTGTGGATATGTAAAGAGAAACAGCTTACAACACACGTAATAATAACTAGTGAAACAATTGGAAAAAGTCTTCTATACGACTGGTTGAGGCTGTTAAAGCGTCTTTGCAATAGACATGGAGAGGTGGTAGCACATCGGCATGTGCAAATCCTGCACTGGTCATCCTGAATAAGATCTTCAGATGTTGATAGTTATCACGAAAGGCAATAACGGGATACCGGCCACTTTCTGCATCACAAGAAGATGTTTCAAAAACCAGAACAATATTTTGTGTATGTAGTCCTCCACCTGTTTATCGACTAGTGGTATACGTTACGAGGGCAACCAGAGACAAACATTAATAACTCTTCCATACTAGAACAGACGAGCTAGACACAAATTGCAAACATGCTATTCCAGTCGATGACGCTGTTGCATATTAAACACAAAGCGCTGAGTCTCACGATGTTTGTCAACAAATACAGTGTATTCATCATGAACGAATTGAGACATTTATTACTATCAGATTTACAGTTTATCAATTCAGTGTGTCGAGTGCGTTTCTCTACTGAAGGCAAACCTCCGAAAAGGAAGATGGAGCGACATTCGAAACATGACACCAGTAGCAAATGATACAGCTCCAGTTATTTAGGCTAGGTCACGAAGAGAAGACCATCATTAAACTTGAGGGTCCAGACTAAATAACTGTTTATAGCACCCATCTTGAGGCATATTCTCTAGTCATTTCAGTTTTGGATCAAACAATAACTGAGGAGCGTCCAAGTTCATTTTTGCATGTTAAAAATAAAGCTACTGGGCCAGTGAAACATATTTTTTACCACTGCAGTTCCAGTCCCTTCAAGCGCGGAAAATTAAAGAAAAAATCTAAATAATAATAAAAAAAATCAAACAAAGAATAATAAGAAAAATCAAACAAAGAATAATAAGTATAATTATTTGTGAGTGAACGAACTCAACATCTAAAAACATATACAAGTGGTTGACCAGCTGTTTTTGGCGTCGCCATTGATAAACATAACAGATTGGAAGGAGGAGACATAAAAAACGAAAGTAAAGGGAGAGTTTTCCAGTATATAGACGATAAACGCTGGTCAGAGGTACCGGCGTTTCGGCAGCAGTGTGTGCCGCCAACTTCAGGTTGTGTATGGTAACTTTATGAGAGAGGAGCGCTGACCTAGGAGCAGCAGCTTGACGTCCCTGGCAGCTTTCTCTTTCTCCTCGCGCAGCGCCCTCTCGATCTGCCTGCTGCGCTCTGCCGCTGCCCTCTCTTCTGCACTCGCCCGGCAGCCCATAGCGAGTCCGAGAAGACCCGCGCGCCGCCCCCCGCCGGGGGACGGCTTGCCGCCTCCGGTCGCCAGCTTGACTAGACTGCTTGCACGCAAGCACTGCCTGCCCTGCCGGGACCTGCCCGAGCCTGGGGGTGTGCGCGCGCACCAACCCTCACCGCCGCCATCGATCGACCTGCCCCGCGCGGCCTCGCCGTGCCCACCAAAGTCACCTTCAAGTGCTATCACGGCAGCCCATCACCCGCCACCCCCCGCCTCTGTTGCTTCTAAACGCCAACAAACATTAAAAACCACCTCATACACATTAACAGGCAGTCAGCCAAATCGAGCACTTTGCCATGTCAAAAATCAGCATATGGTGCAACCCGAAAGGTTTGTTGCAACACACATATTGTGAGTATAAATCTACCCAAAATACGTGGCGTTGTGATCGAAGAATTACTGGCAGTGGTACTTATAGCTAGCAAAGTGAATAGGAATTAGTATCAGAAATGAAATCGTGAAGTAAAGTTTAAGTTAGTTTTTTTAAGAAGTCAAATGAACTGTTTAACATTCCACACGACAACACATATATTCAGGAAATGTAAGTCACTAGAAAAAAAATTCTGAGCCAACCACTCAATGAGTGTGAATTAATTAGCTGCCGATAGTCACCAGACAGCTTATAAAGAATCACGTAAATTAGACACATTTTCGCACCTATTGGGGTAACAGCTTATTTTTGGATGAGAAAGGCCCATTCTCACCTCTCAACACATGCAAGCTGAATACTTAATTTAGTTTTAATCACACATAGTTAATAACTAATGATAACCACGATAGTGAGGTACTGTTACGAGCGAAATATCACTTCATTTATTTAACACCGTTCCTTGCAGTTAACATTTTAAATACTCGCACTGCATTTTTAACAAGTTCCGAATATATTTCACAGTATATTATGGTTTAAATACAATGAAGCACAAACTCGCGCCATACGACATTAACAACAAACATTGCTGCTAGCTCAGCTGTTGCAAACCCACCCAAAGATTCTACAATGCTAGTTATGGATAGTGATCTTAAGCTACGCACAGACTACACAAACCTCAGATAGTGGAAACACGATAAAAGACAAAACAATTTACACACAGTTATTCATGATACTTGTAATTATGGATTGGGGGCAAGGAATGGGAAGAAATTTGGCGATGGAGTTCTGAAGGAAACATCCAAAGATTTACCTTGAGTGATTTGGGCAAATTTTCAGTATTTTGAACGGTGATTAGGATTTCAGACTCCAGCTGAGTTGCATGCTTTCTGGTCAAAGACAAAATATTTTGTATATAATTTGAGGCTACCCATAAATTACATCACACTTTAAGTGGTAGGGAGGTTATAACATCCCTCACATCCACCAGCCCTTTGTGAAATGTTATTTTAAGAATTATGTATAACAAGCTCGGAGTTGATTAAGTATGGATTTGTATATTTTGCGTGATTAATTGTGAATTTGTGTATATTCTTCATGTAAATGTACATTGTTTTATATAGAGAAACTGCGTAAATGATATGTAAGACGATCAAGGCCAGTATTATGAATAA
The DNA here is from genome assembly GCA_031002005.1 of Vandiemenella viatica. Classification (NCBI taxonomy): domain Eukaryota; kingdom Metazoa; phylum Arthropoda; class Insecta; order Orthoptera; family Morabidae; genus Vandiemenella; species Vandiemenella viatica. The sequence continues at coordinate 130,520,804 of JARYHS010009186.1, forward strand.
AACACTAATTAAAAGTTTGTAATTGTAAGTGCTGAGGTGAGCCACGATGTTTGGAAAACAATTCTCAACTGTTTGGACTGGTTTATATAGATAATTTTGTGTGTAAATACGCGTAAACATCTTTTATTTTCATTTCTGTGTGTTTACGATGATTGTGGATTATTTTGTATTAATTCTGATTGTTTTAATGTGATTTTGATTATTCGCTGCACTATCGCCGTTCTAGAAACCTCGATTGACTTTCTTTGTGCTTTTCTGGATGATTCTGTAGCGCCTATTTAAGAGAGCGGCAGAGTCGAGTAGTTAGTTGTCAGTCGTTGTCAAAATGTTTGTTTGTGAGTTTAATAGCTGGAATATTTGTATGTTTGTGGTTTATTGTCTTTGGAGGAGTCTGGTGTCTTATGTCATCTAACAGCTCACACAGAAATAAATATGAATTGAAAAGCGATTCGTCAGTGTTGTCATTTGGCAGAACTATTGAATCCAGTCAAGAAAAGTAGTAATCAGTAATTTTTGGTCGAAGGGAAAAACCTCCTGGCGATCAACGGCAGAAATCTGTTAAGTTGAGGACGAAGTGATTGAAGGAAATCATTATAAATTGACGACCGGTTGAATTGGTTAATAACGAGGAACGTAGCATGGTGTTCCACGAAGTGTGACATGACACGACGAGAGGGGGTGGGGGGGGGGGGTCAGAAGCATCGTGACGTCAGACCTATTAGAAAATAATAGAGCCAAAAAAGCGGCGCCTAAACTTTTTTTTATATAAAATAAGTGTTCAGAAATTACAATTAAGCTGCCTAAAAACTCTTTACGTTTGTAATATTACATTCCTAGACATTATTTGTTTCGCTACGGTGTATAGAATTTGAGATAATACAGAAAAAATAGAAAACCTGAGTGAAAATGTGCGAACAATCGAAATTATAAAGCAATTAAATAGACATTTGGTGAAATGGACTTAAATGAATTAAAAATTACAAAATGAGTGATATCACAACATGGAAAGTGTAGGGGCACACGAATGTGACTACTTGTGATAAGGACGAGGGAGAGAGTGTCAACAGTCTATGACTTTGTGTGACGTAAATTTATGGATTCCCCCGTAGAAAAGTGGACTGACAGTACAATCACCTCCTGGACTCTATTGTGCGTGATTCCACAAGGGGGCATTAGCCCCAGCACTAACAACGTATTCTGATCCTGCATTACGCACTCCACTCAAGGGTATTGAGAAGGCTTCGATCGGTTCGGTAACGGACTTAAGCGGATCAGATTACAAATCTTTAATGTCTGCAATACAGCTCAACCGTTCTACACTGGAGTGGATTATCTCGTCGTCTGATTCATGGACACATTCAGCAGACACATTAGTATGGCTTGACTCAAAAAGACGGCCGAAGACTGGGCCTTAAGGGGGGTGGATTTAGCAAGTTCAATTCCGCCACTATCATCCCGTTTACAGGTGTGTTACAGTAAACACCTAGGCGAATGTTGAGCAGATTCCCAAAAAAATACAAATTTCTGTAAAGTTAAACAGGATACTAACTAAGCCACCAATAACTGATTAGTAATTGAGAACAATTACTTCGAGACATGTCGTATTACTCTTTTTTAGGATGAAAACAACGGCAAAAAGTATTGTAATTCAGTTTGTATGGAAGACTTATACACTCATATAATTACTTTTTATTTTTACTTATGGCTTTATGCCTCGTCGACGTCGAGGTCATTAGAGCCGGGATGGAACTGGGACAAGGAACGGGAAGGAACTCGGCCATGGCCTTTTGAAGGAAGCATCCCGGCATTCACCTGGAGTGATTTTGGGAAACCATGGAAAACCCAAATCGGGATGCCCGGGCGGGGATTCGAACCGGCGTCCTCCCGAATGCGAGGCCAAAACGTTAACCGTTCACCCACCACGCTCGGTCATATAACTACAATTTGTAAGGTGTAGCTTCAAACACAGAAAGAAACAAAATATGTTAGCATGAGGTCAAACGGTTGCCAGGCATAACGGTAGTCCTCACCCTTAGTAACACCAATCGTCCGTTATAACTACCACCACGACAAAACGTTGAAATGAAAAAAAGGTTAATAATTATGATAAATGGAACAGCTAAAACAATCATTCTATGTGTAACAATTTTTTTCCTTCCAACTGTGCAATGTTCTCTGGAATTCTCAACAAAACAACATCTTGCGTTTTCTGTAAGTGCTTTTTGCATTTTTTATATCGTACAAAGTTTACGGCAATCTGCTAAGAGCTGAGCAGTTGCCATAGGTAGGAAATCAATACAGAAGGCAACGACAAAAACAAGAAGAAACGCGCCGCTCAGGTGCGACCATACGCCCCGACATGATTTGATTTGTGATATCGATCACTACGAGGGGAAAATGAAGTGCTGCAAGAAGCAGGGAAGGTAGGATAGCTGGCTCGACATAGAAAAGGTTGAGGATGGTAACACCCTGCGGGAACTTGACTGGAACCACTGAATATATCTTCACAGAAGTGTATCGAAAACGATATCTTTATCACACGGAAATGGGCTATTGCTCTTAATAACATAAAGTTAATAGGCTCGCAGATTTCTCTCTTGTTGGTGGTCAATCAATAGAAACAGCAGTATATAGATTACCTTAGATAAATCAATATACTTGAAAATATACATCGACGATTTTGAGTAACCAAGAATCGTACAATATTTTCGCAATGAGAAGAAGGAAATATAACATTACAGAATCATCCAAACGTTCGATTACAGTGATATTCAGAAAGCATGAACAAGAATTATAGAATCCACTGTTCACCCAGTATATAAAATGGAACGTTGTCGTCTTTCCATCAACAGGAAATACCTGCCCCGATTTCAGAGCACCTATTTAGTGATAAAATTTGTGAATAGGATAGGAGTATCTGTTTACAATATACAGGGTATCAAATTATCACATAAATAGAGGAGATGGAGAGGATCAAAATGATTCACAATTTCGCAGGGATTCGTGACTAGAAATGACACCATTCGTCGCTAGGCGGTGCTGTACATTTCGTTCCTTTGAAAAGGGCGGGGACACTTAAATCTGTTATGTATGAAGCATTTGTCTATTCTGCAAATGATCTGGTTGCAAGAGTGTTCTGCACCTAACGCAACAAAAAAACAAAAAAAACACATGTTTATGACCAGGTCTGTTAATACATAGTCCGGCGTTGTAACGCAAGCATCGAAACTAATGGTGGACATTTCGAACATTTCCTGTAAAACTATGAAATCGAATAAACGTTTTCCATCTAATTTCTGCCTGTGTTCTATCATTTATTCTACCTCAACTACCACTTTTCCATCGGTTTTTCATGGATTCCTATGCAATTGTTTTTGCTCTCCTTTCATTTTAATTTTTTTCGGGAAACCATGTGAAACCAAAATCTGGATGGCTTGACGGGGATTCGAACCCGCGTCCACCCGAATGCGAGGCCAGAACGTTACCGCTCACCCGCCACCCTCGATATACGCGATGTGAATTTTTTTTTTTAGGCAGTGAAAGTGCAGTAAAAATTATTACAGAAATTCCCGTTGAAACCGCAACTACGAAAGCTGGACTAATGGACATAGACTTCAATCCAGTTCCGTCTTATTTGCCACAGCCAGTATGGCCCTTTAAAAGGCACGACACATATCTTAAACTGAAGGCGACCACCGGCGCTTACTGTATATTCCGCGGCCACTATATATAGAGGAATCTATACGGTTGTTGCAGGCCCGCCGCTAGCTGTTTCAGCGCCCGCGTGCAATACCGATTATGCCGCCCCTGTCTAACTACAGCCAGTGGTGGATTTAGGAAATTTCCGAACCGGGTCAAACAACTGTGAGATTGCCGCCCCCATTGTTACCATTCCAAGTGTCGCCGGCCGCCCGAAGCAGCTGTTGAACTAAAAAAAGGTCGCCGGCTACGTAATACGCCGCAAATTTCGTCGCGGCGACAATCGAGTGGTAACTATCGCGGGCCGGCGACTGTCGATCGCTCGTTTTGCCGCCCCCCCTCGATGTGCCGCCCGCGTGCGGCGCACGCGTTGCACGCCCGCTTACGGCGGCGCTGGGTTGTTGTGTTGGGCCTGAAAAAGGCCGTCAAGTTCTCTTCAGAAAGTACGAAATTGCACGCCAGCTTTTCTCTTTTTGAACGGCTGTGGTGGTGCATTTATCACTTTATTTGGCTTATTTTCGGATTTCCCAAATGCAACTAATGCTGTTTTTACAAAATGACCGCAGCGAAATTACCCCCACAGTAAATAATGTCGCTTGTTCCAGTAAAGCGCTCGCCACAAAACAGTCAGTACAATTGGAACTTCCGCCTCGCAGGCTAAAGGAAACAACCAGCTCGACAACACAGGGCAAGTAACGAGAGTTTTATCGACCAGAGCCAACAGTCAGTGACCCCAAGACAGAGGTACCAACCTACCGATGTAAGGTACCAACCTACCGATGTACGGCATGTTTTACGATGTCACAATTTGTCTGCCAGCTACTTAGGTGATTTAAAAATTAAATTTCCCTCTTCTTCAAGCTGGCAATACACCACCGACAGTTTTCGTTTCGCCAAACAGAATTTCCTAGAGATTTAGATTTACTTTCATGTATCCAAAGTAACTGTATTGGGGGGGTGGGGGGTGGGAGAGCGTTAATGATTAGCTACTTTGTTCTAATTCAGTTCCGCGTGAGCATTCAAGCGAATAGTTAGTGGACTATTACCTATCTACGACTAAAAGTTTTAAAATCAGCACAAGACAGAATCTTTTAATGCAAGGCTTAAAAGGTTTACAGAAAACCATCAGTTTTACCCATTAGTACAAATTACCTATATGGGGTTTTTCATGTCGACATCGAATCGCAACAAAAAAATGAAAACTTCTGATAAATGTATAAAACTATTAGCTCAATATCATAATGTTTTTGTTCTGAAAGTTTTTTCCAAAAAATAGGCTTTAGCTGAGTAGCTTATACCTTAAAAAGGCGTAAATTATACTCGAAAGTCAGTTTCAACAAAGTGGGTAGTTTTCACAAATACAGTAAGAAGTTACACGGTTAAAAGACATATAGCTACTGTCTGTTAAATACTTCCCCAGAAATGGTCCTCAACAACATTAGTTACCAGATGTCTATCTGATTGAATCTGGATAATATTGAAATGGTAAAAAAAATCTAAATCGATATTTTATGATAACTGCTCTTGAAAACAATTGTTTCTGAAGTGACTGGATGTTGTTCTCATTGGTAACTTAATTTATATGTATTTAAAAAGTTTCACACAATTAAATAAAATATCCATTGTAAACGTTTCTAGTATCAGTCACTAAGAAAGATCATGGCAGAAGTATCTATAATGATTGAAAGTAAATAACGATATTGCCACCTTCTTATGTAATGTTTTAGTTGTTTTGATGAAGTATCTTTTGTGTCATGAGGATCTTTGATAATTTCAATTCTTAGAAATTATCACAGCTAATTGCTTTCAGGAAATTTTGTATAAAATAATAAATAGTTCATTTGCGTATGCTTTAAATTCACGAAAATCACGCAACCTTTGAAATGTATTATTAACAGATAGTGGTCGAAAATTTAACTTCATTAATATTCGTGAACTGTGATATATTTGACTCATTTTTCATTTAACTCTAAATGTTTCTCCAAAACGTTACCCTTAATCAAAAATTCTTTTGGGAAGTTCGATACACCCTTGTGACATAGACGTTCTTAAGGAAAAAAAAAAAAAACATGTAACAGGCTCATAAAATAACATACGCGTCGTAGCCATCCGCACTGGACCATATTCAGTTACATAAGACTACATCACAGAATATATATTTCCCTTTTCATCATTACTACGAACGAAAATCAAATAAAGGTAATACCAACAGGCAATCAGATATTTCAGGTAGGGATGTTGCGTTAGTAATACAATATTTATAGAAAACAAGTTTATCAGTTGCTAGGGAAATTCAATGCAAATACCGTCGCGTTAGAAATGCCAGAAGAACTTTTTTACTTCTAATAAACAGGATAAAATTGGCCGAGGGATGATACCTGTTAATCAGAAAGTTTAATTACTGGCTGAGAGTTGAGCTTAATGCAGCTTCCATTACGGTGCCGACTGATCTGAAATTAAAGAGAAACAAACAGGATAATGCATATGCTAGAGCCACGTCATTAAACAAGAACCAATAAAATCTGAAAGCGTAGGGTATAAATCGTATGAAATGTTTGAAGTCAGTTACTTCTATTTTTTTTCTCTGCACATCGCTCGCTGAAATCCAGAGATTCACAATAATTAATGCGGAAGATATTAACATCATTATCGCATCTCATTGTTATCTGTTTCATTCTGGATTCGTTTCGTGTTAATACAGCATATTTTTTTCTATTTAAAATATGATTATACGGAGTCATCGAATTTTTTATGACTAAAAAGGACTATCAGGAAACGTCATACGAAATAAAAAAGATTTATAGTTGTTTATAAACGTCGGTACGATGTAAAGTTCTCCGGAAATTATGTAAATACGAGGAAGGTCCGAAAATATCTTGGCCTCAACAGTAGATGTTATAATAACAAATAAATATTGGCAGCTAAGGTATTCCTACAGAAAAAAAGATGTGTGTGCTGCCAATGTTTTCAGACGTCTACAAGGATATGAAAAACATCTCCTTTATTATGCTATGTTTTTCACTAAATTTCTGACGTTTATCATTTTCTTTTCAAGAATTGTACTAAAAATTTATTTCTTCCCGTTTCAATGCACTTCTGTTTCGCCCTTAGCTGTGAACAAATAATACTGCACGCTGCTTAATGAAGAAATAAAACAGGTTTGCACTTCATTTATTTCATAGCGATACTAGCCGTTAACCACGGCTTCAACCATGGACTTCCAGTTAATACTGCAACTCACGTTTAACCCTTGTCATGTATGGTGGTACTTTACATTTTCAACTTTTAACACACCACAAGATGTATTTATACTCTGTTCAATCCGGACTGACGGCTAAAGGTTATGATCCCCTGGCCCCACACTCCTCCAAGGAATGTGCCATTAGGAAGGGTGATGTCCCACCAAAGTGTGTCAACTGCGGTGGAGAACATGTGGCTAGCTACAGAAAGTGTGTAGCCTTCTCCAGATTTGATGAACGGCAAAAGGCCAACAACAGCACATACATACCTTGCTGCCATCAAAAAAAAAACAGCAGCAGAAGAAGAAACAGCAAGAAAAGACTCAAAATTCTAGTCATCCCATTAGTGAGTCTACAACCAACGCCACATATGCCGAGAAGACCTCCAACACCTCAGCTGAAGACACCCGGACTAGGACTGATACCATCAATAACAGACAAAACCAACCACCTGAGCTTCCTGTAAACAAGCAGTTGAACACACGAAGGAAGCAGCAAAACAACACAGATATGAGGAATAAATCCGGAAACCACCCACCGGACATGAGTAACCAGCCAGACAGTAATGCCATGGTAATGTCCCTGCTGCAGGCGGTCATTACCATGATGCAAGATATCCCGCGGCAGATAACTGCCGCAGTACAGCTAGCCCTCGAGGCAGTACAGCAAGGTCCGACCAAACCACGCCATGGCAAGAATTGAGGACCTCACAATCTGCACTTGGAATGCCAATGGCCTGTGGCGCCAATTGGGAGAACTCAGGGAATTTCTCAGAGACGAAGGAATTGACGTATGCCTCGTCACAGAAACTCACCTTAAACCGGGGATCAAGGCTGCCGCCCCCAACTACTCCTGCTACCGTACAGACCGACAAACTGCAGGAGGAGGTACTGCTGTCTACGTCAGAAACACCATCAGACACTATCCAGTAAAACTACCGACCACGGACTCCATTGAAGCAACAGGGGTTGCCATTGAAACCACCCATGGCAAAATTGTACTGATCTCCGCATATAGACCACCCGATGGCATCCTGCAAGAAAGAGACTTCGCTGCACTCCTCAGCATGCAGGGCAACCTCTTCATTGCCGGAGATCTAAACGCAAAAAATGTGGCATGGAATTCGCGACTGACAAATCCGAATGGCCGAAGACTCCTGCGTGTGGTAGAGAACCATGATGCTGTCATCTGGGGGCCAACAGAACCCACCATCTATGGAAGGGGGCAACCGGATGTGTTGGATGTGGCCATAACCAAAGGTCTTCGCCACAATATAGCCGTCACTACCAAAACTGCGCTGTCTTCCGACCACGTTCCTGTCCTCTTCTACATGGCTGCGGATGTATCATCGCGAAAAGACAGGAACTACAGGAACCTTCGTGATGTCAACTGGGACATCTTCAAAGAGATCCTCACACGGAGTCTAGAGACTGCAGCACCACCCTCAGCTGTCGGCCCCTCTGCCGCCGCTGTCCGCCTGGCCGACTTGATAAACAATGTAGTGGATGCGGCCACTAGACCGCGCCGCACTCTCCCATCACAATCAAAACGACTGCCCCCTCACATAAAAGAAGCTATCACCGTGAAGAACCAGCTCACCAGAGAGTGGCACGTCACGAGAGACGCGGCAGTGAAAAGGGTGATCAACCGTATGCAAAGGAAGATAAAGGCGGAGGTGGAAAAACACCGAAACACCGATTGGAACAATTTTGTCTTCACCCTGGATACGCAAGATGGGTCGGCGTGGCGTACCACAAAAGCCCTTCTCCGGAGACGACATAAGATTCCACCACTGATTGTCGGAAACAACTACGTCTGCGACCCAGAAGAGAAGGCGGAAGCCTTAGCAGAAGCCTTCAGAGTAAACTTTCAGCCTGTTGACATCCCGAGGGATGCACACCACATTCAAATGGTAGAAGATCGCCTCCAGCTCTTCCTAGAAGCGGTTCCCCCAGAGGATGACCGCATTCCTGAAACCACCACCGAAGAGGTCGCCACCACTCTCTCAAACACTAAAAAAGCTGCAGGCCATGACGGCATTGGAGGAGGAATTCTACGACAATTGCCTCCCCTGGCAGTCCAATACATAACAGACATGTTTAATGAAATATTACGCTCGGGTGAATTTCCGCAGACTTGGAAACATGCCGAAATTATACCAATTCCTAAGTCGGGAATAGGGATTGCAATCCAGCAAAGCGGGATCCCGCACCATTAGACAGTCTGGCGGATCCCGCACAAAATTTAGCGGATCCGCAATCCGCAAAATCCGGCGGAAACGCGTGTCAGTCTGCGTGACTCGCTGCCCCACTCGGTCTCTGTTGGATATTTTGCATTGTTTGCCTGTACCCTTCCAGTTGGCATTTGACCCATGTGAACACGCGTTTGTTTTTGTCAACCTTCGTCATTCGTAAGTAAATACACATTTACGTATTCATCAAAACTTGCGTTTGTTTCGAGTACACATTTCTGTAATTTGAGTTATGGTGCGTATTTAGTACGATTTTCTAACTATAATTATTTTTTAAGTGTCGCACACGTTATCTGAACAACACGGTTACAGCTTTTTATTCACGGTTTCATTATTCCCATTTTCTTTATTTGCAGATAAAGTAATTGTGACAATTTCCTAATTTGCGGCTGAAAATTTGATTATTCGTTGATTTGAAACTAATGTTATCGTAATTTTAACGATGGCGTACCTATTTATTTAACAGCTACCAAACGGAAATTGTATATCCTTTGAGTTATTGTTGTTTTGGCCGCTGCCTCAATGCGTTTCTTTGACGAAAGCCACCTGCTTACATGTGCCGCTCAGGCTTTCGATTAATCCCTCTTCTCCTTGTTATTATTTCGACTAAAGGTAAAAAAAGTTATAATGAAATTTTCACCGGTGTATCGACGAATTGTGTTGTAGGAACACCATACTTCGACGGCTGCCTCCGCCGTCTTCCTCACGTGTGTAATTTCGTGTGTTTGCAATGAAATCCGGAGATACAACCTATGAGGACTTCACTGCAATCATTCGCCGAGAAAGTCTCCTTTCTTACTCAAAAATAATAATTTCCACTCTAAAAATGTCGTTACGCCACAAAGTAAATCTGAAATACTTGACAGTTTACGTGTCGGTGAGTAGTTTCTTTTAATAACATTGAGTCAACTGTAATATCAATCAAGGAATCAGGAGATATAATAATGAATCACGCAAAAGAATAGGCCAAGTCTCGTGCTTGTGCAGTGACAAAAAGTTATGAGATCTTGCTCTGAGCCAAGTCTACACTTTACAGAGTATATTCACTTCACTTTGTGAAATGGAATGCTTTTCTCAATGTTATGGAACGTTTATTTAGAATGTTTTTAAAAAAATCTCTGGTAACTTGGCCACTAAGCAAACCACATTTTTAAACTTATGTGATGTATTTAAAGGCACATAATATGACCTAAGACTCAATATTTTCCATTTTTATTATTTATTTAAAAATTGGTTTAGATTAAAAAACAAAAATGTAAAACCTCGAAATACACTTAAGACACACTAAAAAGTTTTGATGTCATTTTGCCAATCAAAATATTGTTAAATGTTGATTTTTATAATTTAACATTAAAAATTATTTATTAATTTAATTATTATTTAATTTATTAACGTTTTAAGTAACTATGTATTAAATGTATGCGTTAAAAAACTGTTTGTACCAATCCCGCACGGATCCCGCGGGATCCCGCGGGATTGGCGATAATCCCGCGCGGATCCCGCGGGATTGAAAACACTGCGGGATTGCAATCCTTAGTCGGGAAAGGACAAGAGGTCGCCAAAATCCTACCGACCTATTAGTTTGCTACCAACCCTATCCAAGGTGTTTGAACGAGTTTATCTGAAAAGGCTTCGTACAATTATTGATAGAGATGGACTACTTCCAGATGAGCAATTTGGCTTCAGGAGATACCACTCCACCCCGCATCAACTGCTCCGCCTAGCAGAAGACGCCTTCTCGGCTTTTGAACGGCGAGAGTACTTCGGCGCCGTCCTCCTTGATCTCAGCCGCGCCTTCGACTCGGTCTGGCATAAAGGACTCTTATACAAGTTGTTGGTGCAAGGAATCCCTCTTTCACATGTAAAACTACTAAGGAGTTACCTAGAGGAGCGAACTTTCCGAGTAGTGATGGAGGGTAGCCACTCGGCGGTTAAAAACATCTGCGCTGGTGTCCTGCAGGGTTCAGTGATTGGCCCAGTCCTATATAACCTTTACACGGCAGACTCACCATCAACAGCTCAAAAGGCTCTCTACGCAGATGATACCGCACTCTTCGCCAAGAGTCTAATCGTCGAAATTTTACGATCTCGACTGCAGCAGGCGTGCAATAATGTACAAGGATGGGCTACCAAATGGCGCCTTGGCTTCAACGCCCCAAAGAGCCAAGCTATCATTATTTCCAGAAGGAAGGTCCCACGACGGCTCCAACCTCTAACCCTCTTCGGTGAAAACATTGTTTGGACAATCACGGCAACATATCTTGGCGTAAAAACTTGACACGCGGCTGACATGGAAACACCACGTGGCCAACGTTCGCAGCAAGGCAACAGGTAGACTAACTACTCTCTACCCTGTTCTAAATCCGAAAAGCAATCTGAGACCTGATGTAGGAAAACAGCTGTACACTGCCCTCATCAGACCCGTGATGGAGTATGCCTCCGCAGTCTGGGGCAACACTGCGGAATGCCACCTCCAGCGACTCCAGACCATACAGAATAAGGCTATCAGATTCGCGTACCACCTATCCAGGGAGACGCATACAGAAGATCTACACCGAATAAGCGGACTTTCCAAACTCAGAACCCGCTTTCAAAAGCTGGCAGCGCAGTTTTATGAAAAGAGCCAGCACTCGGCCAACCCCCTGATTAACTCACTGGGTGGTGGACCAATTTATGATCACAGACTAAGGTGGCCAAGGAAACTCCTTGATCACCAGCAATAGAAATTCATCGGAACCGACAATTCCAACAATGACAAACAAGTAAGGCCAGCCAAAACCAAAATGGAAGATGATGCGTTATCACGCAAAAACTTCCCCGCACTCTGGGGACCTATGTCTTCCCCAGCAATTTGTTGTCGTGTCGTGTCCCCACACGTCACTTCATCACCATCTCCCGTTACTACCACTACCGGTGAGTAGATAGACAAGGAGAGAGCTGGCGTCTTTTTTGACCTTGACCTTGAAGAGGGGTGGTGGGGGGACCTCCCTCCCCCTCCCTCTCCGGCGGGCTTTTGAATAAGCCAATCAGCGGACCGTTAGTTCATTTGGTGGCCGCTAGGGGGGCAGCACCGGCCGCGTTTGCGCAAACGATAGTTCCTTGACCGCCCGCCCAGATGGAAGCACAAACCTCAATCTGCGCAGACATTCCATGGCTCGCGTAACCTGAATCTATCTGAGCTTAGTCGGACACACAACCCCGCAGGCGACAACGGTTGTTTCTATTCCCAGCGCGCCACACATGACGCGTCGGGTACCGTTATACGCTATTCCTGGCGTGCATAGTTTCCTAGCGCAGCGATATTTCCGGGTGACGCGTTGGTTCCCGTTCGGGGAAGCAAAAACACCCGCCAGGTGGCAGCACTAACTAATGGCGCTAGTGTCACCCATGTGACGTCACTAGTTCACCTCCCCGGCGCGCCGCCACCTGTCAACCGCACAGCTTGTCATCACCGCTGACCTCAATTTGCACGACTATTTCCGGGATGTACCGCTAACCTATGACGCGACAGCAAGGACACTCAATCTGAGTATTTCTGACACAACGCTCCCGCAGGCGAACAGTGGAAGTATCACACGCCATTTTATTTTCAGAGCACAATTAGCGACGTCACAGGACACCGCTATCAAGAATAACATTAGGAAATCCGCTTGCTTGCTGTTAACGTTCGTTATGAAATTTCTTCCAAGTATTTTGTCATGTGTTATTGATAAATTGAAGTATTTTAATTCTTTGATTGTTAAATTACCATAAATTAACTTCAAAAATTATTTATTTTCATAGTTTTTGGGCAAAACTTATTGTTTCCTTCTGCAAATACTATTATTTGGCACCAATAAGTCCCTACTTGAAAATCCCCCCCCCCCCTCATCTCTTTCATATACCTCATACACATTTTGTAAGGTCATTTCCTTCTATGGATCTAACCGCCATTTTTTTGCCACTCCAATTGTCTTATTGCTCTTAACATCACATTTAATGGAATTTTCGGTGATATTTATTGGCTATTTATTTCATCCCAACATCCTCATTACCAATGTGTTACTTATACACTCACAGAGATCTATTTCATCTGCTTCATGTCTTTCAATGATACCCAACGCGACTCTTGTGATATGGCACTTATAAACTAGGTTCTCTCTCCATTTCTAGTATTTCATACTCGTGATAAGGGTACAAAAGTATCCCATCTTACTCAAGGAATATACTAAATTGCGCGGTAGGGGTTTAGTTAAATAAAAAATATAATTTATTGGTAAATCATACACATTTATTGAAATACATTTTATTGGATAATAATACATCATTCAGTACTTATAGTTTTATTTCATGTGCGTCATAGGCCTTCACATATCGCCCCCCCCTCATTTTTTACCTACAGTAGTCAGCACCGAGCGTGGTGGGTGAGCTTTCGGGAGGACATGTGTTCGAATGTACATCAGGCCATCATGATTTCGGTTTTCCATGGTTTCCTGAAATCACTCCTAGAAAAAGCTTGATATGCTGGAAATACCCTACCGAGCGTGGTGGTGTAACGGATAGCAGTTCTGGACCTCGCATTCGGGATGACGGCGGTTCGAATCCCCGTCCGGGCATCCAGATTTGGGTTTTCCATGGTTTCCCCAAATCACTCCAGGTGAATGCCGGGATGCTTCCTTCAAAAGGCCATGGCCGAATTCCTTCCCATTCCTTGCCCCCATCCTTTCACGTCTCTAAAGACCACGTTGTTAAAAAGGGACGTTAAACTGTTACAAAAAAAAAAAATAAAAAAAAATTGAAATACTAGAATTTAGGAGTTAACTTGAGTATATTGTTTCCCTCGAAAACTGTCTCTTGGAATTAATGTGTAATCATACACCAATGCATTCACATTCGTTATATTAGTTACTATGTGGGGAAATATGGCCAATTCCGTATTGCTCGTTAATTAGCATACACCTTCTTTAACATTACGGACGTCACAGGCGCCGGGCATCCAAGTATGACACGCCATATTATTTTCAGCGCAAAAGAATACATATGGTAATCACACAATTCTATTGACTGCTTTGTTATATGAGCCTATATTTTTTTTTACTGTATGTATGTATTTTAATTAACAATCCTAACTGCAGTCAGCACCCAGCGTGGTGGGGTGAGCTTTCGGGAGGACATGGGTTCGAATGTACGTCAGGCCATCATGGTTTCCTGAAATCACTGTAAGAAAAAGCTTGATATGCTGGAAATACTAGAATTTTGGAGTTAACTTGGGTATATTGCTTCTCTCGAAAACTGTCTTTTGGAATTAATGTGAATGCAAGGCGCTTTTATTTTATACACATGCAATTTGCATTATTCCACCAAGTATGGATCTGTCTGAGTATTCAGCGGAGCTCGGCCGCGACCACCCGTGGCATATAGCTATTTCTAGGTGTACCGCTAACCAGCGGTCGGCTGTCCACAATTCTGACGAGTCGCTGTCCTCAATTCTGACCTATGACGCGACATCAGGACACTCAGTCTGAGTATTTCTGACTGCCCCGTTACACACCATCACCTGAGGCGTTGCTCGCTAATTCAGAAGTAACACACGCCGTTAGTACACGTCTATCAAGAATATTTTCGCCTCGACGTGCAGCACAGGACGATAGCCGCTATTGACCATTAACGGTTACTCGTTCGTAAATTTTAAATGGGACGGGTGCTAAACAACAATCTTTTTTCAACGTCTGGTAATACGAAATGGCTGCGAGATATTAGTGCCCTTTTTATCCTAACTAGCTGCTTACAGCATAGATTATATAATGCCTTTTTAACTATACATTGAGTCAATTTCAGATTCCTGCTACAATGTGTATAAATTTATTAGTGGTAGGGCCTACACTGTTTTCAAATCGACGAACATGGTTGTATATCTATCCCACCTTTTTTAGTTTTTCACTTAATTACATTATTGTTAGTGCAAATATCTTATCAAGACACAACCTACCAGTTCGAAAGCGCTCTGTTCTTCAATATCTTTAATTTGTTTCACTATTCATATTTTTTTAAAAGCCATATAACCAATCTATGGAACTGGTAAATTTAATTCCCCTTTAATTTCGGCATTAATTTTATTTTATTTCGTATGAGCGTAGTAAAATATGACCTGTTCTATTCTTGAGGAACTTTGTATCTTTCAATCAATTTTCTTACACAGAAGACACAAATAACTGCTTCTAATGCACTATTTAATTAAAATACTATTTTTGTTTTTACTGCTAGTTTTTCAAAATGAGACAGAAAAAAGTTTTCGGATTCAATAAACGTGGTCTGGTGGTTCAGTGGTTAAAGGAATCACCATATTTACACTCTAGCTGTCTTCCCGTGCACACTGCATTTCAAGTCCAGAAACTGTGGACCTCACATTATACCACCACATACAAGCAATGATCTGACTGTGGGTTTGTAACACAAGTTCTTCCTTCTCTGGTACATCCACTCATCACGATTTTTGCTCCGAAGGACATATAGTGAACAACCTGAGAAAAATAGTTCGTACCCCAAAACTAACGACAGCAAACTGTAAACAGAACAGTGAAATGGAAGAGTGTTGGATTCCTGAAATCACTCCAGACGAATGCAGGGAAAGAGACCTTCAAAAGTCCATGGCCGAATTCCTCACCGTTTCTTGCCATACATCATTTCTCACCTCTAATGACAATGACATCGACGAGCCCGAAAAAGGCCTGACATGCTGGAAATACTAGAATTTTGGATGGTCGTTGAAATTTGTCTGTATAACGACAGCACTGTGCCAGTAATAATACACGGTAGACTGGGAAGTTAAGATAGACACGACAAACACATAATTTTAAAAATTCATTCACATACAAAGGTATGGAAAAAATACATCACACACGATAAAGTTACCATAATGCTCTTAGCTAACTCATAGTTTCATGGTCATCAAACAGACATCATAACCCACATTTTTCATAGTAGATCCCTACACACTGAAAAGTATTCAAAACGTCACCATAGGTGCAGACACTGGTTCTATTACGCCGAAGATAGCCCCATACTTAAACTGTCGTAAATTGTTAGGTTATTTGCATGTGAAAGTGCGTGTTTGGATATTTTATCCACTCAGGCCTCATCACCTAAAGTCTAATGCCAGATTGTGGTCATGGTTAACTTAGGCTCCATACACCACTCAGAATTATTCTACCAATATCCATTCTAACATCATTATACGCCATATACAGCTCTCCCAGCACTCTTCATATCTTCCAGTCATATCCAGCCCAGCTCCTTTATTATGTCACTTGTTGAATGTTTTCCACTAATAAATCTAGCTACCCTGTTTCACCTACATTTGTGTACAAAAAATGTGGACTCCATACTACACCACTATAGCCTGACTGTGTGTTTGTACTTTTGCTTCTCTGGCACACCCCCTCAGCACCTCTCCATTAAATGATTTTTACCCCGAAGTGCATATAGTGAAAAACGTAAGAAACAGCAGTAAACTGTAAACAGCACAGTGGAATGGGATAGTGCCTAAGCCCTGAAACAATGGTTAGAAACACACATTGATGGTGGGTATAATTCTATAACCAAATATTTTAGACTCAAATCCACAGAGGAATCACGCACACACGCACATTTCCATGCCTACACACAACAGCACCAAGATAGAACTCACACAGAGGAAGAAGACATACACACACATTAGTGGAGGAAATGAACTGCGCATCCTACATCCAGACAAACGAGTTAAAGGAAGGTCTGACCATATTTAGCATACATACCCAGAGAGAGACGTACACACAAAACACACACACACGTACATCCATACAGCGAGTTCGACATAAACAACAGCAAGCATCATGGAAGATGAAGTGGGACAGAATTGTCGTTACCACTGATTAACTGGACAGAACTCTCGTTACAAAAATCATCAGACAGACGAGTTAAAGCCAGGTATACCATACATACAGCACAAAGAGTGACGCAGATACACATGTCCATGTCTACAGCGAGTTCAGCACAACTACCTGCACCAATCATGGAAACGAAATAGTGGTGAAGAACTCTCTTGCCTCATGACTGACTGAAAAACAGAACTCTTCTCACATATCATCGGCCTGACGAGAGAGAGGTGTGCAAAAGATGTTTTCGCCAACACACCTCAGTGTTTATCCCATTAATAGTGTTAATCAGACACAATTGATTACATGTACCATCAACAATCAGGTCACCAACACGTCTCATCCACACCACAACCCTTTCAGCCATTCATTAACAGTGCCCCCAGGTACCATGAGTTGCAATAGACACTTGACTATCAGCAGATACCAGAACCCCTCATATTCATACTAGACCCCACCCACAAATCCATACGTCTCCACACACAAGCACAAAGAAACTTAAGTGGAGTTACAGCAAATCATACATCCAGACAGATGAGTTTAAGTAATGTATCAACCATATTCACACATACAGACACAGAGATAGACGCACACACTTACATTTCCATGCCTACAGTGATATCGACACAACAACCATCCCAATTACGGCAACGAAAAAGTGGTGTAAAACCCCAATGGCTCATGACTAACCAAAAAATCATCAGTAACATGTGTGCAAGGTACCAAATTCTTCACATCAACATCGCTCATTTATCTCACACTACAGACCTCTCTACCATCCAGTATCATGTGTCCTAGGTACAAAACTGTTCACATCAGCACCACCACGTTATCCCACACCTAAGCCTTTTCGGACATAAGTAACATATGCCCCAGGTACCATGAGTAGCAGTAGACACTTGGTCATCAGACAGATGTCATAATTCACATATTCATACTAGGTCTCACCAAGATATCCATACGTCACCACATAAGCACACACAAACATAAGTGCAGGATCATCACATCATATATCCAGACAAACGAGTTGAAGGAAGGTATCACTATATTTACACATGCATACACAGAAAGAAGCACACACACGTGCATTTCTATGCCTACAGCGATCTCGACACACTAGACCCAATCATGACAACGAAAAAGTTGAACTGACCCCACATGACTGGCCAAAAATCATCAGACAGACGTGTTAGAGTGTGTGCAATGGATGACATGTTGTCGCCATCCATCCCAGTACTTATGCCATATGGGTTATTCATCACACCCAACTGATTACGTCCACCATCAACACTGATGGCCACTGATGGTGAAATCTCGATATGGAGTAGACTCCTATCAACATAATTAGACACACAACCACATAGAAAGACACACACACACACACACACACACACACACACACACACACACACATACACATGCACATGCACACACACAATTCCATACATCACTACACACATACAGGTAACTCGAGGAAAGGGACTGAACACCCTACGTTCAGACTGAATAGGTGCGGCATGTGTGAAGTATGATATGTCTTTGTCACATACATCAGTGATCATCACACCCAACTGATTACGTCCACCATCACCACTGATGGTCACTGATGGTGAAATCTCGATATGGAGTAGACTCCTATCACCATAATTAGACACACAACCACATAGGAACATGCACCACACACATATGTCCATGCATACACCACAATTCTATACGTTACCACAAACATACAAGTAACGGGAGAAAGGAACTCCACACTTCACGTCCAGACTGAGCAGTTACAGGATGGTCAGAGGACAGCGTGTCTTTACATACACATCAATGCTCACCACACTCACCTGATTTCATGAGCCATCATTATAGATGGCTACTTGAACTAAACTCTTGTACACTGTTTGGTTAAAGTCATTTGTTAAAAGCAGCTTCTGAGAGACTAATTTGGGTCAACCTGCACCTCGTGACTCATGGGTTTTCCCGGTTTCTATACAGCTCCGCCTTAGTCCTACTACTTGGTAGCCCATTCCTGTACACTGTTGCAGGCCTGCTGCAATCGAGATTTGAGCATGGTGACATTAAAACTCTTGGCATAAAGAGCAATGTAGTCCGAGAAGCTTTTGCACTTTCGCATAGGATTGGATCGATGCGCAGATCTTTTCTTTACAGTTGAGAGGCTGCCAACCATCACTACACGGAAAGTGCACTCTTCGAGGAAACTCCTTAGAAGTTTAACATGCGAGAGAGGGAGTCCCTGCACAAGCAACTTGTATAAAAGGCCTTGGTGCCAGACCGAGCCGAAGGCTACAGACACTGGCGACATGGCTTTTTCATCTAGTTTTACACCGAGGTACGTCACCGTGTGAGTCCAGTTAATATTCTCTCCGAAGAGCGTCCGTAGCTAGGCCACAGGGAGACTCTACCCGTTCTTGTATCCAACTCTGCTCCGCCCTCATCAAACCAATAATGAAGTATGCCTCCGTTGTTTGGGACATACTGCGGACTCCCACCTCCAGACCATTCAGATCTAGGCAGTCAGATTCCCCTATCATAAGGTGACCAGACGTCCCGGTTTTGGCGGGACAGTCCCGATTTTTAACAATTTGTCCCGCGTCCCGCTGCGTTTTAAAAAAGTCCCGATTTTTTGAAAGAATGCATGACAAGCTAGGGAACGGCGGGAGAACGGGAAGGGAATATACGGCTTTCGTCAGGATATGAGTTTTATATTATTTTGTTGATTTTATAATGTTAAACTTTAATAAAAACAAATAATTGTTGAGAAACTGATTATCGAGAAGTGATTATCAAGAAGTGGTTATCAAAGGTCGCATTGTTGGTCGGTTGGTAACATTCGACCACCATTGTTGAACAATGGCATTTTTCGGCACTGGCAACAACGAAAACCAGAGACAACAGAGAATGCATTTTGTAACTGCCTCTCAGACGATACACATCGTGCTGCGTCCTAGTGCTAGTTAAACAAGTGATGTCAACAAATCAGCTATTCAGGTAATTTAGGTAATTAATTTATTTCATAAATACATAAATGTTCTTGAATTTAGCAGATAGTACTCATATTATTTACACTGTATTTTATAGAGGCGTCAAAAAGTCTAGTGTCGGCTTGAAAGTGACACATTACGGCAAATTCAGAACTTAATTGGAATGATGTGCAAAAATCATATTACTAAAAATTTTCCGTACAGTAATATAAAAAATACGCGCTGGAACTGATGCTGCGACTGAACGCGTTTTTCTACGAACATCAGAAAAGTCACAATTAAGAACTGAGAGTTTGAAGGCCAAATAAGTGTGAAATTTAATTTAACAAAGTCTTGTGAAAAATTTCACGAGCTTTTAAACAATGACAGCAAATTTTGAAAAATTTCACGAGCTTTTAAACAATGACAGCAAATTATTGAAAAAATCACTCAAATGAGAAATATGCCAAAGAATAAAATGTTATACAAGATTTGTAATGTACTATATTTGTAAATTGTACTTATGTTGAAATTTAAAAAAATATATATTACAATAGTATTTTGGGTTATATAAACATTTTTGGTGCTCCATATAGACCAACTTTGTATCAAGAAAACTCCCCCCCCCCCGTCAATGGTGTCCCGCTTACCAATGTTAAAATCTGGTCACTTTACCCTATCACCTACCAAGGGAGGCGCGAGTTGAGGACCTCCACCAAATCAGCGAACTGCCCAAACTCATGAATCGCTTCCAGAAGCTGGCGCTCAATTTACGAAAAGAGTCAGAACTCGGCAAACTCTCTAATCAACGCACTGGGTGACGATCCCTCTACAGTCATCGACTCAGGTGGCCAAGGAACTCCTTGATCATCAGTATTGGAACAATACCGGATACATCCAACTCAATCATAACATACAGATAATGACAACCCAATACTCAAGTGGAAAACTTCCCCAGTTTTTGCAGTTATTTAAGGTATATTAGCTCAAACACTTTAGGTAGTGCTAGCAACAGACTGATCGGATGGTAGGGCTTTGGCGATCTCCTGTCCTTTCCCGATTTGGAA
>JARYHS010009186.1:130542926-130583926 GCA_031002005.1 Vandiemenella viatica
ATAACCAAAGTAAAGTAGTCAAAATACAATATCAACACAATCCAAACAGTTTATTTATCTTTAATCTTTGGTCTGTATCTTTTGAGGTTAAGAAAGGAGTTTTTATCCTAGACACAGTGTGATATGTGGCGCCTGACTGTTCTGATTACGAACAGATAACATTTCTTGCTGTGTCCCCCGTCACATGGAGTGATAATATACCGCAGATTTTAAGCAAGACCATAAGATTTCATACCGTGAAAACTCCCTCTAAACCGGTTCGGTCGTTGTAACGTGATGCGGTAACAAATGTCCAAGCAGACAAAGCCCACTTAAAGATTTATATATGTAGAAATATACCTCTCTGATACAATACCGCTGCAAGCTAACATCCTAGTAGGGTCACTGAATCAACAAGTATTCCAGATCAACATATTTACAACACCTTTATGCCTCTGAACGAACGTTTCAATGACTATAAGTATAACAGTATTAACTTCTATGATTTATTTACAACAAATAAATGAATTGTCTAAACCGCGAAATAAAATCATTGCAAAGCATTTAACAGTAATTTGCAACAGAAACTGGGCCACTCTCCATTTATATATCTCCAATGCTATTACTGTGCTTCATTACATGGCCGCTTTGTAACTACGTTACAATCGCTTATGAAAATACTTGTTTAACTACTAGCTTCAGTCTTAATTATACTACCCACCAAGCATGGTGGGTGACCGGTAAAACTAGGGTCTCGCAATCGGGAGAACGTGGGCTCGAATCCCCCGTCCGGGCATCCAGATTTGGGTTTTCCATTGTTTCCCCAAACCACTCCAGGCGAATGCCGGGATGCTTCCTTCAAAAAAGCCATGGCCGAATTCCTTCCCGCTCCTTGTCCCCAGTCCCATCCCACCTCTAATGACCTTAGCCGTCGACGAGGCGTAAAGCAATAAGTAAAAAAAAAAGAGACAAAGCGTTGAGCTCTGAGAGGTGGGAAGGGAGGGGGTGGTGAAGTGAGGAGCGGGGTCAGGGGAACATGACCTTGAGCCGCCAGTTCGGAGTGAACAGGGTACAGTTTCACCAATGAAATAATAACCATGGGAATATACTTTCACCAGTGAAGGCTTCTGTTCAGTGCAAGTAATCACAGAGGCTTTCACCCAAACAATAAACTGGCTAACAGATAGCTATTTTAAATTCTGCAACTTACTCTACAGGGCGATTCAAAAAACGTGGACAAAATGACATGGTAGATCTGTCATACAATAAGGATCAAAAATCGCATAGGAACAGAGGGTCGAAAACGCCTGTAGAGAGCGTTAGAGCCACGAGAGGGCGTTGCGATACAAACACGGTCCCTTGGATTATTTCTTGTGGGGATTTTTAAAAGGACTTGTGTATGAAACACCTGTTGAAACGCCGGAAGACTTGGTAGGAAGAATCTTTGCGGCAGCCGGATGTGTTCGAGATATGGTATCTTTGAGAAGGTGCGCCGTTCCATGTTGTCTCGATGCATCTGGCAAAAACTTTGAGCATCTGCTGTAGGCTCGACATTTGGCTTGCATTAGGCGCATGTGAGTGAATAATTATCAATAAAATGATCTGTAATGGTTTTGTTTCTTCTCTTTGTGATTTTTTATTCTTATTGTATGACTGATCTACCATGTCATTTTGCCCATGTTATTTTGAATCACCCTGTATATGCGACTTAGAGGCCTGTGACAGAAGGACTGACAGTGTAGCGATAACTACATGGCTGTATTTCTTTTGTCGAACGGAAGCCTAAAAATGAAGAAGAGTGATGGCATAGCATTCTGCCACTGTAGATCTGGTTTGGAAGCAACTTCAGGGGACCGAAGGAGCCGCGGCAGTTTAATGTCTCAGGAATGAACGGCGAACTCAAACGGAAAAGTCGTAAAAAGGAAAACGCCAAGTCTGGGGCAAGGCCACTCGGGGAGATTTAATTAAAGCGAGGCGGGCCAAGTCGCGGAGCACTGAATAATTGGGGATTTATTAGCTTCCGCCGAGCAATACAATGGCGAGGCGCTGTCAACCTGAATCCCAGTGCACAGCCTGAATCTCAAACTGGCTGCTAACAAAACAGAGCTGTATAAACTACTTTGTTAAATGTTACCGCTCTCCCGCGATAAATTGTTCAGAACATAGAGAGATTAGAATCTCCAAGTTTAAGGAGAGTTAAACTATTGGTATACCAGTGGCCAGGGCCGGCGTTAGGGGGGGGTAAGCGGGGCAAAAGTACCCGGGCCCGTGGGTCCCATGGGGGCCCTCCGGCCAGTATGCCTAAGTAAATAAAAATCAAACGCAAATTCTACAATCTGCACCTATCATTGTGAATGAAAAGGCGAGAGCGCTGGAGGCCCATACCTAATCTCCAGGATTGTTTAAAAAAAAAATTTATTTAACTAGTGATTAAATTAGCGCAAAATACTAATACACTGTGGTTGTATGACAAAAGCGGCCAGTGACAAACCAACACGGTGTGGGTGAGGGGTTTTTACGGTATACCTGCCCTCTACTACCTGCACTTATTCGATGGATACTGCTCACAAGATACCAGACCCGGCGAAAGGGGTATTTCCTCAAATCCAGTTGATACACGAAATCGATAATGCTTGGTGGGATATGATGCCCATTTTTATTTAATTGACAAATCAATGGATATGGAACTTGGTTACTGGATATTAAAGTAAAGTAATTTGCAAAAAAATTTCTTCTTGTCATCCAAGCGTCACAGATTTGTTGTAAACATTAGCAACAGTCATTGTAAATGTTGTCGATGTTTTAGGTGTGCTCGCAAACAGTTTTAACAAACAGAAAATCATGCAGTATTTTAGCGAATGTATGCATGCACGAATTTTAAACTACATGTCCCTCGTCAAGTTCTAGATTCGCATACTGACAGCTGCGGTGCTCGTTCTGACGAGTTTAAAACTTTTTTAACTTGTACCATATTACCATAAAATAATAATGTAAAGAAAAATCATTATTAAAAGACTTAAGTGAGTGAAAAAAAATTTTGTGTTCGGTAAATTTTAATTTACCCTTCAGACAAAAGTGTTAATTACATATAACGTTCAATTCATTGATATCTCCAATTTATATTATAAAAATTCTTCTCGGGTTTTCTTCCGGATAATTCTCACACACAATTTTTATATTTAATACCTTCTTCTTTTGAAAGCGATTTTCTACTTCTAAAGCATTAGGACGACATTATAGACAAAAACGTTCCCGCTTTGCCCATTTTAAAACTGTTTACGCTTCCACTTTTGTTTACTTGAGAAGGCGGCAGACAGGCTGAGCTACAGGGCGTCAGACTGACGCACAGGTGACAGCCGCACAAGGGTCTATAATCCCCTGCCTTCTTGGAAGTACGGTGTCACCAAGAGCGCATAGTTTGCAAAAGTTTGTAGAACTTGCAAACGTTTGTGTGTTTGCAGTCGGATGATTTGATTGGTTGGCTCCATTAACTAAATATTCGCAAATAACAGTTCGTGTACGAACATTTGTCGGCGTTCAAACTGCTGACTGCAGTGTCTAAATGGCTCCGAGAGGAAAACTTATTGCTAGTGCTGTTATAAGTGAAGAAGAGGACATTATTAAGATAAAGAAGAAACTTAGATTTTGGATATCGCATTTTTAAAACAAAAATAAAAATTCGCAAGACTGATGTATAACTCAAGAATAGATGATATGAGTGAGTGGTTTATTTTTTTTTTAAAATTGTTGTATGTCACAATAAGATTTTGAATTCGTAACTCTGCTGATTGGTCCAAGAATATGTAACGAGATACAAATTTCAGAAACACCATTTCCGTGGAAGCTAGATAGGCAATAATACTTCGCTTTTTGAATTAAGATGATTCCCACAGTAATAGAAAACCTAAGCAAATTATTTTATAAAATTACATACCTTTTCCTGCCATGCCATCATCGAGTTGTGCTATTTAACTTATTCTCTTCTGAACGAGGTGAGCAAAGAATTTACTTTCCACTTAACTACATCAATAGTGGTTTCCATATTTGTTGCGATTTCGCTCCAGGCACCATGGTTTTTAATTCTGTTGTAGTAATATTTGTGACTACTCTGCCTTATATGCGGCTTTAATTTTTATGATTCAATTAAGAGTAAACACTTTTCACTATCCCAGTCCATAGTTATATTTAAAACGCATCTTAAAACTGATACTATTCGGAACACGCACCCCTGATGTTGAACCTATCTCCACTGAACACGCACTGTCCCTGCGCGAACAACGAATTCCTTTGATGTACCGACATCGGCCGGAACCCCTGCAAACACCCGCAAATCTTTGTTCCTGCGCGCTATTCTCGTCTCCACCTGACAAACTCTGAGTACGCAAATATTTCAAACGTTTGCAAACATTTTGCGCTCTTGGTGGATCCCCACATTAAGGCTTTGGGCGCTCTTAGCATTTACTGTCAGACGTTTTTTATTTAGTGACGCAAATGGAACGCTCTGTTTTCAGTTAGAATCAGGGTGCATTTCACTAAAAATATCAGCAATAAAAAATTTGCAAAAAGACCCTTTTTTCAATGGACGCAACTTTACCCAAAAATAATAGACTGCTCTGCTGCTGAGAAATAATGACTGACAAGCAATATATTGTTAATTTATGTTAGAAATATTAGTACATAGAAAAACTTATTTGAGAGGCTGAAAAAATGCTAAGTTTTCACATACTGCAAATCTGCAGAACTTTATTTAACTTTACTATTTTTAGTTTTTTGTATTATAAAACACTGACCCATCAGTACTAATGTACGATAGCCTTCAGAAGGCAGTAACTAGGTAGCTGAAAAAGTCACCCCTTTACAGTGGATGAAATGATTACCCAACAATCAACAAATGAAAGATTCTTACTCAAGAGTTTACAAAAAAAAAAAAAAAAAAAAAAAAAAAAAAAAAAAAAAAAAAAAAAAAAGATTGACTTTCAAGAAGCATGTAGCGTCCCATAAGGGAACGCCCAGATCTCATTCTGGGGAAAATCTTTATAAGCACAGAAACTATTTAAGTTAAAAAAACGTGCTCTAAGAGATATCAGCGGAAAATATCCCATGGACGGTGTACTCACAATACACGTACTCCCTACTATCTTTTGTAGTGGTAGGTCCCTCTTTAGCCTCAATTCAAACATACATTAAAACTAGGAATAAATATTATAATTCACAAAGTCGTTGTCAATTGTGCAGAAAGGGAAACATTCACTGGAGCTACTTATTCTATGTCTTAGAACAGGAAATAAAACGTTATATACGAAAACCTAATAGATTTAGAACCTAATTGAAAGAATTTTCTTCTTAGGGTCTCGTAACTAAAGATGACTGACAAAATATGTTCTTGGAATGTAGAAGGGAAAGGTAACAAGGTTATTCACATTCGCTAAAATACTGCATGATTTTCTATTTGTTCAAACTGTTTACATATGCAGTGATTAATTAGAGTATCTGCACATTGCATTCATATATATCGGTGGAATAAACATGGTAAGTTATGTATTAGTAGTTAACATATGAAATTCAGTGGGATGTTTAGTAACCGTCCCACCGAGCGTGGCGGGTGAATGGTTAACGTTCTGGCCTCGCATTCGGGAGGACGTGGGTTCGAATCCCCGACCGGGCATCCAGATTTGGGTTTTCCATGGTTTCACCAAAACACTCCAGGTGAATGCCGGGATGCTTCCTTGAAAAAGGCCATGGCCGAATTCATTCCCGTTCCCTGCCCCCAGTTCAATCCCGCCTCTAATGACCTTAGCCGTCGACGAGGCGTAAAGCAGTAAAAATAAATGTAACTAACTGGTAATCATAAGCTTGTAATATTACTGATTCGTTAATGAGTACTGTCCCATATACACGAGACTCTCTTCGTATGACATAAAAGCGAGCACCACAACATTTGCAATGCCTGTTGCTAATGTTTACAACAAATCTGTGACGCTTGGATGACAAGAAGAAAATTTTTTCCAAATTACTTCACTTTAATATCCAGTAACCATGTTCCATATCGATTGATTTGTTAATTAAATAAATATAATCATCATATCCCACCAAGCATTATCGATTTCATTTATCAACTGGATTTGAGGAAATACCCCTTTCGCCGGGTCTGGTAACTTGTGAGCAGTATCCATCGAATAAGTGCAGGTAGTAGAGGGCAGGTATACCGTAAAAACCCCCACCCACCCCGTGTGGGTTTGTCACTTTGGTATGTCACTGGGCGCTGTTGTCATACAATCGAGCTACGGTCAGTCAGCACCTATTCCCTCTTTGTTGAAGTTTGAATGTTGTGGCTTCTCATCACTCATAAGCAGTGCTGCTGAATAGCCTGTTGCACGGTCTTCAATATTTCGTGTTTGTGTAGGAATTTTCGTTTTTGTATCGTTTCATCATATAGTTTTAAGAGCTAAATTGTAATGGAAAAGAGATACGCGAGTGGAAAAAAGTATTACAGTGCTTCATCAGGTTGTCAAAAACGGAAGCGTAAGGCTGAAAAAGATAACGCTACGAAAAAGGGACAGACATTGTTACCTTTTGTGCCACTCGCTAAGCCAGCAGTGTCGGCGAAGTCAGAAGGACGCGGAGACTACGTTGAGCCTTCCTTAATCGATACTATGCAGCAGCAGGATTATCAGAGACAAGGTGAGTCGCTAGTCAATTTCACTTGTAACTGATTACGGTAATTGTAGAGTAGCTAGTTAAGAGCTAAGAACTAGCCCCTCGCAAAAAAGTTGGTGCCATTTTCTTAAATTTGCAATAAAATTATCATTTTGCAGATGCTGATATGCAAGAAATCTGTTGTTTACAAGCTTCTGTAGCATCGGCAGTACAGAAATGGGACAACGTCGATCAAGAGGACAGTAAAGTTGGCATTTGCATTAAGTTGCCAAAATGTGAAAGTGACAGTATTAGTGTAAGCGACAGTGATAGGGACGATATCCTTTCAGAAAGTGAACATGTTTTAAAGGCCAGTTCGACAGGGAATGAGAAGATTTTAGATTTTGATATCGGTCTGTGGAGTGAAAAAAAGTGCTTCAATAGTTTAGAGGTAGAAGAAGCTGTTAGGCGAGGACCTGAGCAAACACCGAAAAGACTGCCGCGGGACAAAAAATGTAATCAATCTTTCCCTTCAAATGTTTTTGAGCGTATCTTAAAAAATGGGGAAGTTTCAAAAAGGGACTGGCTTGTATGGAGCAAAGAAAAGCAAGCATTGTACTGCTTTGCTTGCCGATTGTTTTCGCAACGTTCGGATATCTCTAAATCTGATTTGGCGTTAGGCTACGGTTGGGGATTATCAAGAGGCTGGAAAAAACTGAAACAGAAAGTGAGTGAACATGAGAGCAGCACTGATCATAAAACGTCTTACTTAGAATGGCGCAAATTAGAATATGCGCTAAATAGTAGTTCAGCCACAGAAAATCTTTTAGACCGAAATATTGCAAGAGAAGAACAGTATTGGACCGAAGTATTGCATCGCGTAATCGAAGCTATTCTTTTCCTTGCGGAAAGAGGTTTAGCTTTTAGAGGTGATAGTGACTTAGTCGGAGATCGTCAAAATGGCAATTTTTTGGGTGTCTTAGAGTTTTTGGGGAAATTTGATCCCATTATGAAAGAGCATTTAAGAAAAATTGAAGCGTCGCAACAAGGAGGAAAACGTATGGTTCATTATCTGTCACATGATATTCAGAACGAATTTATCGAAATAGCTGGAGAGTTTGTTCGTCAAACTATTTTAAGAGAGGTAAAACATAATAAATACTTTTCTGTTATAGTCGATGCAACTCCTGATGAAGCCCAAATAGAGCAAAATGTTTTTATTCTGCGCTACATCGCCCTTGATGAAGAAAACGAATACAGAATTAGAGAGCGTTTTCTTGGCTTCGTTGATTGTGAAGAGAAGACTGGTCAGGCAATCGCCAGAATGATCTGCAATGAGCTGATACGTCATGGCTTAAAGCTTTCAGACTGTCGTGGGCAGGGTTATGACAACGGGAGCAATATGCGTGGCACCTATCAGGGAGCTCAAGCACATATATTAAAAGAAAATCCCCTGGCAATTTTTTCTCCTTGTGGCGCTCACTCATTAAATCTTTGTGGCGTCCATGCTGCGGAGGGTTGCGCAGATATAATCACTTTTTTTGGAATTGTTTCAAAAACGTATAATTTTTTTCATTCTAGTCCCAAAAGATGGAAAGTTTTGAAAGAAAATATTGGATCTTCCCTTCACGGGCTATCGGAAACGAGATGGTCTGCGCGGATAGATGCCGTGCGTCCATTTGCTAAGCATTTGCCAGGATTACAAAGGGTGGTTGAACTTGCATTTAACTTTAATTTGGCTGCAGAAGCACGCACTGAACTAAAGGGCATTCAGAAGTACTTAAAATCATTTAAATGTATCGTCATGTCTACAATTTGGTACAAAGTATTAACTGCAATAAACATACGTAGCGTTGTGCTTCAAGCAAGGGAAGCTACAGTCGATGTTGAAAGTGGCAATATTAAGAGTCTAGTGGAAGAATTAAATGAATTGAGAGACAGTTGGGATACCATTTACGCAGAAAGTTGCAAGGTAGCAGAAAATATTGGAATATCACCAGACTTCAATTTGACGATAAGCGGCACAGAGAAACGGAAAGGCAAAAGAAAACGCTTTGTAGATGAAACATCCGAAGATTTAAACCTGCACCCAGAGGACAGTTTTAAAGTAAATGTTTTTAATATTATTCTAGATACAGTTATAGGAAACTTAACTATAAGGTATGCTGCCATAGACAAAATGATGGATACATTTGGTTTCTTGTGGAACTACATAAGCCTAGACCATTCTACACTATCAGAAAACGTGGAATACATGGCATCTTTGTACGGTGTGGACGTTAATACGCAGGATTTAAAAGAAGAAATTTTGCAGTTAAAAAAGATTCATGTAGCTAATTTTGGATCCAAGCCACTTCCCCCTTTGCATCTTCTTAATGCTCTCCATAAATGCAATTTTAATAACATATTTCCCAATGTAATGGTAGCCTTACGTATTTTCTGCACTTTGCCTGTTACTGTTGCACAAGCAGAGCGGTCATTTAGCGTTCTTGCAAGAGTTAAGAATTGTTTGAGAACTACAATGGGACAAGAACGGCTTGTTGGATTAGCTATGATAGCAATAGAATCAGAGTTAGCCCGCTCATTGGATTATACCGCGATTATAAAAGAATTCGCATCTAAAAAAGCTAGAAAGGAAGTATAATTTTGTAAAGTATAGAATTTATGTAAACTGAGAACATTAAAAAACTTTCTTAACAATGCATTACCTTTTTCTTTGCTTTAAATATTCTGAATTATCAAAAAAAATTATAATAAAAAATGACGGGTGGGGGGGCCCTAAGAATGGTTACCCGGGGCCCGAGAACCCTAGCGCCGGCCCTGCCAGTGGCTACTTAAAAATGACTGTGTGCTTTTGAAGGATCGCCAATACGGTAGCGACTACCGTTGTAATATATTTTAAGTTCTGTGATGGGAAGCGCAGATATTTAGGAGCCACTTAAAGAAGCAACCAACCATAGTAAAAAAAAAGCAGTGCTTTTTCGTCTTGGCTTTAACAGTGCAGATCACATATGTCTGAAAAAGTTAAAGCTATAACATTTCTAATATTCTTTTCTTCTGTCGATGAATATTCCGTTTGTACGAGAACTATTAACTAAGTACACATTCTGATTAATAATTTTCAGAACGGTGTTACGATATCAATGATTAAACCTTTTCTTTATTTTCTGTCAAAAATGTAACATCAAAGAGACTTACCTAGTAATATAAAGAGTGTAACGCAACTTGGCATACGTATTTATCAGCATTATAAAATTTCAAGGAGGGAAAAAAACACTTTTTAAGTATCGTCCCCAATCTAAAAAGTGTACAGGTATCAACAATTTGATCGAGAATATGCAATATTTCCTTTCCTACCGGAGAGTTATGGCTGAAATATGTTTGTAGGAAAGTATCATCAAGTGCGTGTGCGAAGTGCAGGAAGCAGACAGACGTCGAAGAAGCAGAGGGGATTACAGGGATGTCGGCAGCGACAAATCCACAGGTACAGATCGCTGTTCACCCTCCAGCAAAGTGGGCATCACAAAGAAGAGCGTCTTGGAGAGCAGGGGACGATGAATATTGGATAGATGTCTCAAGCCGGAGGCGTCTCTCAAGGCAGACAAAAAGACAACGCCCACACAAAGGGGGCCACCCCAACAGAGCAAGAGGCGTGGCAAATAAGCTCTCAACCCTTACTTGCACCACTCAGGTAACGCACTCGACCAACGAGAAGGGCGATTAAAAAAATCATATAACTCATCTTCAATACCATTCACGGCAGGCAAAAGGGGAAATAATGGACAGTTTACTAAAAACACTGAAGGATTTTTAAGTTGCAATTCGTAAATGGCAGCGGGAGATGGGTGGTGAAAAACGATGTCATGTGAAGGTGAAGATGTAGAAACATTTAATTTAATTGCAATGGAGCACATGCTCCGGTGGCAATTTCCCTAGACACCCATCTTCCCCCTATCCTGCACCCACCTACATTTACCCTCTACAAATTTCAACTTTAAATTCTTTTAACGTTTTCGGTAAGTTATTATTCATCATTTCCCTTGGTAATTCATTCCAATCCCTGACACCCTTACCTAAAAAAGAGAATCTTCCCACACCTTTGTGCCTGAAATTGAGTACCAACTTGTGGTATTGGTCATCTTTTCCTTTCCATGCACTACTTTTCATACCTACTCCAATATCCTTCCATGCCTCATCGCCAGTATACGCTCTGTACACTCCCATGATCCTCCTCATCCTCCTCCTGTCTTGCAATGAATCCCATTCCAGCTCCTTTATCATATCTGTCACTGATTGCATTCTGCGATTATTCCAGAAACAATCTAGCAGCCCTTTTTCGCACCCTCTCCAATTCCTGTATTTGATACGTAAAATGAGGGTCCCATACTACACTACCATATTCAAGCAATGGTCTGACCAAAGTTTTGTAACCCAATTCCTTTACTTCTCTCGTGCATTCCCTCATCACTCTCTCCAACAAGTGCAGAATTTTAAAACCTTTTCCTACCACCTGTCCAATGTGTTCTGCCCAGTTAAGCTTGTTATCAAATGTAATGCCAAGATATTTACGTTTCAAGTCTTCAGCTAGCAATTCTTTCCCCACCATATATACATAATTAACCTTTTGTTTTTTACTAGTTGAAAGAACACGCCAATGAAACTGTTTAGTTTATTTATTGCTGCGTCGTACGCGTTTCACCTCTCATTGAGGCATCATCAGCGACGAATCTGTGTTACAGTTTTTATATACAGTTTTATCCTATTATTACATAATTATGGGCATGAGGTATTTTATAGCTAAAAGTTACTTACTATTTACATTTGTTACTCTGGTATGCAGCTGCGCATCTCCGTTTTCATATACAACGCATGTTTTGCCTGTATCATATTTACAATATTGTTTGTTATCATCGTTCAGTCGTCTGTTAGCGTCAGCTGGTTTGTTTATATCTTGTCGCGTCCAACCGAAGGACGCAGATCTACGTACAACACTAAACGGGGAAAAAAGAAAAACCGTATATAAAACTATCACTTGGTTTTTTTTCATAAACTAAAACATTGTCTCCATCCAGATCGTTCAGGCCCAGAGTACGACTGATGGATGTAGAATTACACATTTTCATTTAATGACTAGACATGATATAGCCAGCATCACATTTCCGAATTCATGTCCGCTTTTACGTCAGGGTCGTTGCGACATAAGATTTTTGCTGGATTACTCTTAAAAGCAACCCAGGATCTCCTTTCTACCGGATTCCTACAGTAAAATACCCATTTTTTCAGCTCATTTGTTTCCTGATCTTTCTACACTGTGGAACCTGCTTCAACCAGCAATATTTCAGCATTTTAATACCGGGAACAGCCAAGGTGCTCTGATCGCCCGGCTGGCATCTGACTTTAATCCCGCGTCAGAATAAAGGCTACAATGGCAGCAGAAGTTACCAAGAAATGGACATTCAATCGTCGGGTACTGGAGCCAACAGAATCGCTTTAAGGCAGATGTAATGTTGCACCACCGAGACCACTGTAGCACCTTGTAGAACATGTTGAGGATAGACCTATCACATTAGTGTAGAATTTCACTCCATGATGCTGCAGATGCCACCATCAATTGGATAGATTCCTTTGAAATAATTTATTAATTTTTTTGATCACCCACACTATCTTCCATTTTACAACACCAAAACAGGGCTGAATTTCAATCTCACACTTAATTTTTGAGCATTCTGGTAGCTCAATGGTTAAGGTGCATTTTTTTAAGAGTTCACTGCACCGGTCTCGGGTTATAATCCCGGCGGGGGCAGGAATTTTTAAGAGTTGTGTTTGATCATATGAGCTACGCCAGGCCGCTCCGTGGTCCGGATTCCACGTTAAACTGTAGGTCCCAGAGGAAAGGAACTGGCCGTCCTATCTCTGACACAATGGCTTAGTATGTCTCCTTCGGGAGGATCCAACCAACCTACGGGTTGTGAGCTAAAATAGTTCTTTTTTACTTTATTTTCGGCTTATGAGAAACAAGCCGTCAGCAGGCATTTCGGTTTAATCTTAACAAAGTAGACCGAGGGTGATGGGTGAGTCGCTAACATTGTGGCCTCGCATTCGGTGGGACGGCGGTTCGAATCCCCGTCCGAGCATCCAAATTTAGGATTTCCATGGTTTCTCCTAAACACTCCACGCGATTGCCCGGATGCTTCCTTCAAAAGTCCATGTAGAATTCCTTCCCATTGCTTGTTCCCAGTCCCTTCCAGCCACTAATGATCTCGACGTCAGCGAGGCGTAAAGCCATAAGTAAAAAAAAAAAAAAATAGCTTAGTATTCGTTATCAAAACAATTATGGGTGGTTTTCATGATAAAATATTAATTACTTGCAAGACATGAACCTCTGTTCCCGCTGCAGGGAAAAGCTCCCATTACCAGTCCAACATTTAT
This sequence comes from Vandiemenella viatica, assembly GCA_031002005.1. Lineage (NCBI taxonomy): Eukaryota > Metazoa > Arthropoda > Insecta > Orthoptera > Morabidae > Vandiemenella > Vandiemenella viatica. The sequence continues at coordinate 130,555,971 of JARYHS010009186.1, forward strand.
GCATTTTTACCGTAGACGACGCTGTCGTGTCGAGTCTATTTGAGTCACGGCAAAGAGTGTTCCAGAAAATATACCCCTTTATTGTCTTGTCTTGCCCGCCAACAGACAATTTGGGTATGACGAGCTCGCAAATACAGTTACGCTGATCTGATAACACCTGAAATGCAGACTGTAATAAATGCAAAATATAGTTCATGGAAAGACGAAACTACTTGCACCGAGCATGGTGGGTGAACGGTTAACATTCTGGCATCGCATTCAGGAGGACGCGGGTTCGAATCCGCGTCCGGATATCAAGATTTGGGTTTTCCATGGTTTCCCCAAATTACTCCAGGCAAATAATGGATGCTTCCTTCAAAAAGGCCAAGGCCGAATTCCTTCCCGTTCCTTGTCCCCAATCCCATCCCGCCTCTAATGATCTTAGCCGTCCCGTCGACGAGGCATAAAGCCACAAGGAGGCAATACCCTGTAACACGGCGTGCCAAAAGCTGGCGACTATGTTCCGCGTGAAAATACGACTAACAGACGTATTAAGGGGGGAAAAAGACACTCAGAGGTGCATAAGTTTGCATTACCGACATCTACTTATTCAGTATTACTAGGTTTCCGGTGATCCTGGTGTATCACAAACGTAGCCCAATTAGACAACGGAAACCACTTGTTGACTGGGGCAATCTTTTGTGGTGGAGCATTCCCGCCGCAGTTAGTATGGCTCCAGAGAGAATTGGACATGTGTGCACTCACTATTTGGCCGAGTCGTTGAGCTGGTACTCGTTGGATCGTCCGAAGCACTCCTGAACGCCCGAGTCCGCCCAGAGTCGCTTCATGGCGGCCAGCAGTTCCTCGGAGAAGGGTTCCGTGTCCTCCATGCGCTGGATAACGTCAAACACCATCTTGGCGTCCGTCTGAAACAACAATACAACACTCCGTCACAAAGAGGTTCCGTGTGTATTGCCACTAACAGGATCGACAGTTCGGTCCTGAAGTAATTCCATTACTGCCGTTTTTACGTTCAGAAATAATAACGTTAATAACAACTCATGACAGTTTTGAAAACACTTGGAAGCTGAGCAACATTGGTATTAAATACATTTAAACATACAGTTGATACCATGTGACGGAAATACATCTATGTTTTACAAAGAAGAAATCTGGTACTATTATAAATCTGTAAGCGAGCTGCATCTGTCAGAGTTTGAGGAAGCATCACGCAAAAACTACAGCACGAATTCGGACGGAGTTTTCACAGTTTGAAAGCTTATGGTCTAGTATATCTACTGGCTCTACGTGACAGGGGAACAGAGCAAGAAATGACAATTCGTTCGTACAGTGAACGGACATGCACCACACATCATACTGCATCTCAGATGAAAACTCCTTTAAGAGATGCCCACCAAAGATCACGTTACATAATAGATGAGCACTCTACCCTTTGAATTACGTTAAACTGAATTTTGTCCATGTAATTTTGGTTGTTTATTTCTTCAGTTTTCTGAAATGTGGCACGTTACACTACACGTGAAACTTTAATGAAATCATCACATCTAAGATTGACGCTCCAATAAGCGTAAAGAAATTGTTGAATTGAATTTAGGATAAATCTTACAACGACACTACATTCAAAACGTTTATGGTTTGATTTTTATTAGAAAGTCAGAATTAGTATTATGTATTTTAGTAATGACTGTTTGTCCCTTTGAAGCTTTTCATCACTACAAATGACATCCATGATTAACATCAAAGGAGGAGAAGGGTAGTGTGAAGGAGAGAATAAAGGCTATATTCTGAATTCACTTGCAGTAATTTGCGGAAAATATGAAAAATCTGTATCTGCACAGCCAAACAGTATCCGAATCCATCTGAATGAGACAGCTCAAGGAAAATTGTATACCATTACACGTTGAAGAAATAAGCTAAAGGAGACATCAAAGAAAGACAGCATCTGCGTTGCATCTTGAAATATTTCTGAAAAAGATTGCTATGCTTAAGTTACCTTAATGTTTATGTCTCTCACGTGGGAATGAAACTGAAGAATTTATTGGATTTGACCATTAAAATGTACACAGCTCATTTAATAGTAAAGGCTTGTGTCCTCGTAATGAACTACTGACAGGGTTTTCTCCCTCTTTGCATTCCGTCCCTATCGTAGCCATCTTAACCTAACCCGGTAAATCTACCGGGTATAGGAAGCCTACAGTTTAACGTGGAAATCCAAACCACGGAAGCTATCTGGTGTACTTCACATAATACAGCAAGTTGTGCCAGAGGTGAATGTAGGGTTAAGGGCCGAGACAGGGATTCGAACCGGGGACCTTCGATCTGCAGTTAGATGCCTTAACCACTGAGACACCAGACCAAGTAACCACCGAACGTGGTGGGTCAACGGTTAACGTTCTGGTCTCGCATTCGGGGGGACGCGGGTTCGAATCCTCGTCCGGGCATCCAGATTTGGGTTTTTCATGGTTTCCCCAAATCATTCCAGGCGAATGCCGGGATGCTTCCTTCAAAAAGGCCATGGCCGAATTCCTTTCCGATCCTTGTCCCCAGTCTCATCCCGCCTCTAATAACCTTAGCCGTCGACGAGGCGTAAAGCAGTAAGGAAAAAAAAAAAAAACAAGTAACCAATATTGTTCAGACAATTTCAGTATGATATTTTCTCATATCAACTCTTTGAACTTTGCCGTTAGTCATTTTCAGCTCTTTATCTAAATAAGCCCTTCGCCATTTATAAGCAATTAGCAAGAGACATCAGAAATTGACAGCTTGAAGTAGGAAGAGGGCAGGGGATGATTCACAAAAAATACCACAGCAACAACTACTAGAATGATGGAAAACTTTGACAGAAATACACTGGTGTCCAAAATTAAAGCAACAAACGGAAATTTTGCGAGGTTCCGTTTATTTTACAAACAGGTGACAGAAAAGTAGAAACAATATAAACAATACAGAGCGTAACTAACTGAAACATGCATAACGCTAGACAAAAAAGTACTTTGATTTTGCCAACTTAAAGGATTTGCACACACATTCCGAAAACTGGTTAATGTGCTCAGTATGGGGTGTGACCACCTCTGGCAGCAATATAGGCATGGGGTATGCTGTGAATGATGTCATCAATCTCATGTTGAGGCAATAACGTTCATTCTTCCTGCATTGCTGCTCGCAAGACTTGGAGAGTGGTTGGTGTGTGCTGAAGTGATGCAACTCGTCTCCCTAATGCATCCCAGACATGCTCTATGGGATTAAAATCGAGAGAGCGAGCAAGCCACTTCATGCGTGCTATATCTTCCGTTTCCAAGAAAACGTCAGTCTACGAGGTCGAGCATGATCGTCCATCAATACGAAGCCTGTGCCCACAGCACCTCCCAACAACCGCACATGAGGTCCCAATATCTCATCACGATACCTGGCAGCAGTTAAACCTTGCACAATTTCATGAAGAGGTTTTCAAATGGTCAACATAATCCCTTAGGGATTCTCCTCGATATCGGTCCCTTTCCACAATCTTTTGGTCCCAAAATCGTGTTCCACGTTCCCTCCAGATGAAAATCCGTCGAGAATCACTCTCCGGACCAAATCTGGACTCATCTGTGAAAAGAACATTGGCCCACTGTTCGACCGTCCGGTTGGTATGTCAATGATTTCACTCTGGACGTTCCATTCTGTGGAGACACGTCAGGGGTACGCATACAGCAGGTCTCCGACAGTAAAGACCACTCTGCCTAAGCCTTCTGTACACTGTTTGCCTCGAAACAATTGTTCCAGTGGATGCTGCGAGGCCAGATGCCAGCTGCCGTGCAGTACTAAGGCGGTACCGTCGTGCCCTTACAGTCAAATAACTGTCTTCTCTTTCTGATGTCACGCGTGGTCGGCCCTGCCCTGGTCTTGGGGATACAGTTTCGGTCTCTATAAACTGTCGCCGAGAAACAACAGAACGATTCAAATGAAGCCATCGGGACACATCAGTTCGAGACTGTCCTGCATCCATTCTTCTTATGTCCCACCACCGCAGAGAGACTAGTATGCATCCTCTCTGTGCCATACTGCACCGTCTGTGAATGTGTATTCAGCGATTGTGGATGTGGAACTACACAGCAAACACTACTCCGTTTAATAGGTGACCGGAATGCAGAACACGATTGTACGGACATTTGTTGATAGTTTGTATGATTATATCGTGACGGAGAAATAGCAGTCTGTCACTTTAATTTTGACCACCAGTGTAGATATCACATAACGTAGGAGAATGTCGGGTAACCCAGGACGCCGGGTAACTCCGGACATATAAAGTTTTAACAAACCAACCACGCTGCGTCGATAGAACTTCATAATGTATGTGCAACCTGTAGTGTAAAAACAAATGCAACTGAGATGCGGCTTGAGCACCCTTTGAGTTCAAAACTAGTGTGTTTCGTTCCTGGCAGAAGTTTTTCGTCGCTACTATCAAAATTTGTAGGAGATTATTGAATATGATGCGTCAAATAAACACATAATAAAGCGGACACGGAAATTCCAAAAGGAAGAGATTTTAACATCTTCACCGTATAAAAAAGTGCGGAGAGGACGGGCAAAAAAGTAAAGGCATTAAAGCAATAAAATAAAAATGAAAAGGTGCTATAAAGACGTTGAATACAAAAAAAAGTGTTCCAAGTCTTTCCGAAGCAAATCAAGAAATTTTTGAAGAATACTATATTCAGTTCTGTGAAGCAAAGATAGAGCCCATGAAGATTGTGTTTACGTAGATTCTTTAGATATCCATTATTATTGTGATTTTTGTAAGGCCATAAAACAATTACGCCATCATTTATTACTGTGTCCGGGGCTATCCGACAACTTCTGTGTTGCCAAAAAATTAAGGCGGCCGTGTTTAATTTAATTCGTTGAAAAAAGTTATGATTACTAACTGCAGAAGTTCCCAGTTTAATTTTAAGATTAAACTAAAGACGGGAAATGTGTTTCTTTTATTTTTATTTGTAATTAATTTTAAGTGTCCAGGGCTACCCGTACATCCCCTATACAGTGTAAATTAATAAACTGGAAGGCAGGAAATTTAATAACTAGGTATTTGGGCCATTTTTCTCAAACCTTTAAACCTTTAATGAACGATGACTGGCAATGGAATTGATTTTCAGTATTATCTTCTGGGAATGAAGAGAAACTTGGTTGGTAAATAAATAAACGAAAAAATCAACTGCATCATTCATTATATATTTATAATTTAGAAGAGTTAAGTCTATTTTTTCCTATACAAGGGAATATCCATACTGGATGATCCTGCCACATCAGCATTTAATGAAGCACCGAAGAAGCATGGAAGAACTGAGTGATGAATGGCATCAATCCTGTTCAATAGTTGTGAGAGTGCGGTGAAGTTGTGGTGTGCGTAATCTGCAGTGGGTAGAGACAAGGCCGCAGGCGGCTTCTCTTTTCAATTAGCGAAGCGCAAAAACCTACAAAAACGCCTGACAAAGCAGCGCTCCCACCCACACCCATAACATGTGTCGTGTACGGTACAAAGCAACACGGGAAATTTTTTCATACTTCTCCTCATTCGAAGTGTCTGCTAGAATAATGTAGATAAAGGGGCGTCCATTAATTACGTGAGGTGAAATAAGAGGAGGGAGGGGTTCCGGTTCCGACGAAATCTGACCAAACCTCACCAAGAGGAAGTGGGTGTGAGGTACACAACCTCACATTTTGTGATTTTGACATTAAAAAAGCTATTTTTATTTAATAATTGTAATTGTGTATACTAAATCTGAATTTTAGTTCCAAGGTCAAAGTACGTCAAGATGAATATAATGAGATCTCTGAAAAAAAAGAACAGTCGAGATAGAGTTGAAGAAAAGATTTGAAAGGAAGACGACGAGTTGATTTTGGAAAGAACATGTTTTAAGAGAAGAGATGAAACAGAATGGCTAGATGGGAAGCCACGAAGAATCCTGGCGGGATTAAGAAGAGGAAAATATTAGCCTGAGGGCAGAAGGTTTAGATAATGGAATATGAATTTGGAAATGATAATTGTTTGTTTAATAGAAAATATAGGAATTATGAGATAAATAGAAAGTGTTTTATTTGATATTGAGACTGAAATATAGATATAGGCAAAGGAGTTGATTTAAAGTTTGCATGGTAAGAATTTGATTAATAATAATTTGATTTACAGCGTGAGTATCGAAATAAAACCAGCAACGGACAAAGAGGGATTAAGGAAATCCTTATGTACTGGTCTGGTGCAGGAAATATAAGCAAAAAGTATTATTTTAAAAGTATGATAAAGTAACACTCATATGTGTTCTCTACAAAATAAGGAAACGATACAGTGGTAAGTTACAGGGGGAGGGGGGGGGGGTCGACATAATCTCGCGTAAGGACAGTAGAGGTAAAAAAGAGGTTTACGAAAGACATAGATGTCGACTATAAGAGGGTAAAATGGACACGGATACCGATTTTAGGAGAGTTAAAAAAAAAGTCTAAAAATTACCATGATGATCAGAAAGGGGTGGATCCCATCAAAATCTCACTTCATCTTAGGAGGAGGGGGGGGGGGTTACGACCAGATCTCACCCAATCTCACCAGAGGAGGGGGAGAGGGATCCGGAATTCGGAAAAACCATCTCACATCATAAAAAATATACTAACAGCAATGAAAATGATTCTCAAGCCAATAACCAAATGTAGGGAGAGAAACAAGAGTTATCCTATAGTATTACGTCTCATTCTATCGGATCATGCAACCTGATCCTTTCCGAGAAGCACGACATGTTAACACTGAGAATGAATTATGGTTACTTTAAACTCCAGAACCGGTTTCGTTTCTTAGCAATGTTTAGTTTATATTTCTTTGAACCTGTTACAACAAGCTCGTGCACATAACTTTTTAATAGGGCTTTACGACTCATCAAAGTTAAAATCATTATAGCCTGGAAAGGACTAGTGGCAAAAAAATGAAATTCACGGTCTTTTGAAGGAACCACCCTGTCGGTCTGAGGTGATTTCGGAAAACCATAGGAAGTCAAAATCGGGCTCAACGAAGTGGGAATCGAACCCGCATCCTCCTAAATTCCAGGTGTGAACCCACTCGCATATCAGACCCGATATGCGTATAACTTCGGAATCTAATTCGAATGGATGGACCGTAAAATCGAGCTCGTCCAGTTTTATCTCCCTTTTTTCTCGAAATAACTTGTTACAGTCTGACAGAATGAGAGCATATTTCGCATCAACTTGTCGACAAAAATGTGGTCAGTCACACTTTTAAGAACGGAGATGATCGCCATATCCGGAGTCCCACGCTTCGGTGATTGTCGTAGGTCAGTTACTTAGCTTCGATTTCGACATCGTGGTCAATAAAGGTGGGAGAGGATTCGAAACAAGTAACTGTAAGGAATTCGGCCACGACTTTTTGAATGAACTATTCCATCATTCACCTGGGGTGATTTTGGGGCACCATGAAAACTGAAATCTGGATGGACGGAAAGGAATTTGAACCAGCGTCATCGATGAGGCAATTACTCCTCCATGGAAACTTTCTTTGTAGATTTAATTGAAGTGGTTTTCACTTGCCTTCCCCAGTATGAATGTGTTACCGTCTAATGTGGATGTCTGTTGGGTGCCTGTTTTATTCAGCAGTGCAGTGTTTTGTTTGCTTTGTGAGTGAATGAATGAAAGATATAGGAAGGTAGCGTGTGAAACATGATGCCGGTCTACCCAAGCCTATTTTTCCGAAAGATATCCTCATACCGCCAATTTTTGACCTTTCCATCGGATCGATGAATCACTATCGACAGTGCCATACTCGCAAACTCGAAACGGACTGCGGAGGAATTTAATCCAAAACTTTGGTACACAATTTGGTGATTAGAAACTGTACATCACCACCTTTCCTACATTGCAGACAAATACTACACGCCGAAATTTTCTTCCACTGTTGGGCTGGAACCAGCAAACTCCGCGCCAGACATCTTAATAGTGTAGCAACAACCCGAGTCAAAAGGAGGCGGGCACCAGTAGAACTGTACGGAAATATTGTCCCTTTCTTTTATCAGCAGCTTCTCGACTGATTTATTGTGATACTTTGTCTCTTCTTTTCCTGAACTAATCTTTTTATTCTCCTTATACTCATTACAATTTACGTCCCCAATTACACTTTGAACCTGTTCCGATTGTTTCGCCTTTCACAGCTCTTTCTTTGAAATATTAATCCTAATATCGAATGCGACATATCATATAACATCATTTACCACTGCACGCCTTTTTTTGTGACATTATTACACAGTTTACTTCCTTCAACCATCATTTCCATACTTTTTTCCATGGCTTTACATTACGTCGACATGAAGCTCATAAGAGGAGGTAAACGATCGAAGAAAAGTAACGGGAAGGAATTCGGCCTCGCCCTTATTGAACCCATGTCTTTCCGAGCTTTACCGCTCACGTTTCCATACTGTTTTCCTTTCGTTCGTTACGTGTCCACTTCATTCTTTGTATCCGTCTACAGCACAATATGCCGAAAACATCGATTTCTCTTGTTTCTTGCATGTCTTAGTTTCATTTCCTGCTATATACTGTTTTAAATCATTCGTTCCGACTTGTGCTAAGGTAGTGCATACTATTTATTACTCATTTCTTACTGGGGAATAAGAAATTTGAATCGAAAAGCACAAGTTTAAGATATACTACTGTATTTCTATTTTCTGATAAAATTAATTAATTACTTGGATCTGGATTTTTCGACGTAGTTTCATAACAAAATGTAGCCACAGAACAGACTTTATTAATGCAGCTGTCTGTGCTGTTAGTAATACCTTTGACATTTCAGCACTTTATAGATACGAAAATATCATCAGAACGAAACCGTGGGATTTGTCCGCTACTTTGCCGCATTCGACCGATAACGTAGCAATACCTTCTCCTGTCTTGGGCAATTTGGCCGCAGTCAGCAGACCACGAACTTTCTGTTCAAATAGTTTATTCTTTTGTGGTCAATGCCCCTGACCCATTGATTTTATTCGTACATTGTGTAATTGTGTTGTGTACATATCCAAATTATCACCTATTAGATATGAACATTTTGTGTGTGCTTTTGAAACTTTAAAACTGCAAATTGCTATGGATCATTTTATATGAAGAAAAATACTGCTAAATGAGTTTCTTGGAAAACTCGATGATAAAAATGTTACTGATTTGCCAACTTCTAAAAAATGACAGTACATATTCAATGAAAGTGAAGATTTTTCATTAAAATAACTTCTTTTACCCGTACTGGCCAGTTCTACCAGTACATCCATTGAGAGAGAGTTTTCTCTGTGATGAATGCAAAGCGGAGAAATGAAACAAACAAATCTTCGCTCAACTTATTGAAGTATTAGTTCATCATATATTTTTATTTAAATATAGACTTTACATATGCTATCGAAATGTTTAGAAAAATAAGTATTTGTTGAATGTCTCAAATAGCAATGAAAAATACGCGTTCAAGCACCAACAAAAATCGTACTCTTTTTTTTTCCATACAGCGTACTGTATTTTTGCCATCCCAAAACATAAACGTACTCACATTGTTCCAAAGAAAGGTGGCAACCCTACAGTTAGTATCTTGATTTAACACAATGCACCAAAAAATATTTACCACCGACTACGTAAGATCCCATATTCTCATAGTTCATAATTATTACTTCTTAAATTTCTTGACAAGTTGCTAATTTACTAATGACAACAAACAAAAAAAAAAAAAAATAAAATATAACTTCATTTTTTACTAAACTGTTTGTTGATTGTTACAAAAATGCTTGATGTTGAATAATTTGCTTGTTGACTATATGATGGAGACTGATTGCTCCCTCCTTCCCTTAAACTTAATAATATTACGATTATTATCCCTACAGTGGGTACTCAGAGAACGTAACAATGTAGCATTGTCAGAATCTTGCACAACAATCTATAGACGCCAAATATTAAATTAAACGAGATTGAAATAGTTTTAAATTATAAAGAACATTACTGATTACAAGTTCTGACAGTTAAATAAATGGCGAATACAATATAAAATACCATTGATACTCCGCAAACTTTCCGCAATGCTTCAAAATGAATCTAAGTAACTTAATTGAATTTAAATTGTTTAATAAGAACGAAAATAGAAACAAGAAGGTGTCAAACGGAATTATAAAGTAATTAGTTGTTCCATACACATACCTGACTTTTTCATCTGCTTCCCCACTTCAGCCCAACTCTTTTCCACGACGTCCTTCCTCGAATACTGAGGCAAACTGTAACTATACGGTTCAGGATGTTTCTCAATTTCACTCACAAACTTAATATTGCATGCGTGATCATCCGCCATGTTTCACAAGACTCGCCAGAGACGCGACTGTCCGACTTCCTTGCTGGTCGCCTGGGACTGGTAGGATACCCGTAGGATACGCGTAGGATACGCGTCTCTTGGGAGTGGCGCCGTTTGTGCCTCCCCATTACACAACATTGGAAGTGATTTACTGGATACTCTCAAGATACTAGTGTCTCCATCGCGTCGCTTGGTAATTGCGCAGTGTGAAGAGGGCCTTATAGTAATAATTTGTGAGTAAAACGAAGAAGAAAGCAAAGCTTACGTCACTAGTAACGAAATTATTTTTCGACAATTATCTTTAAATTTATGTTAAGTGGCCAATTTTATTTGCTGAGAAATGAAAAATTATTATACGAATGACTGGCACCAATGAATGAAAGGCACGAGTCGCCTGCATTATTATTAGTATTTTAACGAACCTTTTATAGACAATAGCACATAAGGAGTCTTAAAACATTAGTTCTTCCGAAAAAATTACTGTTTTTTCAAACTGGGGGTACCGCAGATCAGTGAGAGAACAGAAGCTGGGGAAAAGCGTGCAGGATGTGTCTCGTTAGCGTCCCCACACGACGAAACGCCAAACACATGTTGCCTGACGCCTGATTACACCGATATGTGTGGCACGACGCATGAAACAAATCCCAACCTACAAGTCCAAACATTCATCTTCAATAATTGCTAAAAATTAGTGCAGACATGTGTGATATTTCTATGTATCAGGTGGATTCTGATTTTCTAACCTTGTTTGTATCAGTTTAAAAAGGTACTAGCTCTATATTTCCCCGAAGTCTTAGCAGGTGACTTTCTAAAATACCACGACCATTTATGCATTCTCTTCTTCAACCCTGATACACGGAAATGTAGTTAAATACCCATTCAGTCTTTTCTTTTCCTCTCCAACATGATGCTCATCTCTAGTCATAAGAAACTTCTCTTCAATAGCGATAGGAACCTCCAAGCAATCTTCTTTTTTTCACTTCGTTCTATACAACCACACATTGAAAATATCTGTCAGATTTTTAACGGCGTACTGCTTTAGTTCTTAGCGATATTGAAGCGGCAATGACATAAAATACCGAAAAATAGTTTGGGAAGGGTGTGAAAATTATTATAGGGGGTTTAGAGGGCGCTGAAAAAAGGTTTTACACATAGACAAACCTTCTGAATCTGGTAGCTTAATAGTTAAAACTCTTGCTTTCAAAGTTTGAAGTCCAGTCCCGTGTTCAAATCCCAGTGGGGCCAGTAATTTTTAAGAGCTGTGTTTAATCACATTAGCTATGCCAGGTCGTTGGGATTCCACGTCAAACTGTAGGTCCCTGAGGAAAGGAGGTGGGCGTCCTATTTCTGACAAAATGATTTAGTATGCCTTCTTTGGAAAGATCCAACCAACCTTCTTCTTGTGGACTAAGTTGTGTTTTAGTTTTAACCTTCATCAAATGAAAATCAGTTCTTGAAATCTTTGTATTCACCTTTTTTTGTTTCACAATTTGTGGAAGCTTTGGCTGAAAACCCACAAATTTGTCATTCAACTTTAATTTCTGTGACGTCTTATCCAAAAATTCTTTTAGCATTTACAGAGAGACGTACCCTGCCAAGGTTTACAAGAAAATTAATCCATCTTTCTGGAGTTTATCGTGTTGGAAAAAGAATTAAATGGGTGATTTTGACGAATATATGTATATATATATATATATATACTTTTTAGAAAAAATAACTTACTAATTTTTTTAAAAATTAACTATTTTTTTCTGACAAAAACTTAATAATCTTCGTACGGAAATCGTAGACCTTACACTTGACAATGCTAACTTATTAAGAACTATCTTTGTCTCGAACCTGTGTAATTAGCATGACTGAGCTACGAAAAGATGAAATACAGAAATTAAAGAACAATGAGGATATACCTTCAGTAAATATCAAACAAGCAAAGAACTTAACATCACAGCAATTTTTCCCCTCGTGTGGACGTAATGAGTTCATAACACGTTTTTATTGGACTAGCCTAACCCGGTAATGCTGCAAGGTAGAGGGGACCTACAGTTTAACGTGGAATCCGAACCTGTGAAGCATTCTGGCGTATTTCACATTACACAGCAAGCTTTGCAAGAGGTGTAGATTGTTTTAAGGGCCTTTGTATATCCCAGCCAAGATCGGGATTCAAACCACGGCCTTTCCCTCTCTAGTCAAAAATCTTAATCACTGAGCCATTAGACCTCTACACCACAGCACTGTTAAAACTAACTTTGTGGTAAGCGAAATAATCGCATTCTAAGTCACTTGCTGAAGGAGAACAGGCTATATCTGCTAAACGTTTAGTTTTGTTTATTTATTTTCTAACTTTTTCATTATATTCCATAGATGCGGATATTACACAAAGCTGTTTATATGGTTTCTTTTTATGTGGTTCAAAATTTGTATCTTTTAAACTAAAGTTTAAAACCAGCCATAAATAAAAGTATGTATGTAAATCTGCTTGTTAATTATCGATGGGATTGCGCGAAGGAATGAAAGTTGAAATATGTACAATATTACATTATTACATAATCGGGGTATAAGAATTATTTAATGACAATTATTTTTAAATAAGTAAACCAGAAGAAATAAACTGCAGGAATAATGCGTTAAACCAGTTATTTTCGAGGTGATTAAAAGCTAGAGTAAAATCTTATAAAATCTTATAAAATCAACAAAGACTAATTAAACGCTTAGTAAGAAAACAGTATTGGAATAAAATTGTACAGGAGAAGTTCATTCCACTGTACATTTATCTTTGGTAGCTAATACAAGGAGTCTGATTTGTACCTCTGGTGCGCGGTATCACCTCCGCCGCCGTTTCATTTCCCGTGACGGTGCGATGAGCAAGTAAGGGCAGGAAACGGGCGACCAGGGAACGGCTAGCGGAAATTGTTCTGCCCCGAAGAACTGCTGGGATGCGCTCCAGTGTGCCATACGGGTACAAAGACAATGGCTCCGGAGGTGAAAGAGCAAGGCGCAAACCTCTTTACCAAACGCTGTGCGCTGAACAGCAAAATCACAACAATTCATTTTTTTATCCATAAAATGGCATTCCAAAGAGTTTATGCCATAATGAAAATCGTACTATGTATTCATTGGTGTAATAAATGTACACCATAATTCGAACAATGCAAAAGAACAACACTTAAAGCACGCCCGAGACCAGACTGGAACCAGGACTTTTACAGAAAGGCCAGCGCTCTATACGCTAGCAAAATCAATTCATGATTGACTTGGTGCTCAAGTCAGTATCTACAACTCGCAAGGGGAAGCCGGTAACTGTAAATTTCAGATTCGATTCATATTAAGTTTAATAAAAGCTCATGCCCAGAGGTGCAATGTGGCAAAGCAGTAACACGCGTTTCTTCGTCGTTGTCGAGAAAGTCGGTATTGAAGTAATCCGTTGCGTTCAAATGCTTTCTACATTAAGAAACTTTCAAGGGATTCGTGGCGCAACGAGCAAGCTCTTTGCTTTATAAGCTCGTTGTTATTCCATCTGATCCCACCACTGGCAAATGGGCATACACTTAATTCCCGGCAATCAGCTTCAACGATTATCCATGTTACAAGTTTTTTAAATGCCGTTTGTTGTGGAAAAAAATTATATTTTTGAACTTCATTATTTTGTTTCCAAACAATTATATTTTATAGTTTCATACATATAAAACTAGAATTAAAACATAATATCACAAATAACATTCAAGTGGGAACAATTTACTCAAAAGTTCCGTATATGCTTGTAGATAATATACAATTAGTGACATGAAATAGCTGTCGTATAAACCAGAGTAATAGTTATCATAAAAACATGGAAAGCAAAAAACAGCACGACATCTAACACCTCTGATAAACGATGCGTTTTCACAAGAACAGTTCTTTTTTAAAATATCTGTCGGGAAACACACCTGATACGCACAACTGGTGGCGAACGATCAATTGGAGTTTTTTACATACGTGTCTGGAACTGATCTCACGCTATTGTTGGATTAAATAAGCACAATTTTGAAATCGCCTGATAAGGTTTTTTACTTCCCGGTAATAGTACACGTCGCACGGTTTGACGAGAGGAGCGTACTTTGGAGGAACGACTTTCATAGTACTCGTTGCTAACATTTAATCGTTCAGAAACATCATAAATAATAATAATAAAAAAATGCCCATAGGTAGATCGATCCGGCAACGACGGTCTATGAATCAGAGAACTTGTTCGTTGTAGCAGGCAGTGTCTGAAATTTCCAAAACGTGGAAAGTATTTGAACTATTAGAACGCAACCTAATATTTCAAAGCCGATTTTCTTGACAACGACGAAGCTGATGTTACTGCTTTGCCACATTACACCTCTGACAATGAGCTTCTATTACACACCACATGAACCGAATCTGAATTTTACAGTTGGAGGCCTCCCCTTGTCAGACTCCTATGCTATCAGCAAACCCGTCAGTGTCGCTCATGCGCTGAGGCGCAGCACAATGGATCGGGGAGGAACAAAAGGGCCGGGCACGAACCAAGGACCCCACGAATCGGCCGCCCTGATTGGGGTTTTTAGCCAGTTTCCCGCAGCCATCGAGGCGAATGCCGGAACTATCCCCGTGAACTACACATTTCACAAATAAAGAACACACTTATCGCACACAGAACATAGTTGCACATTTTGCAGACAGATGGCAACACTCCAATTCCTCCATTAGTACGTAGTACTACCTGGCAGAAGGTATAAAACTTTTGTCGCCATCAAGAACATTCGGCCGTTAGACCGAAGCTCCAAGTTTGACGAGACCAATAATAAATAAAACTCAACAAAGGCAGTTGACCCCTATGGGGGCTCCCATTAATTATGTGGGGTGTTTTTTTCTTCTTAAATTTGGATCCCCTCCCTCTTGGTGAGTTTTTGCCGAAATCCCCCCCCCCCCCCAAATTTAGAGGTCACGTAATTAATGGACGCCCCATATGCCATGAGCAATTGGAGTATAAAAGGCAGCCAAATATGTATCAACAATTGTAATATCTCTCAGGAAGTTTAATTATATTTAGAGATTTTAAATTGTATTGGCTTTAACATAATTAAATCATTAAAATTAGGGTGAAGTGCAGTTGCAAGCAATGATCCTAATGGTGACATTTTCAGTGATTTATTTCTAACTTTGCAACGCATTGAGATAGATTTTTTTTCATTTCGGATATATCAACGAAACAAAGAAATTTTAACAACTTACATTATTACCCCCGACTTCAATAGTCAGTTTATCAGTACGGGAGGCGAAACGCGCCTGAATCAAAAATTCCAACTGCAGTTGTATCAGCGTTATTCATTGAATAATTATTTTTAACAAGCAACTGCAGAAGAAATGGCCTATAATAATTACGCATTTTTTATTAAAAATTGGCAACCGTTTCGTTTAACTTCCAATAGCGATGTAACTACCAAACATTTGACTCGCTTCATTAGCTGCTACGTTCAAATTGCTATGCGTATGGAACCTTTCATTTCTTTCAATACTGCGAGGGTAGATTTCAGCCTATTTCTTAATGGATAGCCAAGTAATTTAAAGTACCTGGAATAAAAATCAGCAAGTTTCAGTGTTCTATAAACTGTTTCTTTTTTATCGTAGTAATAAAAAAAGCCAGCCTTGCTCACAAAAAACTTTTAAGTTTTTTTTAAGTTCTGTACCTTATTTATCTGACGTTGGCGCCAGGTTGGGAAGTATTTTCCACAGTAATACTGTGGGGAATGAATACCTGGGTGTTTTCGGTTTCCTTTTTGCATTTTCCAGCAACTTATTAGCTAAGGAAAAGCAGGGAGTGAATCTGTCGCCACTAATCTGAAAGGAGTAAGCTGTGTTCTGCATGATGGAGTTAATATTTGCTCACGTACTGTATTCGTTTTATTAGTAATAATCTGTTCTACTCCTATGCGCTTCTTAAAACTTAGTTTCCTTTAGAACTCTTCAAGCTTCACCTGTCTTCTTTTTTTTCTTCTTCTTTCACTGAAAGTCTAGAATCATCTGTGTTGCTTCATCGCGTGAGTGGATATTACTCAGTGAACATTTCCTTCTATCCATTGTCTTGTTACGTTGACGATACGTTTCAAATAGCTGAGCACAATCTCCCTCTCTTATCTCTATTAATATTTTACCAGAAGTCAGTAAAATCAAATCAAGTTTTTCTTCCTACATTTGAAGCCGTTCCAGTTACAGGTTGTACCTGATTCAACCCAAAACTGTCATATTTCAAGTGTTGCCATCCAATCTTAAATATCACTCTTGACGGCGTCCTAGGTAACAGACGTGGCATTCATCTATGTTGCAGGTGGTGCCTTCCGACCTATATCACTTAACCCACCAGAGATATCTCGGCGTCTTGTTCAACAAGGCACACATCTCGCTCTGTAGTGCACGGCTACACGTGGAATTTGTCGCATTCACTTCTTATACAAACTTGCAGTGTTGACCATAAAATGCGTTAAATAGTTTTGCTGTTGTCTTTGAATGATAGCTTTCGAAATAATAGCTGTACGAGACATAATTGAACGAGAGGTGCGTTATAAATATTATTTGTCAACGTATTTTCCTTTTGTCCTTTTATGTTTCACTTCTGTTTAAGTTTCAACGACCAAACTTTTATCTTAACTTTATTAAAAAATAATTTGATTCGGCGCCTAGACTAATAATACAGCAGGTTATACAGTTGCGGTCTCACGACTTTTTCATTCATTTTGCCCTTCTTATATTCACGAAAATAAACTCCTTAAGCACCTTTATTTTTTATGCCTCGTCGACGTCGGGGTCATTAGAGGCGGGTTGGGACTGGGGACATGGGAAGGAATTCGGCCATGGCCTTTTTAAAGGAAGCATCCAGGTATTCGCCTGAAGTGATTTGGGGAAACCATGGAAAGCCAAAGTCTATATGTCCGGACGGGGATTCGAACCAGCGTACTCCCGAATGCGAGGCCAGAACGTTAACCGCTCCCCCACTACGCTCGGTAATCACCTTCATAGTGCTATTTTTCTAAGAAAAATTAATTTGAACCTTAAAGCCATTGATTTGAATGTTCTCTTACTTCTATTTAGCCTTTCTTAATATAATTAATGCCACCACAGTAACTGTTAGGCCTACTTAAGAGTGTGAGGATACTTAATTAAAATCGCTCCTGCCCAAGTACAGAATCGAACAGGAGACCATTACAGTCCGGTCAAAGCGTGATAGCCACTACTGCCTGGACTGGCAACTAGGTATTAAATCCATCCAGTGAAAATAACAGCTACTTAATGGAGATCAGATTTGCGTGACAAGGTATGTATTACACAATTCCTGCACATCAAATAAAGGACGATAAAGAAAGTTATTGAGGATAAACGTTACCTGATTGGTTTACGGATCTAAATGCAGCGAAACACTTTATAAGCCCAGTCTCCCAACATGAGATTTTATGAAAACAGAATTGCTTTCGAGCTAATGAGACCACATGTAAACGAAACATTAAAAACATGGAAGGATTTTAAATAGATACTAGACGTTTGGTAGATACCAGCGACAAATAAAATACGCACTGAAAAGTAAAGGACTCCTCGCCATTACTGAAAAACTTTCATGCTTATAAATCCTAATTATTTCGTAGAATTCCAAAAGTACATCGATTTTACAAAATAATAAGGTGAAATATCTGGAACGAATGAAAGCTGAGGCAGGAGCAGAAGACACGGTCATCTACAGGAGTTATTTCCGGAATCCCCAGAGGAGTCTCTCACTTCTTGGTGATTGCTGGAGTCCCATGTGTATTCCACGACGGCAGCCTCCTGATGAGCTTGGGGTCACCGCTGTAATGATTACAAGAGAGAGAGATAGGGAGAGAGAGTTGCGACCACAGAGACAGTCAAGGATGGAAGAGTTAGATATAAGTGATTTGATCGACTGGCTACCTAGACCCTGAACATATTCGGGGATTTATGAAACTTTAAATTTGACAGTAGTTTATATGTTAGATGTAGTTCTTTAGGAAACAAAACTAAAAGTTTCCTAAATGTGTTGATTTGAGTTTTTTTCTGATTAATTTGAAATTTGGTGTTACGTGATAACTAATCATATATGTATAAAAATAGACGTGTGTGTTCCTATATTTCACTCTGCAGCCTCCAGTACCTAACGCAGACCACTGGTGTTTGTGTGTGGGAGTTGTATCGACTTTCCCATCGTGCGCAACATTGGTCGAATGTGGAAGTGTGGGAGATATGGTGGTTGAAAGTGGTCGTTCGGGGACATTTTCATATTTCGACTAAAGACGTATGTGTCCCTATATCTCACTTTGCAGCCACAACTACCAAGCGGAAACCACTAGCGCTTGTGTGTGGTAGTAGCCGGGAGTGTCCCATCGTGCACTATGGTGATTGCATGTCGGTAGCTGCGGGGGTGTGGTGGATATGGTGCTTGGAAGTGGCCGACCTGGTATAAAAATAGACATGTGAGTCTCTATATTTTACTCTGCAGCCAAAACTACCTATTGCAGTCCACTAGTGCTTGTGTTTGGCAATAGCCTCAATTCCCCCAACGTTCACCATGGGAGTGACGTAGATATGGAGATTGAAATTGGTCGACGGAGGGCATTTTCATATTTCGACCAAAGACATGTGTGTCCCTATATTTCAACCTGCAGCAAAAATTACCGAGGGCAGTCCGCTGCTGTTTATATGTGACAGAAGTCTCGAGTCTCCCAACGTGCACCATGGTGGTTGCATGTTGGTAGCTACGGGGGTGTGGGAGAAATGGTAGTTGAAATTGGTCGACGGAGGGCATTTTCATATTTCGACCAAAGACACATGTATCCCTATATTTCACTGTGCAGCCAAAACTACCTAGCGCAGTCCACTGGTTTTTGTGTGTGGTTGTAGCCTCAAGTCTCCAAACGTGCTCCATGGTGGTTGCATGTCGGTACCTAGCAATCAAAATTCTTTATAAATACGAACGAAGTCATGGGCACCAGCTAGTTTCCCAAAGAATTTATTATTTTGTTAGTTTATTCATGCATAACGATTTTCCTTTGTAAGTTTCTTTTCAAGAGGATTTTGACTGCCCAGTTTCACCACTAGATGCTGGGTCGAAATATATAACTAAAAAATAAATAATAATTTTTTTTTCCGTAAGAATGGGAAAAGAAATCACGGGCTAGACCTCGCCACGTCGTAGCCACCTCCCCGCCACGTTGCCTAGTGTCGCTTCAACTACCCGGGCGGTTGATGTTTACCAACTGGGCGACGGATAGTGGCGCGCCATCCCTGCCAGCACGGATAGCTAGATCGGCGCGGCCGGAAAATGCACAGGCCGTGGGAAGCCACCTTTAAAGGGTAGCCATTAATTTACGTCTAGATATGCGTCGACCTGATATCGGTTTCTAAATTGTTTCGGTGGTCACATAAGCGAATGCTGGGATGAACCACACTTCCCATCTCAAAAACAGGATAGAACATATCGCAGTTGCACAAAGATTACATGGTTCGCAGTGAATGAACGGTTTCATGAATACCACGTGTGTATTGTATACAACTTGTTCATGTGCCTGAGTTTTTTGTAGGCAAGCACTATTGTCCCATGGACAACTGAATCCCAAAACGCATTCTGAAAAGATATGACTATCAATAAAACAGCCCACTCCAGATACCGCTAGCGAACGACAACCGGGTGTTAGGTACACCGGCGACGGGTTCTTCGCCTGCAGTGACTCTTAGGTAAGAGGAAAAAAAGCTGGCTTTCCCAGTTCTAAATGGCAGCAGTTTAGCATAATCTGTAATCAACCAGTATTATTTATTTACTTCTGTAGGCTATTTTGGGTCGACTATACTTGCTCACTCTCCAGCTTCACGTGCTGATCCAAAGTCCATCGCACGGAGCAACTACGACGGATATACATCGCTAAGGTCATCCAACACAACTAGTGAACAAACGGGGTTACACACACCGAAACGGATTACAGTTCTCATGGGATTATACAGCAAAGTGGTAGAAGTCGAGGTCATTACAGACGGGAAAGGACTGGGGGCAAGGAACAGGAAGGAATTCGGCCATGGAAGCATCCCATCATTCGCCTGGAGTGATTTGGGGAAATCATGGAAAACCTAAATCTGGATGCCCGGACGAGGATTCGAACCCACGTTTCCCGAATGCGAGGCCAGAGCGTTGCCATTCACCAACCGCGCTCGGTTCTGGAAACGTGAAACTCGGTGCCTGGAATAGTCGATTTCAAGAAATCATGCTTGTTCTGGAATAGGAAAAAAGTACCGAAGCTGTGGCATCAAATTCTCAGATTAGATCGTTCTTAATGACTTCGACATAAACAGGACGTAAAGAACAAGCAAAAATCTATATCGCTATAGCAATATGACGTTAAAAAAGAGGCCATGTAAGCTGAAAAGTAAGGTGTAGGCTGGTCTCAGCTACTTTCCATCACGCCGATGCTATAACGAAGTTGTGAGATCTACACCACTTCTATTCCACTTTACCCTCGAGGAGAATACGTTTCTACAACCAGTGATGGCATACATTATAATTTTAATATTACGTTTCGAAAAAGAGTTCCTAGCCTTCATCTTCCGTCAAATTAATAATCTCTCTACCTACTTTTTAAGCCTTATTTCTTTATTTGAATTATCTCGTATTACATAAAGTAGAGTCTCACTAACGGAGACTTTCTCCATATCAAAAAAGAGAGAGCACTTCCAAAGAGAAACGTTTAAAAAAGGAAAATTTTCTATATACGAACGAATAAGTCTTTCTCATATCTGAACCCAAGAACATTACACTAATTAGAAATTTTTTAAATCTTGATGTATGGATCACAGCACTTTATGAACCATAGGTGTATCAGAAAGAAGAAAAATCGAAGCATTTGAGATGTGGTGCTCCATTCTTGTTCCATGGATCTGTAGATTCCTTGTTAGACCCTTGATGGACCCAAGAAACTCAGCTGTTCCAGTTGAACTGGATGTATGGAATGTGACTTTGCACCGTATTTTAGATTTAATTTTTCTATACCAGGAAGGCTTGCAACATTTATCGTTAAATCACCAATTTGGAAATATTTCCACGCAACATATTCTTATTTATTTTTTAAAAATCGTTAAATTTGATGCTGAGTTATCTACAGATGAATTTATCAACAAAATGAGGAGCTCTTTCGAATTTATTGCACCACGGTTTCAGCGTCATTTCGTTATGTATTAATCACTGCTATAACTTCCGATTGCACGTGCTATTCATTTTAAATTTCACGTAATTAAAAATAAATTACACGTACCAACTGCCTCGCTTCCGCGAAATTTATAACTACAGTCCACAACATACATATTAATACGGAATTCTGAGTAAGCTACTTTTGTCAGCGAACAGAATTATTAATTAAAAATTAATAAAATTCAGATAATAATAAATGAAATTAAGGTAATAATTATGTGTTACCATAAGACCATATTAATTTGTTTTAACCTTACGACAACTGCATTTCGCGGTACCCCTTGTAGTAAATATACAGTATAACCTGTGGCTCTCGCAACGTCAGTCAATACACATCACCCTCTCCGATTCCAATGTTGTAACTAAAACTTTGAATTATCAGCTACAGAAACCTCTGTCACAGACCTAGGGAGGAAAAGCGTTAAAATTGTTAAATTCATCTCAAAAATTATATCAGTTATTTATATCATTTATTTAAATTTAATTGCGGTGGAGCACATGCCCAGCTGGCTATTTCCCTGCACACCTGCTTTCATATTCCATAAATTTCTGTTTTTTAATCTTAAAATTTATTGATTGCAATGTCACCGCACAACTATTTTTTCCTATTACGAATTTTAATTTTTACATTCTTTCAGCGTTTTTGTTATGTTGTTCATCATATCCGTTGGTAATTTGTTCCAAACCCTGACTCCAGTAATTTTTTCCAATCCCTGACTCCCTTACCTAGAAAAGAATTATTAATTTTTCTATCAGTCCAAGCCTGATCATTAGGGTTCGGATATTTATGACTAGTCATAGTTTTTTCCTGAATTCTTTAATGCTGAATTAAACACTGATTTAACGTTTCTAATTATGTTTAAATATATTTTATATATCATATAAATACATATTCAGACCATATTACGATAATACTTATGTTCATATGATTATATTTTGAGGAAAAATCAGGTAATTTTTTTTCAATAATACTGGGAATTCACTACGAGTTATAGATGAGAAGAAATTAAGATTAGTATTCACAGAAATGTACTACTATTACACGTTGGAGGAAAAAACAAAACTCATTGCCACTGAATTGGTCAGAATTCACCAATCAAGAATTAAAGTTATACATTATTGTCACTCTCTAAAACATTAATTTTCCACCTGCGTTTTAATCTCAACAATGCAGCAGTCATTAAAAATGTGGAAACCGAAAAAGGCCAAGGAGGGGGCAGTGTGGCTAGTTCGCTAAAGAACAAACCTGATAAAGTGTTGAGTGCGAATACTGAATATAAAACAATTTGTAAATTTTACAAGGCGGTAAATCTGTTTTGACTTAAGACGACCCACATTTAAATTGCAGTGGCTTGACTCTGTTTAAATACTCTCCGTTATCGAACGAAGCTTCTCGCAGTACAAGACAGTTTTAAGTAAAAACAGGAGAAAATTCCTCTTCGAAAACTTGAAGATGCATGTGGTAATATACTGCAATGCTCGCATCAAACAATAATCAATAGTAATATTTACAGTAATCCACAACAAATTTATAATAACTTCCCATTTTTAAAAGTAAAAAGCTAGTAATCTATTCTTTTACAGGAACATGAAAAAAAAAAAAATCCCAGTGGTGCAGTGCTGACTAGATGAAAACAACACTACGAGATAAAAATAAACTATGTATAATTGAGCATGTTATACTGCATAGTAAATTTAAATGGTTGGTAATATCTTTTCAGTCTTAGGTCATAATTGCCCATTTTTAAGGTCACATTTGCATGTAAATTTTTCTATTTTTTAGGTGATAAAGATTTGAACCCTACTCATCACCAATATAAGCATTACCCCCAGAATTCTCTTCACCGTTCTGTCTTTCAATGAAACCCATCCCAGCTCCTATCACATAAGTTAGCAATTACATTTTGTGGTAAAGTCAACAAACAAATTTAGCAGCCCTTATACGCATCCTCTCCAACTCCTGTATCTGAAACGCAATGTGTGGGTCCTATACAAACACCACATTCAAGCAATGATCCGGCAAAGGTTTTGTACCCAATTCCCCTTCCTGTCTGGAGCATTATGAACTAGGATTGGGAATTTTTGCAGTGTTACTGTACTTTCCCCACAGTTTAGAACGTGGAGACCGCAATAACGAAGAGGAAAATATTCTTTATGTGCCTTATAATCGTATCTATCAAATATTAAAAGCTGCCTCTATACTATAAGATACGTGCAAAGGAAATAATACACTTAAAATCCAACTGTCAAATCAACATTAATCTATTCCAAATTTTGTTTCTGATCTGTGTATGTGATTTACAGTTTGAACCTGCGCTACGGAATCTCCAGATATTTATTCAGATGGGCTAAGTAGGTCTCCGGGCCTAATTTTAAACATAAAGCAGTCGACTTGGCAGTTGAACGGTAATCATAAAACCGGCGAAAAACAGGTCCATTGTTGCCTCATTCATGTGGTGCGCTTCGTATATCTTTGACTTTGTTAACGAGAACATTTAACTTTATTAATTTGTCTGATACTTTATTTAGGGTACAATTTTCTGTATAATCTTACAAAGTTTCAATATCTTATAATAGAATACATACAATCACTTACAACTCAGTGAAACATGCTCCAGTTTTCTGTAATGTGACAGGAATTTTTGCTGGATTGAACATTTATATAGGCAACATCAGCCATCCTTAATTTAATATTATCAATTTTACTTTATTTTTAGAAAACTTTACAGTCCACCAGATAAGTTCTGACTATTATCCTGTCACTTGGGTGGTTCTGTGTTCATACTGATAGTATGCGCTGTAAAGACTGCACATGGCATAAATACAAAATTAAAAACCACTGTGCCTATTCCAGTTGCAGTAGCATCTCTGATCATTACCCGAGCCCATGAATGCAGTTTCCCACTGCGGAGGATCTATTTCTTAACCGTTTCTGCTTTAAAGCCGCCTTCAATGTCTTGCCATTTACCTGCATGTTGTGTGATCATAGAACCTGTATTCTACACACAAAGATAATTAGTGATGAAATACTGCCTATTGCCGTATCACATAGGTGCTGCAATAACGACATACATGTGACTGGGTCATTATGATCACCTTTTCAAACATCCCACATATTAAACTACAAATAATTAACTGTAAGTTTAACACTATAAAAGCTTGCCTGACAAACAAAAGTGGCAAGTATTTCACACCTTCCTGTGCAGATATTCGGCAAATATGAATTTTCTTGTGTGTCTGAGAGTTTAAAACGAACGTTTGGCGCGGGAATTTGAAATCCCAGCATTTTCCCAAGCCGAATGTGAACGAAAGTTAGACAAAAATAAATATTGCTCGTGGTATCCATCGTTTACCGAAATCAAATAATTAAATATCGGTATATTTGACTGGCATACTTCACAGTTAATTTAAATGCCTGCGTTTTAGCAAGTATCCATATAAGTTCCTATCTGTCCCGGCATTCGGTAGGACAAGGGATCGATCCCATGGCCCAAAATACGGGTTTCTGTCTTACAAAGTTCTTATAAACCATTCCCAGCGAATGCGGGGGAAAAAGGCCATGGATAAATTCATTTACATTCTTCCCCTCAATCACCTCCGGTCACTGAAGATGTCGTCGTCGACAAGTAAAAAAGCCCAAACAGAGAAAAGGTCCACGATCACTAGACGTATAAATCTGTAAGCGGAAGATTCATAGAGATTTCTTTGAACAGATATCACGCAAAACCACAGAACTGTTTTGGATGAAGTTTACCCAGTTTCAAACTTTAGGATCTAACTTAAAAAACGAGGAGGACGGAGCAATAAATAATATTATGTTCGTAACCTGAACAGATAGGATCCAAAGATCATACGATCACAGATAAACGCAGTTTCTTAAAAAGAACTGATATTTACCAAAGATCATACATACTATATCAAAGGTAAACGCTTCAATTTTCGGAGTGTTTTAATATCGTCGTTGACTATATAACACTAGTTACTTATTTCTTCAATTTTTTGAAGTATAGTGCGGAAAGCGTAAATGAAATCTTTCCGAGATGTGCAGGAACCCTCGACATACACAGACGGAAAAAAAAATCCCAACACCAAGAAAAAATTATTGTAGAGTAATGAAATTTGGACAATGCATTTGTCAAGTTAACATGTTTAATTGATTAAATTTTCAAGATCACAGGTTAATTTAAGCTCAAGAAAATGCATTTCAAATGTGAAATACTGTTAAATTAATAGCCGGTGTAACCTCCAGAATTTTGAATGCAAGCCTGCAAACGTGAATGCATTGTGTCATACAGGTTTCGAATGTCACTTTGTGGTATGGAGTTCCATGCTTGTTGTACTTGTGCTGTCAATACTGGGACGGTCAGTGCTGGCTGTGGATGATGCTGGAGTTGTCGTCCAATGATATCCCATACGTGTTCAATTGGAGACAGATCTGGTGATCTCGCAGGCCAAGGTAACATGTCGACACTCTGTAGAGCACGTTGCGAGACAACAGCGGTATGAGGGCGAGCGTTATCCTGTTGAAAAACTCCCCCTTGAATGCTGTTCATGAATGGCAGCACTACAGGTTGAATTACCAGACTGACGTACAAATTTGCAGTCAGTGTGTTTGGTATAACCACAAGAGTGCTCCTGCTGTCATAGGAAATTGCTCCCCAGACCATGACTACAGGTGTAGGTCCAGTGTGTCTAGGCCGCAGACAGTTTGGTTGCAGGCGTTCCCCTGGCCTCCTTCTGACCAACACTGGAGATCTGTTGTGTTTTCTGATGAAAGCAGGTTCTGCCTTGGTGCCAGTGATGGCCGAGTGTTGGTCAGAAGGAGGCCAGGGGAACGCCTGCAACCAAACTGTCTGCGGCCTAGACACACTGGACCTACACCTGGAGTCATGGTCTGGGGAGCAATTTCCTATGACAGCAGGAGCACTCTTGTGGTTATACCAAACACACTGACTGCAAATTTGTACGTCAGTCTGGTAATTCAACCTGTAGTGCTGCCATTCATGAACAGCATTCAAGGGGGAGTTTTTCAACAGGATAACGCTCGCCCTCATACCGCTGTTGTCTCGCAACGTGCTCTACAGAGTGTCGACATGTTACCTTGGCCTGCGAGATCACCAGATCTGTCTCCAATTGAACACGTATGGGATATCATTGGACGACAACTCCAGCATCATCCACAGCCAGCACTGACCGTCCCAGTATTGACAGCACAAGTACAACAAGCATGGAACTCCATTCCACAAAGTGACATTCGAAACCTGTATGACACAATGCATTCACGTTTGCAGGCTTGCATTCAAAATTCTGGAGGTTACACCGGCTATTAATTTAACAGTATTTCACATTTGAAATGCATTTTCTTGAGCTTAAATTAACCTGTGATCTTGAAAATTTAATCAATTAAACATGTTAACTTCACAAATGCATTGTCCAAATTTCATTACTCTACAATAATTTTTTCTTGGTGTTGGGATTTTTTTTTCCGTCTGTGTATGAAAATAGCTAGGAGTGTGGAAACTTCTTATAAGACATTCAGAAGCTTTTTATACTCGGGCTTAATAACGCAGGCAAAGCTGCTGGCAATAGAAATGACGCCTGTAAATTGTGGATGCAACTTAAATTATTAAATGCAGAACGTTATTTTTCATTCCGGTAAAGGCTGATTTTCAATACCACCGCCTTTGCTCATATTGCAGCTCGAAAATTAAAACATGTATCGTACACGCGTTCGTCTACGGAACTAGCTTCATGCGGGTGAAGATGCAGACAACTCTGGCAATAATGATTCATACGGTGAAGAGCCCTAAAGTCTGTCTCCCCCCCCCCCCAGACTATCGCAACCACCACTTGTTGGCCTACCGTGGTCATTGAACTGATGTAATAAAGACTACATTGCTGTGTAGAACCATCGTTTATCGTCGTGTAATAACTCCCAGACAGACATTTTCACTCCATGTTGTGAGCCGTGATACTGTAACCGGGCACCCAAAATAACTGGACTGGAAAAATGACAGAAAAAGGAAACTGGGCGAGAGTAAACCTCCCCGGAGTCTCAGAATGATCGACTGAACTGGGTCGCGCGAGAAGTGGCCCAGACACCTCGCAAAGTATGGCGTCATCAGGTAGGAAAATGGCTAACCAAAACTGCTTCACGATGGACCAAGTTTCACTTACTACATTCACGATGGTATTCATAAAGTGAGACAACCACAGATACTGTTTCTAAAAGGTGTTTTTTAGTGACAATCCATCTTTCTCCCTTCGTCGATAAATGAGGAATCATTTTCAAGATAAGTTCTCCGCTTTGGTAACATCATTAATTAAGAAAGGAATTTTTCAAAGTTCAACCAGTAAATGGCAAAATTATAAGCA